>JADRCH010000134.1:2521986-2635164 GCA_019843965.1 Rhynchomys soricoides
CACATGGATGAGTGTGCATGTGGACGTGAGTGTGGGTGCATGTGCACGCAAATGAGTGTGTACATGGATGCACATGAATGCAAAGGCCTAGAGTTTGATGTCAGAAATTGTCTTTCATCGTCTTCCTCCTTTACTCTTTGAGGCAAGTTCTCTCAGTCAAACCCAGAGCTCTCAGATGTGGCTCGACTCGCAAACCAGCTTACTCTGATAATCCCATTTCCACCTTACAAGGCTAGAATTACAGACCAGTTGACACACATGCTGGGAACTTGTGTGGGTTCTGGAGATCCAAACCCAGGACATGACACTTGCTTGGCAAACACCTAACCATTGAGCCTTCTCCCCAACCCAAACATTCATCTTTATTCTCTAGAAAAGCTATCATCTCCAGAATAAACTAGCGTTGGGGTAGTGATGGGGAATGGGAACCTCAGAGGAACATCCAGCCTGATTGGTCTGCTTGCAAATCCACCTCCAAAGTTTCTGAGAGTTCACCCAGGGCAGCGTGGGAGAGAGCTCTGCTACTCACTAGTGTAGATGGCCGGTTAGCCTCACACTGAGGGAAGGCTGCCAGCTCCAGCTAGCTCAGCTGTTACCAAACCGAGCTTGTCAGCAGCATTGCTGTGAGAAAAAGCCTTGTCAAAGGCAGCCAGGTTTTTTTGTCCAAGTGTCAAGGTGAAAAGAAGAGAGGAGGATGGGAGGAGAATCCATTCAGAGGGCTCAGGCAGGACCAGGTTGTTCTTAATTAAAACAGCACCAGGCAGTGCATTCCTATAATTTCACATTAAAGGGGCCTTGATGAGTGAGTCATGGCAGGGAGCTGTAATTCCTTGAGTCAGCATTGTTTGGAGTCTGAAGCTCTTCAAGTCAAAAGGCCACCCATTGCAACTACCGAGGCTTTCTGGGCACTTGAGGTGTGCCTGGCTCTATCAGATGCGGTGCCCAACCTAGATAGAGACACCACAATAGATTAGGCTTTAGTTAATGTTGCAGGCTGAAAGGTCTGTGTGCATAATTGGTATAACAAAGGTTATATTTTATTATGCTCAGGGTCATCATATAAGGCTCGTACTCCCTAACTACGGTCCTACACCTATCGCTCCAAGGCTGCTCATCTGCGCATAGTATCTTAGAAAAAGGTTGGGCCCAATCTCGAACAGAAATTTCTGGTTCAAGGGTCAGGACCTTTCTCCTCTCCTGGGGGAGACTCTCTAGTTACAGGACAGATTAAGGTGTGTCTTGTTGACGTTTATAGCAGTCCTGAAGAAGCAAGGGGTCTCTGTTTATATATGGTCGAGTGTCGTTCTCTGCTTATGACATCATGTGTCTAGTTATTTTGAGTGAGTGATGTCACTGGGTTCTGATTGTTAGATGCAGCCTTGGGTATATTGAAGTTCCTGACCAAGATACTTCTACATATGTAAAAGGCTTTTTTTTTTTTTTTTTTTTAAATTATTCTCGTCACAGTTAGTCACTGTAACCAGGGCCAGTGCTTCATCTAGACTCTCATCTTACAGGAGGAACATGAATACAGGAGCACCAAGATGTGGGCCTATGCTAGGGTAGCTCTGAAGCCTCCTGTCCTGATGAGTAGGGGTTAGTATGATCCAGAGGTGGGGAACTGGATTTGGAGACAGGAGGCCAGTAAATCTCTGATAGACACAGCTAATCAAGAGGTTTAGGATTCAAAGATGTGTACAAGATAACAGTTGTCCTCATGATGTTCCAAGTGGGGACTGGGAAGATAGCTCAGTTGGTAAAGTTGATGAAGTCTCATTAACATGGCTGCCCAAACAAGAACCAGACAATGATGACAAGATCCAGACAATGATGGACAGGCTGATATGGAAGAGGAAGGCTCACATAGATAAAAACTACAGGCAACAGGGAATGCTGAGAGCAGGAGAAATGGTCTTCTCCAGGGAGGAACCCTCCAGCTGGTTATCCAATACCAAATGGTTATCCCTGAGATCGTACGCATTAAGATAATATTATACAGAATGAGCAGGTTGTATTTGTATATTTAGGAATGTATACACACACACACACACACACACACATATATGTATATACACACACGTGTGTGTGCATGTGCATGCATGTACATATGTAACAGCAATTATTTAAAAGAGGCCATGAATTAGAGAGAGACTGGAGGGATTCATGAGAGGGGCTTGGGGGAGAAAAGGGAAGGGGGATATGGTGTAATTATAATTTAAATAATTATCAACAAGGAACCCCCAGGCATGGTGGCACATGCTTGAAATGACAGTGTGGAAGAAGTAGAGACACAAGGGTGCATCCCCAGGGCTGTACCGGGGATCCCTGAGAGGATGAGTGTAAAGGTTCCCATGGGAGGTGCTTTGCATTTGTTCCTGGAACTTTACACTCTTCTCTCCTGACTTCTCTTTAGAGTGAGCCTCTAAGGGGAAGACACGACTGTGGCAGTCATCATGGTGCACAGAAGTCTTGGGCTTCTGATGACAGGCCACAGGCCACCCTGAGGCTTGAAGTGATGATTCTGAGTCATCAAGTTGAGACAAAGTAACTCTGCTTCTTTGGTAGAAAGAATGAATTGGGTCATAGAACTTGGAAATATTTTTGTACTAAATATATCTTAATGCATGTATTTAGGTTTGGCACAGCTAGCAACCATGAATTGTCAAAATCTGCATTTTAAGATTGAATCTTGGAAGGTCGAAGTTATTTGAGGTCACATAAGCATTAAACTTTACAGAGCTAAAACTCAAAGTGGTTTCTCTGGGACCCGAAGGCCTAAGATGATTCTAAAAGAGCATGCTGTCTGTCATACATCAGTTCATGAGCCACACAGTGAGGTTCTTAGTATTAGCTGGTTCACGAATGACACAGTTTGGACTCCTAAATAGGTCAAAGTTTTGCATATGGCATGTTCAGTTTGGCTTGTGGTTCCAGCAAGAGAGACTAAACAAACCTTCCCAAACAGAAACATCTAGAAATGCTGGAGGAGGTAGGTAGAAGACCAACTTAGAATGAGTGGCAGGAATTCCAAGAAAAGGGAAATTCTGCTGAGTCTCAGGGACGAGGGAATAAAAATAACAGCAGTAAGTTGTAGCTGGTGCTCATGCGCGCACGTGTGTGTGTGTGTGTGTGTGTGTGTGTGTGTGTGTGTGTGTGATGTGATGCTGGCCCAGTGGCCCTGTTAATTTGCAAGCACAGATTATGACACTCACAGTCAGATGAGAATATCCTATGTTTGTTTAAAGTGAAATGTTAGAAATGAGACATTGGCATGATCCAATATGAGCACCCACAGCAAGATAAATGAAGGAATGATCCATTTAGAATAGCTATTAGTAGATGTGATAAAAGATAACTACCTAAGGATGGGAGTTACCTAATGTGGACATGAAAGAATATATGATAAAGACTTTAAGAATTATCAAGATATAAGAGCAAAATAAGAGAATAAGATCAGAGACCACTAACATTTATAGAATAAAATTAGTCATTAGAAATATAAAGACACTGGATTTTAAAAGATTTATTTTATTTATTATTTGTGTGTGTGTGCACGTGCGTGCGCGTGCCTGAGCGCATGATCAGTGAATGCACATGATCAGTAGGTACCTGCGAAGGCCAGAAGAGCGCATTGGATCCTCTGGAGCTGGAGTTGCTTGCAGGCAGAGTGGGTGCTGGCATCTGAACTGAGGTCCTCTGAGGGAGCAGCAGGAACTTTTAACATCTCTCCAGCCTCCTATTGGACTTTTACAGCAGAAAATTAGAAGCAGTTGGAGAACAAACGAACAAACTAGAGATAGGATCTGAGACAATCCTGAAAGGGCAGCAGAGTGATAAAGATAGGAAAAATTCCATATGTACCACAGCGTCAACACAATAACGTAAAGAGGTGTGTGCATGCAGACCACAGCGTCAACACAATAACGTAAAGAGGTGTGTGCATGCAGACCACAGCATCAACACAATAACGTAAAGAGGTGTGTGTATGCGGACAGGTACCAGATAAACAGAGAGACAAACAGATCTATAAAGACAAGCAAAAGAGATCAGAGCACAGGCAACATGAGAGATACATAGGTATGTCATAATTTTTTTTATAGGATTGAAGACTCAGAAATACAGTGTGCCTGGATAAAGAAAATGATAACACTGAGACCTAAAAATGGTAACTTATAAACAACAGAAAGGAAGATCTGTAAGCAAGGTTGGTTCTTTCAACGCAATCAAATAGAGATTCCTCTCACGAAACTCAATAACAAGAGCCAAGTCAAATTTTTCTTAGAATAACAAATGGTGTTTCAACTTCAAAAATCTCAGAGAATGCCCGCTGCAGCAGCATGCTAACGTGCAAAGCAACCTCTAAGCGGCATTGGGTAGGAGGGCTTGTTATCCTACGGTTCACTATTTATATAGGCAGCAAAAGCAGGTTCAGAGTGGCATTACCGTCCTAGGAACCTTGTCACAAGATGATACAAAAATGAAATGGGGCAGATGGGTTGTTCAATTTTAGACTGCATCTAGGAGTTTTTTGTTTTTTGTTTTTTTTTTGTTTTTTTGAGACAGAGTTTCTCTGTGTAGCCCTGGCTGTCCTGGAACTCACTCTGTAGACCAGGATGGCCTAGAACTCAGAAATCCACCTGCCTCTGCCTCCTGAGTGCTGGGATTAAAGGCGTGCGCCACCACTGCCTGGCTGTCTCTAGGAGTTTTATAGCCTGCATCTGTGCCCTAAGTGGGGATGTCAGGTGCTGAGGGTGATGGGAATATGGCATAGTTGAGGCTGAAAGCTTGGGCTTCATCATATGTAGGCAGGCAGATGAGACACTGGCTCAGGCTGACTTTGTACACTAACACAGAAAGTGCCTCAAAAGCTGGCCACTGTGCTGTGTTCTTGGCCTCTGTGATCTACCTGGATCTGTGCAAGGCCATCATTATGATAAAGTGGTAGAGCCACCCCCTTTATAACACTTCTGAAAACTCGTGAAATAGATCATCAGAACTGTTTCATACTATGGCTAGACAACAAGCAGGAAACTGACTACTATTAAATAATAATCCAGACACTATTGGGAATAATAATAATAATAATAATAATAATAATAATAATAATAATCTGATTCAGACACTATTGGGAATAAGAATTTTGTAGGAGAGTTTCAGAAAATAATCTTTTAGGTTCTTTGGGTTATTCCTCATAAACTAATTCTGATATAAAAGGAGAGGAAGCTACTGTCTTAGCTATCATCCTATTGTTGTGATGAAAAACCATGACCAAAACAACTTATAAAAGAATGAATTTAGCTGAGAGCTTGCTTACAGGGTCAAAGGTCTAGTCCATTTCTATCATTACAGGAAACACCATGGCAGGAAGGCAGACATGGTGCTGGAGCAGTAGCTAAGAGCTTGCATCCCAATCAGTAGGCAAGGGGCAGAGAGGGGAGGGAAGAAGAGCTGTAACTGGGAATGACTGGGCTTTCAAAACCTCAAAACCCTCTCTCAGTGACATACTATCTCTAAACAAGGCCACACCTCCTGATCCTTCCTTAAATAATCCACCAATTGAGAACCAAGCATTCAAATATATGAGCCTATGGGAGCCATCGTCATGCAAACCACATTGCATTCCCTGGCCCCCACAGGGTTGAAGCCATATCATAATACAAAAGTTCAACTTCAAAGGTCCCTATAGTTCTTCACAGTGTCAACACTGTTTAAAAGTCCAAGGTCTCTTTTGAAGACCTAAGGCAACCTCTTAACTGCAATCCCCCGTAAAATCACAACCCAAATCACATAATTCCAATACACAATGGCACAGAATATATATCATCATCTTAAACGGAAGAGAGCAAAAGGGGGAAACTCCCAGCTGAGCCAAAGCCAGACCAATGTCTGGCTTGAATTGCGCTCACATGGCCTTTGACTTGTTGGTGCTTTCTTTTGTTACGTAAGCTTTACTTTTCACAAGTTGGAACCTGAGCGGGGTGGGATCTTGCTCCAAGATCACAGCTCCCTTTATTCCATTTAGCAACTGGCTTTTTTCTTTTTTAAATGCTTACCTTTTTTAGCACAAGACTGGGTTCCAACATGAAATCTCCCGGGGCTCCTTTTCTTCTCAAATTGTACATTTTGCATTTATTTTTGGCCTGCTTGATTTTTCATTGTAAATCTGTACAAGAGTGATAACTAATAACTAATAATCGATATTAGATTCTCCTGAAACGTCCTCTGCCAATGGCATTGATCCAAAACTCTTTAATTTAGACTCCTGCCGACTTTTTAGACAAGGGAAGAACTCAGTTACATTTTTTGCCAAAGTATCACAGGAACAGTCTCTTGCCCATTTGCTAATATTGTTCTCCTCTGGAACCTCTTGAGCTGGACCTCCACAGTCCACATTACTCTCAGCACTACTTTCCAAACTCTTACTATAATGCCCATTAAGCCCCACTTACACACTCAATTGCTTTCCAGTCCAAAGTCCCAAAGTCCATATTCTGCCAACAAGCAATATTGACAGGCCTGTTAAACGACACCCCACTCCCTGGTACCAACTCTTCTTTCTTAGTTACTGTTCTATTACTGTGACAGGATACCATGACCTATGCAACTTGTAAGAGAAAGCATTTAATTGGGGGCTTCGTTTACAGTTTTAGAGGGTTAGTCCATTATCATTATAGGGGGGAATATGGTGCTGGAGCAGTAGCTGAGAGCTTACATTCAGATATGTGGGCAGGAGGCAGAGAGGGAGCCACTGGGCCTGGCGTGGGTTTTTGAAGTCTCAAAGCCCACCAGCTGGGATACACCTTCTCCAACATGGCCACACCTCTTAATCCTTCCTAAATAGTCCACCACCTGGGAACCAAACATTCAAATATGTGAACCTATATGGGCCATATAAGTGTCATATCTGTGAGGGACCTTCTATAGTCGGTTAACTGAGATAGGAAAACCTACCCTGAATGTGGGGGGAAACCATTCTATGGGTCAGGGGCCTCAACTGTGTAAAAGGGAGGAGAATAGTCCCAGCATTCATCTGTCTCTGCTGTCTGACTGTGGAGGCAGGATGCTTCCTGCACCGCTGCCATGCCTTCCCACCACAGTGGACTGTATCCCCATGTACGGTAAGCTGAAAGGAACTTGTTTTTTAAGTTGCCTCTTGTCAGATATTTTGTCACAGCCACAGAAAGCAGGGACTGGTGAGATGGCCCAGTGGTTAAGAATACATCCTGATCTTGCAGAGGAACCAGCCAAGTGTGAGTCTCAGCATCCATGGCAAGTAGCTCACAACTGCCTGTAACTCCAGTGCTGTATTGGCACCAGCACCCATGTGCATAGATCCAGACCAAGACATACACATATATACATAATTAAAAATGGAAAAATAATCTTAAAAAAGAAAAGTAACCAAGGGAGCAAGCTGCAAAGACTGAAGCTGATGCTACGTGTCTTGGCCAGGATCCTGTCAGTAAACTGTAAATTTGCTACTGTTATGAATCATAATGTAAATATTTGATATGTAGGATATCTGATACAGGACCCCAAAGAAGTCTCGACCCACAGGTTGAGAACCACTGTTTTAAAAGGGCACCAGCTTGTGCCATGTTGACAGAAACTAGTGAGCACACCCAAGGAAGAGTACTGATGGGATCTAGCTGCCATAGACCGAAATGAAAGCTGAAGGAGCAGTTACTGAGACCTGGAGCTAGAGAGGAGTAATGGGGAGAGCCAGCCTGGGACTGCGGCCATTGGTGGAGGAGCATAGCCAGCCCGCTGCGATCCCACATGGAGGAAATGAGGGAAATAAATAACATGCCCCCACTTTCCTCCCTCTTCCCGTTTCCTGTTGATTGTCTTCATTGGCCAAATACTCGTGGAAGCAGAAGGCGAGGGAGCCTGTTGATTAGTTCGTATGATTCGGCCCCTGGAGCCGCAATGGAATGAGAGAAGAGAGTGCTCACGGGAAGGGTGAATAGAAAACAGTTAATCATGCCCATGCCCTTTGAGCAGCTGTTCCCATTAGAGAACATGCCAGAAAAATGTGTGCACAAGGATATGCACAAGACTGAGGTGTTTATTATTGTACTGTGAATAAGAATGGAGAAAAATAGAAACAACCCAAGTGTCCTTCATTTAGGTATTTCCTAACTGTATGGTGTGAAATGTGGTTTATTTTTTAATTTTAGTTTTTAAATTCACTTTACATCCCAGTCACAGCCCCCTCCATCCTCTCTTCCTAGTCCAACCCTTACAAATCCCCCCATTTCCCTCTTCGCTTCTCCTCAGAGAAGGGGAGCCCACTTTGGGTACCATCTCACCCTGGGACATATAGTCCCAGCAGGACTAGGCACACCCTCTACCACTGAGGCCCAACCAGGAAGTCCAGGTAGGGGGAAGAGGATCCAATGTCAGGGAGCAGAGACTGAGAGATCCCTTGCTCTACTTGTTAGGGGACCCACATGAAGACCAAGCTGCACATTTGCTACAACTGTGCAGGGGGGTATAGGAAACTGCGGTTTATTTATAAAATGCTACAATATAAATAAAATGAATGAATTAGAGGTCCATGTAGCTATATCTACAGCTCTCGACTCAGAGTAGAAAAAAATCACAAAAAATATGAATGATGGGATGATAGGTTAATATTGTACAAGCCGGTGCCTACATTTGTAACAATGTAACAAAAGTGTGACTGTAAAGAAGATATTACAATTGGGAGTGATCATCAAGGAGAGGAAGAGTTAGTGCTAGCCTAGCTGTATTTGCACCTCTCTCTCTCTCTCTCTCTCTCTCTCTCTCTCTCTCTCTCTCTTTCTCTTTCTGGTTGACAAATATGATACATTTCTAGCATCCATGCAATCTCAGCCCTGGGCACATAGGAGAGGTATTTACACTAGTGCTACTTTATATCTGAAATATCCCATAATTAAAAAAAAAAAATAAAGCCAGTACTGTGGCTGACACGCCTGTTTGTTTGATGAGGAGGTATGGGGGTTTGAATAAGAAATGTCCCCCAGAGGCTCACATTTGAACACTTGGTCCCCACTTGGTGGCGCTGTTTGTGGAGTCTTAGGTGGTACAGCTTTACTGGAGGAAGTATGTCACTGGGGGCGGGACTTGAGATTAAAGGCACTGAGTCTCTTCTAGTTCACTCCCTCTGCTTCCTGCTTGCCATTGAAGGGGTAAGTTCTCAGCTTCTTGCCTCTATTGCCATGCCTGTGAACCTATATGGACTCTTACCCTTTGGAACTGTGAGTCAAAATAAGTGTTTCCCTCTATAAATTGTCTTGGCCATGGTGTTTTATCCCAGCAACAGAAAAGTAACCAACACAGGAGAGATCAGGGAAGGCACAGTAGGTGAAGGTACAGATCATTTGGGTCCTGAAAGGTGTGTAGGAACTCTCCAGGCTGCCTTAGGGATGGGTATTTCTAGCCTGGGAATAGAGTGTGCTAAAGCTTGGAGACATATCTGGGGAATTGTATTTTGCTTGATTAGAGGAGAAAAAACAGAGAGGTGCTTTCCCAGAATATCCAAGTTCCCTGGTGCAGGGGACCTTTGGCAGCATTCCGATGGTATAACACAGAAAAACCAAAACTTTAGAGTCATGTGTGGTATTGGATTTGAATGTCAATCCTCTCTCTTGGGTTTTCTGTGCACTGAGTCTCTCCCAGATGCAATCTTTCTGTCTTTGAAATAGGTGTGAAAGAATCTTCCTGATGGAAATCGGGATGAAGGGAAGGGCCCACGAGAGAGTGAGAGAGTGTTCAGCTGATACTTAGCACACATGGTCACTCGAGAATGTGTTTCTTTTCTTTGGTATCTTTAGACAAGGTCTCTTAACGTAGGCCTGGATTCCCTGGAACTCACTCTGTAGACCAGTCTGGCCTCAAACTCACAGAGATCTGCCTGCCTCTGCCTCCTGAGTGCTGGGATTAAGGGTGTGCATCACCATCCCCTGGCTACTGCTCTTCTAGTAAGCTGCTGTGAGGACTCTGTATGTGCAGACATATAAATACAGGTTGCTATATGTTGAAGTTTTTTCCTGGGGCGGAGAGATGGCTCAGCAGTTAAAAGCATAGGCTGTTCCTCCAGAGGACTTAAGTTTGGTTCACAGCATCACACTGGGTGGCTCACATGTCTGTAACTTTAGCTCCAACAGATCTGATGCCCTCCTTTGGCCTTCTCACTCACCTGGACCTACAGCATACACTTTCTCTCCACAACATACACTTAAGTAAAATTAAGAATCTACTAGGAAAAGTTCCCTCCCAACTATGACCCAGTGCTTTTCCTAAGCAGTAAAATGACTGTAATGGGCAGTAAATGAGCATAAACACAAACTGAGACCAAACAGCTCTACCACGAACAGCCAGGTGCTTTAGGAGAAGCACATCCCATCCATTTTATTAGCTGCAGAATTGGAAGCATTAAGACTTCTCTCCAAGGCTTTGTAGGAGGTCAAATGAGGGTAATAAATCTAAAGCGCTTGGCATCATTCCTTGGTCTCCAACCTATTTTTGTTATGCAGCATTGCTGTTTGGCATGAGGCCCTGTGCGAATGTTCGAGGTTATTATTTTGTCAGGTGAGACTTGTGGATCTGGAGGTTAATGGCTATTTCAGGTTTAAGCTCATCCCCCCCCCCCCCATTTTCTGCTGACTCTCTGTTGTTGAGAATGGATTTCCAAAGAATGCCTTTATTCCCTGGATTGTCTAGGGAGCAATGGTCTTTTTCTGCTTGTGCAACAACTGGGCAAGGCCTGGAGCACCCTCCAGGGTCAAATGTAATGCTTTAGCGTTGTCTATGTTACAACAATTTTTTTGTTACACATATTTAGTGTGTGAGAGTGCACACATAATCACATGCTACAGTGCATATGTAGAGGTCAGAGGACAGCTTCTGGAGGCGTTGGAGTTATTTGGTTCTTTCCTTCCATTTGAGGATCTAACTCATTTCATCAGATGACAACCATGCTTACATGCTGGGCCATTTGTTTTGACAGTCTCCCTATGCAGCTCACCTTCTCCTGGAGCTCACTATGTAGACTAGACAAGCCTCGAACTCACAGAGAGCTGCCTGCCTCTGCCTCCCAAGTTCTGGGACTAAAGGCAAAGCTGGATGCTGAGCCATCTTGTTGGCCCTTGATCATAACCTGATGTCTTGGGGGAAAGTATTTTTTTGTAATGGTGAGAAATGTGATTGAACACGGCATATGGATGGTATGTTGTAAAAGTTATGTTAGCTGTTAATATGTAAACTAGTTAAAACAGTTTGAGATGTGAGAAATTCTGAAGAAACCATAAATTAAGAAACCTGGGGGCGCCATCTATTGGAGAGTTCTCCAGTAAAGCATCATATTGGAGAATGTTCTTTTCTTCTCAAGAACCTTTAAAAAGTCAGGGAGTATCCATTACGCATCCATCCATCTAACCACCCACCCATCTATGCATCCACCCATGTATCCAATCCATCCATCCAACCATCTACTCAACCATCCATCCATCCTTACACCCATCTATCTAACCCACCACCACCCACCTGCTCACCTATCATCCATCCATCCATCCATCCATCCTTCCGTCACTCCCCAGTCTCTTACCCGCCCATCAGTACATCCATTCACACAACAGTTCAACTACTTACTCATTCCTTCACTGAACATTTAGTGTGTACTTTCTATGCTTTGGTCAGGACTCTGTGGAAGGAGTCCGCAGAGGGCAATTGTGGGTGTCAAGGAATCTTACTGGAAGATTTTCTGTTTGGTTTTTGCTGAGATGGAGCAGACAGGTAGAGATGGCTTCCTGATGTAAGTGGTACCTAAGCTGAGATCTGGAGGAAAGAAAGAATGTGGTATTCTAGCAGGGACGTCTTCTGTTTTCATTCCTCCTCTTACTCCATTAGGCGAGAGGACTCTAGACTCTTGACCGGGCTATTTTCCTGTATACCACACTCACTGTTGATCCCACCTTGAGAACTGGAGGGTGTGAAAGGACACTGAAAGCTAAATAATAATAAAAAACTAGGGAGAGCTGTGAAGTGGAGCCTGCTGTGTGGGTAGATTCTGTTACACGAGACTCATGCTACCTATTTATATGAGAGAGTACTAATAGGTCCCATTATTTAGTGGAATTTGTGATTGTCACATCAGCGGAGCTGTGTTAGTGTGGGCCAATGGCCAAGGTCTGAAAATGATCTCTTTATGTGTGGCTGGATACATAATAGTATTCTGGATTGGCGATTTCCCTCCATTACCTGTTCCAGACCATTGCTTGACAAATGTGTTACAGTAAGTGTCCAGCAGCAAACCAGTTAAATGGGCCAGCATTTGAGCCACATCCACAGGACAAATGGCCCTTTACCAGTTTCTTTATCCTCTGTCCCTTCTGCTGTCATCTGGAATTAGTGCTGAGCAGAGCTGATGGTTGACCTAGCAAAGCTTACAGCGGCTTCAGCAGACTAGAGCAGAGGTGTGAGTGCCGTTAGCTCAGCACTGTTGTCACCGTGACGCAGCCTTTCCTGCCTTCCCATGCAGGCCGGTTACCCCTGGCATCAGCCTTGTACTGTGTTAGCAGTATGACTGAGCAGTAGCTCATCTCTTCATAGCACTGAGAATAAATGATAGACCAGAGGGCCATGAACTTAACAAAACTGGGTAGAATGTGTCTTCTTGTGGACTTGAAAAATACTTTTATGCATTTAGTATGGAAATCTTGTGCTTTTTTTGAAAATCTTCTTGCTTTTTTGGACAGCATCATATATGTATAGAGTGAATTTTCGTGATTCTCAACCCACTCCCCCCTCTTACCCACTCCTCTCTCCTAATGGAGCCCTTCTCCCCCAGTGTCCCTCTACTTCCATGCCTTTTTGTTTGTGACCCACTGAGTTTAATTAGGGTTGCCTGCATGAGCATGGCTGGCCAATTAATTACTAAAGCAAGGGGACACTTATCAGAGGTTACATCACTGAAGAACATGACACCCCCAATCTCCCGAGCAACCATCAACTACCAGGAGTCCATCAGAATGGGTGGTCCTCATGGGCCCTCCCCTATCCAGGGTAAAATGCTGCTGGTCAGTCTTGTGCAAGCCTTTGCAGGTCCAGTGTGGATAACCATAGCTGTAGTGAGTTTGTGAATGCAGTGGCCATGCTATGTCCTTTGTGGTCACCAGTCTCCCCATCCTCTGTCTCTTTTTGCCCTGGCTTTAGTGAAGTTCCTTTAGTGTTGGGGGCGGGGACTAGCTGTCCCATTGCAGGCTGAGCACTCCACCTTCCCTTACTCTCTGCACTTTGTCAGTGATGGGTTTCTGCAGCCACTGCCGTCCCTGAGGTGAGAAGCTTCCCTGGTGAAGGGCAGGCTCAGGACTAATCTCAAATGGTGACCAGGTATTGGTGTGTCTGTGTCCTAGAGCTTGTCCACCCCTTTCATTCATGTTGCCTTTTCTGTCTCATGGGCTACATATTAAGCAGGAGCAACCCTGAGTGACACTGTCCCCAGCTCTTAGCACTGCCCACAGGTATACTGGTCACATTCAAAGGGCCATGGAAGGGGTTTGATGGCAGCTAGTAACTTGAATGATCTCTTCTAATGAGATTCTTGCTTCCTTTTCTCTCACTGAGCTCAAGTCAGAAATGTTTCTTGGGGTGGCCTTGGTGTTTTCATTTTCTGTAGTCAACTATGTCAAAAATTTGTTTTCTCTGTGGCCATAGCTGATCAATGAATTCTCTCGTCTGGGTGCTGCCTCTTAGCACTTGCCTCTTCCCAGCTGGAGCCAGTGGATTTTTAGCCTCTCCAGCGTCTGGAACCAGTCCTGTCTGACAGAGGTGGAGTAGAAGGGATGTGTCTGTCCAAGTCTGATCCGCTGCTGAGTATGGCCTCTTGGGGCTGCGGAATGTGGGAGTTTGAGATGTGGGAAGGTCAGAGCTTGTTCGAGGGTCCCCTGGCCTGCGACGAGGCCAGGGCCATGGGGTTCTCAGACTCTTGGACACTCAGGCACAGCCGGGAGTAATGGAAGAGCAGAGAATGGAGCCAGGACCTGAGGGCTTGGGACAGCATCTAACCCCAGGCTGGGGGAAAGGGGAGCTCCAGCTTGTCCCAGCAGTGGTTGTCCTTAGCTTGGTGGAGGCAGGCTTGGTGGCGATTTTGGCTGGGAGCCCCGCGAGGCCTTCTATGGGAGAATTAAGCTGTGGCTCTGTCGTAGAACGCCTTCTTCACGGCTTCCCTCATTGAATCTTGATGAAAGTGATAGTCCATGGTTCTAAACAGCTTATTGGTTGTTCGTGGTGGAAAATGGGTGCATAATGTAACCATACCCAATTCTCAGGGTAGGCCTGAGATTAAATATCTTTTGCAGGGAGGAATGTCTGGGAAGGGAAGCTTATTGGCTAAGCCCTCTAGGTCTCTAGATACCTTATTAGCATGGAGAACTCTGTCTTGGGTTTATGTGAGCGTAGGTCACGTTTTCTTTATGTAAGAAGCATGGCACATGTTCCAGGCCAGTAGTCTGGCAGGGAGCGGGGAGTTGCCTAAGCCTCAGGTGTGTGCCCACCGAGCCTCCAGATCTTGACCTGCTCTACTCCATCAAACTTCCTGGCATGGTTTTACCTCCCATGGGGATGGGGAGACCCTGAGATGAGCCATTCTCATGGCTGGATCTAGCTCATTAGATCTGGTGATGATGAGTCTCTGCTTTGCCTTGTCCAGACAAACTCCCATCATCAAGGACTCGCCACGGTAGCTTCTAGAATTTTGTTCTATTTCTGGATAGGATAGTTAACATGGTCAGATGAAGTTTCCCCACTCCAGCTGTTGGCTCTTTAAGCACTTTTCAGGGAAATGGATGATGGACAAAGGAGGTCATGGAATAAAGAAGGAGCTAAGAATGGACCTCAGTTGGTAGAGTGCTTGCCAAGCACGTAGGGATCCCTGGCTTCAGTCCCTAGCGTGCCATAAGTCAGGCATGATGCTGCCTGCTGTAATCTCAGCACTTGTCAGACGGAGGTGGGAGGGAAAGAGGTTCAAAGTCATCCTTGGCCCTGTAGCAGCTTTGAGGCTATCCTTGTTTCCATAACGATAAAAAGAAAGCAGTTAGTTCACATTAGAAAGTATGTGAGCCATACCCACTGGCCAATAGATGACAGCCTCCACTGTTACAGAAACCGATGATGTTATGTCCACAGAACTGTAATGCTTCACGCCTAAATGATGGAACAGATAAAGCACAGTAAAGGAAAAACGCTGACAAATTTGTTTGTTATTACAATTAACTTAGATACATGCAGATATTAAACCAACTATAATCTCCTTAAAACTAAAACAAATATACACATGGAGGTACAAACACCACCGCAGATGTTACGCTGAGGTAAACTTTATAAATGTATAAAATTTTTAAAAATCCACAGAGTCAATAAAATTCAGGTTAATCTTTGTTTAACATAGTGGTGATGTTTGCTAAAGCCGAGTCTTTGAGTGCCGTCGGAGACCGTGGCTGAAGCAGAGACACGTGACTTGGCTGTCTCTTCGCTGAACACAGAGTGCCACACAGTGACTCAGCACCTTGGTCCTTTTCCCCTGCTCTGAGCTGCGGCAGGACACTGTGAGGCAGTTTGTCCTTCCCTTGGTGGTGAACACACTGTTGGTAAAGGGCATCTTATTTATTCTGCATTAGTACTTAGCCAGTTACAACAGAGGAGTTCTAGTTGGCCCCAATGTTGTTGTAAGCAAGCCAGAGGAACCATCAGCTCAGAGGACTAGAGCTAATGGCAGGTGGACACTGATTATATCCCCCCCAACAGTTCCCATCCCACACGTGGAATAGAAATTCTGTGTCCAAGTCAGTCATCCAGTGGTCCAGAAGATAATTACATTGATTCAATTTAGAATTTCATTAAAGTAAAAACACATATAAAAAAGAACACTGTCAAAAGCTTACAAGGTGGTGCCAGGGAGATGGCTCATTGGGTGAAAGCTCTTGGCACAGAAGCAGGAGGAACTGAGTTTAGATATTCGGAACCCATATAAAAAGCCAGGCATGATTGTTCAAGTGTCTGTAATCCCAGCACTTCTGTAGGGAAATGGGAATCAGGAGATAGGAGAATCCCCAGGCTAGCAGGCTGAATGAAGCACACAGCATAAAAAAAACGACAAAGAGATCTTGCCTCACTAATAAGGTAGTCCCTGGCATCTGACACCTGAGGTTGCCCTCTGACTGCCACACACACTGTGGCAAAAGCATGACCGCATTCACACACACGAAGGGCAGGGATATGCACGTGGCCACATACACATTGTGTACAAAAACACGCACCACATGCAAAGATAAGTAAAAAACAAGTTGATGAATTAAGGGAGGAGGTCTAAATGCTCCAGTCTGAGAGAGGCTGGCACAAAGAGCTGTTGACATAGTTGCCTGCCTGGTGTGGGGTAGGGGATGGAGGTGACTCGGGCAAACTGTTGGATGATGACTGACTAGTTCCTACTTCTACTCCTCAATGCTGATTTATTCCCAGACTTACTGGGGAAACTGAGGCAACTCGAATACTCATTTGTTCTGATACTCAGCTATTGTCTTGCTAAGGCTTTAAGCTGCTGTACCTTTCTAATGGCAACTGCTGGCTACGCTGCTTCGGGCCAGCCACAGGACTCATGTTGGGAATCAGGGAACATATAGTCCAGATAGATAGGAAACCCTAGTCTGAAATCTGTGCTATTTCTTTGATTACCAGAAACATACCTGATTACTGGTATGTTTATAACCAGTGGGATTTCAGATACTCCTGACTCAGGAGAAGTGCATAGATTTTCAGTAACAATGGGTCCTTTTGGAGTAAGGCAGGAACTGTGACCAGGAAACTGTTCACACAAGTCTCAGGAACCTGTATGCCTACTTGCCATTGACAGGCAGATGAAAAGACCCTGATTTCTCTGTGATTGGCAGTGGTAATGCCTGAATCCAAGGAAACATTCTTGTTGTCACTAGTATCTTATTTATAACCTCCAAATGCTGACCTGCCTAGGGTCCCTGGGGGTCCAGTGTGACACAGCCACAACTCTCTGTGGAGCATATATCCTGAGGTGACATCCCTGAACCCAACCCCAAAGTCTTGGTGAAATGCTAGCTCACCTGCATCTTACACTTTGCCATCTTTGGCCAGTCTGTCAACAGTTCTTCCAACTCAAGATGGAGTTTCTCTTTATTCCCGGGTGCAGTCCTCCACAGCCTTGCCAGCTTCAAGAGTCCAAGTACCAAACTCTAATGGGTACTTCATAAAAGCCCTCAGGGCTGCTCTCAACCTTGTGCATGTCACAGTTGCCCTGTCTTCTTCCAATCCCTAAAAATTTTATTTTTAAATTATGTTTATATGCATGTGTCTCTGTGTGAGCATGTGCACATGAGTGCAAGTGCCCTCAGAAGCCAGAAGGGGGCATCACATCCCTTGGAGCTGGAGCTTCAGGTGATTGTGAACCATTTGAGATAGGCTCTGGGAAATGAACTTGAGTCCTTTGGAAGAATAATGCGTGCTCTTTTAAACTGTTGAGCCATCTTTCCAGTCCCTCTACCCTTACTCTTGACTCTATTCATTACATTTCATAATTTCAAATATATTTTAAGATCAAGCACGATGTAAATGAACAAGTGTGAGCATATATATATATATATATATATATATATATATATATATATATATATACAGCTGTGTATATGCAGAGTTAGAAATCATCTGTGCAATTAAACAGCTCTGGGGCTAACTTTGTTTTGTCATTTAGTAGCTACCTGAACTCGGACAAATGATTACATTTCTCAGATATTGTTTTCTTATTTGCAAAATACAGACCATAATAATATCTTCTTCGTAACCTCTTGATGGGCTCATTCTGTCTGACACATGCTTGGTGCTCAACAAATGGTAATTTAGTTGGTATGCTATGAATATCTATTTATGCAGACCTGTTACAAGGCATAGCAACCACCAAGTGCACATGGCTTATAACACTCCTAGCAGCTAAAAAAAGTGAGATATGGTGGCACATGTGCTTGGAATCGCAGCACAGGGATGGAAACAGGCAGACCCTTGGGTTGACTAGTCAGCATACCCTACTTGGCAAGTTCCAGGCCTCTGAGAGACCCTATCGAAAAATAAAGAGAAGTGGGGGCTTGAGAGAGGGCTCAGTGGTTCGACCATGCTTCGTGCTTTTGCAGGTGACCTACATTTAGTTCCTTACGCCCACACCAGACAGGTCACACCCACCTATAACTCTAGCTCCTGTTTTGGCCTCCTTGAGCATCCACACACATATGGCATTTGCTTACACAGACACAGACACAGACACAGACACATTCATATGAAAAGAAAACTGGCCAGTGCTTAAGGAATGGTATCTGAAGTTGACTTCTGTCTTACATATGCACATGCATATGCACAGATGTGTGGGGACATCTCCCCAACCTACCATAGTTGTCCACACTGTCCAATGAAGACTTACTTCGGTTCTGTTTGAGAGTTCATGGTTGTTGAGCCTGTAACTCAGAACACCAGAACAGCATGGCTGTGGCTGTAACTAGCAAAGCTGCTCATAACTTGATGGGCAGGAAGCAAAGAGAGAGGGAGAGGGACCTCCTAAGATCAGTTAAGAGTGGACTCAGAGAGGTCACCTCCTCTTATAGGTTCCATCAACTCCCACTAGTACTACTGGTTGATGACAGAGCCATGCCATTAGCGGCTTTTTTGGGGGGGTGGGGGGAGCACATTTAAGACCCAAATCACAGCACATGATTACTCTAGAGCTTGCATTCCCAAACCAGGCAGCATCTGAACAAGCAGAGATGGGAGGATCAGGTTCAGTTTCTACAGTTTCAAAGCAATGGTGACAGCAAGGTGAGGTCAGAAGGACACCAGGCCACCTTTCCTTCCCTACATCTGGAAGCGTGGTCTCTGAGCAGGATCCACACACAAGTCATTTTATCCTTTGCCTTCTCATTTCTGAGTCACATAAATAGATTACTTCTGGAGCTTCAGGGAAGCCCAGATCCACACATTAGGCAGGAAGTTATGTGCTTTCTTTCCCTGATGACTGTCCATAATGCATTCAAGCCCAGAAAGAAAGGATGTCAGAATTTGTTCAAAATCCATCAATCGGACCATTTTCTCAAAGACAAACAGATGGCTCCTTTGAGTTATTCAGAGGGAGACCACTCTTTTCCTTTTGTTCATCTCAGTTTTTATGGTTTAAAAGAATTAGTGTTTAATCCCAATTCTAAAATTGTTAATTAGTTTGTATTTGCCTCACTAAATCTGTTAAATAGATTTTTATCGCTTCAGCTCTGTCTCCCTGGCAGCATCTGCTGTCAAGTTTGCAGAAATAATGTGGGTCTGACAGCAAAAAAAAAAAAAAAAAACAAAAAAAACCCAAACCCAGAGGTTAAACCACCAGGACGACGGATGTGACAGCACTAAAGAGAAATACATCACCCTAAAGCTTTTATTCCCATATATTTCGGGATCAACCTAAACATGAACCACCATTCTTTGTTCCATTTCACTCCCCAGTAGCGCTTTGATTTATGTATGCGGTTAGACACTGATGAGGGCTGCCAGGGAGCCCTCAACCTTCCCCAGACACAGGCTTGGAGGATATTTTTGTTATCCCCTTACCCCAACCCTCTTCGGGCTGCTTTCCAATGCAGTGATCTGTAAGAGCTAAGTGGTGCAGGCAAAGCTCGCCAACCAGCAGGGGGCGGCAGAGAGCAGAGCAGCTAAAGAAAGGCAGTGTCCAAGGAACAGATTTGAGACCAAACCACTCACTCTGTTGTAACAGTCAAAATAGCTCATAATCTGGGCTCAGAGGTTAAGAGCCTGTCTTAGATACCTTTTTTTCCCCCAGAGGATTTGAGTTTGGTTCCTGTGATGGTTTGTATGTGCCCGGCCCAGGGAGTGGCACTATTTGGAGGTGTGGCCTTGTTGGAGTAGGTGTGTCACTGTGGGTGTGGGCTTTAAGACCCTCATCCTATCTGCCTGGAAGCAAGTCTTCCATTAGCAGCCCTCAGATAAAGAAGTGGCACTCTCAGCTCCTTCTGCACCTTGCCTGCCTGAACACTGCCATGTTCCCTCCCGCCTTGGTGATAATGGACTGAACCTCTAAACCTGTAAGCCGGTCCCAATTAAATGTTGTCCTTATAAGAGTTGCCTTGGTCATGACATCTGTTCACAGCAGTAAAACCCTAACTAAGACAGTTCCCAGCATCCACATAAGGGTCCAGGATAAGGATTCAGTGCCTCCCCCCATCCCCACAACGAAAAACAATAGTTGATGATTTAATTCTAAGAGTGAGAGTAATTAACGAAAGCTGCCAAGCAGCCAGTTTTCCTGTGGTGGACACAAGAAAGGCCCACAAATCCTCAGAGCCTGTTACCTTGCATGGCAAAGGACTTTAGAGGTGCGATTTAGGTAAACATGGGAGATGCAGAGGCCCTAAGTACAGTCACGTGTTTCTTTAGAAGAGAGAGCAGAGGGAGATGAGACGAAAGAAGGCACAGGATGTTTGACACAATGTGAAGATGAGAGAAGAAGCCACAAGTCAAGGCACATGTACGCGGATGTTAGAAGCTGAAAACAATATTGTTCTCCCTAGAGTAAACGGGTACCGCTAACCATTTTCGTTATTGACTACCAGAACCGAGGGAGAATAGATTTTTGTATCACGGTAATAGTGGTACTTTGTAATAGCAGCCATCAGGAACTAATACCATATCTTTTTCTTGCATAGGGCTGTAGTGTTACATCCCAGCACTAAAATAATATTTTTCAGGGGTAAGCTGAGGCAGCAGAGATGAGCATCGTGCATTTATATCCTCCAGTGTAGGAATGGGCTTCAAGCTCTAAGCAGCAGTAGGTCTGACATTCCTTCCTTGGATGGTTGAGGAAGAATTTTTCTGAACATCTCAGACTAAAAGCAATAGAAGACTCAGGAGTTCGCTGCATAAATGTTTGCATAATCAACACATTTACATAAGTATTAAGAAGAGATGAGAGTAAGGTGGAACCCACAAGTCAGAGGGGGTGGAGAAGGGAGTCAGTGAGGAGGAGATGAATGGGGAAAAGGGCAAAGGAGCTGCCTCTCCGGCAGATCCTACTCTGGTGAGTTAGGAGCCACTGTCCCATGTCGTTCAAAACAACACTGATGTTCTTCAATGAACACATGCTGCTTCCAGGTAGAATTTCATTTTAAAAAGTCTCAAGAAGTATCTCTAGGCTAGCTTAATTTTGTATGTGTGTCTTTTTTTTAAAAAAAATATTCTCGGCCGGGCAGTGGTGGCACACTCCTTTAATCCCAGGAGGCAGACGCAGGTGGATTTCTGAGTTAGAGGCCAGCCTGGTCTACAGAGTGAGTTCCAGGATAGCCAGGGCTATACAGAGAAACCCTGTCTCGAAAGACCAAAAAAAAAAAAAAAAAAAAAAAAAAAAAAAAAAAAAAAAAAAAAAAACAAAAAAACAAAAAACAAAAAACAAAAACAAAAACAAAAAAACCAAAAACAACCCCAAAAAACCCCCACCACAAACCATTCTCATTTATTGCATCCTGACAACGTACTTCCTCCCTTCTTTCCTCCTAGTCCCTACTCCACTCCCCCTCTCCCCCAGATCCACTCCTCTTCTGTTTCCCTTCAGAAAAGAGCAGGCCTCTCAGGGATATCAACCAAATATGGTATATCAAGTTTCAAAAAGATTGGGCACCTCCCTTCACATTAAGACTAGAGCAGGCAACCCAGTAGGAGAAAAAGTAGTCAAGGAGTCACAGACAGTCCCTGCTCCTACTGCTAGACACCCGACAAGAACACCAAGCTTCACAATTGTAACATATATACAGAGGGTCTAGGTCAGACCCAGGTGGGCTCCCTGGCTGTCAGTTCAGTTTCTGTGAGCCCCACAAACCCAGGTTAGTTGATTCTGTGGGTTTTCTTGTGGTATCTTTGACCCCGCTGGGTCCCACAATCCTTTCTCCCCTCTTCTATGGGATTTTTTAACTCTGCCTAATATTTGGGTATAGGTCTTTGCATCTGCTCCCATCAGTTGCTTGATGAAGCCTCTCTGATGACAATTATGCCAGGCTCCATCCAGCACAGTTCTTTACAGACCTTGAAAGAACAATACTCAACTTTATATGGAAAACCAACCAACCAACCATCACCACCACCAAAACTTGATAGTGAAAACAATCCTACACAATAAAATTACTTTCAGAGGTATTACTATCTCTAACTTCAAGCTATACTACAGAGCTATAGTAATAAAAAGCACATGGTATAGGCACAAAAAACACAGAGGTTGATCAATGGAATCAAATTGAAGTTCCAGACATAAATCCACACACCTGTGGACACCTAAGTTCTGATAAAGAAGACAGAATCATACAACAGAAAGAAAAAAGCATCTGCAACAAATGGTGCTGGTCTAACTGGAGGTCTGCATGTACAAGGATGCAAGGAGATCCATATCTATCACCTTGCACAAAACCCAAGTCCAAGTGGATCAAGGACCTCAATGTAAAACCACATACACTGAACTTGATACAAGAGAAAGTGGAGAATAGCCTTGAACACATTAGCATAGGAGACTCTTCCTGAACAGAGCACCAATAGTGGAGGCACTAAGATCAGCAATTAATAAATGGGACCTTGTGAAACCGAAGAGCTTCTGCAAGGCAAAGGACACTATCAATAGGACAAAACGGCAACTCACAGATGGGAAAAGATCTTCACCAACTCCACATTAGACAGAGGACTAATATCCAAAATATGTAAAGAACTCAAGACACTAGACATATACAAACCAAATAATCCAATTAAAAATGGGATACCGATCTAAACAGAGAATTCACAACAGAAGAATTTCAAATGGTCGAGAAGCACTTAAAGAAATGTTCAACATCCTTAGCCATTGTGGGAATACAAATCAAAATGACTTTGAGATTCCATCTTACCCCAGTCAGAATGGCTAAGATTAAAAACACAAGTGACAACTCATGCCAGTGAGGATGTGGAGCAAGGGGACCTCCTCCATTACTTGTGGGAGTGAAAACTTGTACAGACACTTTGAAAATTAGCATGGTGGTTTCTCAGAAAATTGGGAATCAATCTACCTTAAGAGAGAGCTAGCTATATCACCTGGGTATACACCCAAAGGATGCTCCACCCTAACACAAAGACATTTGCTCAACTATATTCATAGCAGCTTTATTCATAATACATAGAAACTTGAAACAACATAAATGTCCCTCAACCAAAGAATGGATAGAGAAAAATGTACATTTACACAATGGAGTATTACCTAGCTTTAAAAAAAAAATGACATCATGAAATTTGCAGACAAATGAATAAAACTAGAAAAAAAATCATCCTGAGTGAGTAACTAACCAGACCAAGAAAGGTAAACATGGTGTGTACTCACTCAAGTGGCTATTAGCTGTAAAGTAAAGGATAATTCCACCCAGAGAGGCTAAGAAACAAGGAGGACTCAAGGGGGGATGCATGGATCTCCCTGGGGAGGAGAAATAGATTTTATGGGTGGACTGGGGGCAGTTGGGGATGAGACCAGGAAGGATTAGGTGGGGCTCAAAGAATGGGGGCAGACCAAGAGACCTAAGATAGAATCAAACATAACTGGCAGAGAAAAAAGGCAATAAAATTATTCCTAATGATATTCTTCTATACTCATGGACAGGAGCCTAGCATGATTGTCATCAGAGAGACTTCATCAAGCAACTGATAGGCGCAGATGCAGAGACTCAGAGCCAAACATTAGGTAGAGTTCAGAGAATTCTGCAGAAGAGGGGGAGGAAGGACTGTAGGAGCCAGAGGGGTCAAGAGTACCACAAGAAAACCCACAGAATTAACTAACTTGGGATCATAGGGGCATACAAAGACTGAGCTGGCAACCAGGGAGCTGACCTAGGCCCTCTGCATGTATGTTATGATTGTGTTCTTGTGGGGTGCCAAACAGTGGGAACAAGGGCTCTTTTGCCTGCTTTTAGGACCCCTTTCCTCCTCCTGGGTTGCCCTGCCCCGCCTTAATGTGAAGGGAGGTACCTAGTCTTATCGCAATACGATATGCCATGTTTGGTTGATATTTCTGGGAAGCCTGCCCTTTTCTGAAGAGAAATGGAGGAGTGGCTCTGGGGGAGAGGGGGGATAGGAGTAGGGACTGAGAGGAAGGAGGGAGGGAAAATATGGTTAGTCTGTAATATATGAGAGAAGAATAAAAAACGTGTTGGGATTTTGATGGGGATTGCGTTGAATCTGTAGATGGCTTTTGGTAGAATGGTCATTTTTACTATGTTGGTCCTACTGATCCATGAGCATGGGAGATCTTTCCATCTTCTGAAATCTTCTTCAATTTCCTTTTTCTAAGACCTGAAGTTATTGTCACGTAAGTCTTTCACTTGTTTGGTTTGATTTACTCCAAGATACTTTGTATTATCTGTGGCTATTGTGAAGGTGTTGTTTCCCTGGTATCTTTCTTAGTCCATTTGTCATTTAGGAGGGTTACTCTTGTTTCGTTTTGAGTTAATCTTGTATCCAGCCAATTTACTGGAGGTGTTTATTTATCAACAGTAGGAGTTCCCTAGTAGAATTTTTGGGATTGCTTATGTATACTATTATATCACCTGCAAATAGTGATACTTTGACTTCTTCCTTTCCAAATTGTATCTCCTTTTTTTATCTCACAGCTCTAGCTAAAAGTTCAAGTACTATAGTGAAGAGATATTGAGAGAGGAAGCATAGGCTAACTAAATTTTTTCGTGTGTGTGTGTGTGTGTGTGTGTGTGTGATGTATCACTGCACACCCTGTGGAGACCACAGGTTGACATTAAGGTGTGTCTTCCTCTCTTGCTCTCCATTTTTACTTGAGAGTCCCAAGGCTCACACTGACAGGCTAGCTTGGCTAGATTTTCTTCTCTCTACCTCATCCTCAACTTCCAGCTTTGGCGTTGCCAGTATGCACTAACACACCCAGACCAGCTCTTCTCCAGGAACGCTGAAGATCAAAACACAGGTTTCCATGTTTATACAGCAAGTGGCTTTATCAATTGTGCTAACTCCCCAATCTTAGGGAGAATTAATTTTGTTATAATTTTGAGTGAACAATAAAAATATTGGAATAATAACGCCCCAAACCTCTCCTTTATACTTTTCACCCAGAAGAGTATACAGAAACACAGAATGCTCTCACTGTTTGTATTATCGTAAGTTCTCTTTTCTTTAAGTATAAATAATTTATTTTTTCATCATCTCCCCCGATTTCTAGATACGTCAGTACATATTTAATAGAAGCAGGAACATTTGTCATACAACCATAGTACAAGCATCAAAGCTAAGCAAACTGAACGTTGACAAAATGCTGTCATCTATACATAGACTAAGTCCAAATTTTGCCAATTATCTTTCTAGTTTATTTATGTATCTTCTGGACCAAGAACTTTGGAGGCAGAGTTTCAGTGTGTAGTTTTGGCTATCCTGGAACTCACTATGTAGACAAGGCTAGTCTTGAATGTACAGAGATCGTCCTGTCTCTGCCTCCCAAGTACTGGGATTAAAGGCCTTCTGCACTATGCAGGTGTTTCCTCAGGTTTTAAATGCCTGATTTAATAAAAGACGAAACAAGAGCCCCCTTTTTCTATGCCAGGTTTTTTTGTGATAAATATTACTAAGATAACATCAATAGCTGAGAAAGCCTTATTGTTACAAATGAAGATATGGATTAGTTTTATCTCAGAGTATTGAATCTGCACATTAAATGTTAATAAATTTCATTTTTAAAGTATTTATTTGTTGCATGCATGCGTGTGTGTGTGTGTGTGTGTGTGTGTGTATACCTGCAGCAGTTCACATGTATCATGTGCATGCAGGTACCCATGTAGGCCAAAAGAGGGCAGATGCTGGATCCCCGATCTTTAATAACAGGCAGTTGTGAACCATCCATATGAGTGCTGGGATCCAAACCTGGGTCCTCTGCAAGATCAGTATGTGCTCGTAACCACTGAACCATCTCTGCAGCCCCCTACAAACTTTATAAAATAACTAAAATATTTATAAACAGATCCACTTTAAAAATTTTACTTTCCACAATCTCTCTACAATATACTTTAATGTTTAATTTTCCTTTATTCTTGAGTATTTCATGGATGTATATACAATGAAATATGATCACATTCACCTCCCCTCTCCCCCAGCTCTTCCCATAATTGTAGCTTCACACGTTATGTTTCATTGATGTAGCTCTTCAGTTTTCTTCTGTTTGGGACATCTCAGTCAGAGTGGTGGCTCACAGTTGTAATCCCAGCATTTGGGAGACTGACCAGGAGGAACTCATTGAGTTCCAGGCCTGTGACTGGGCTATAGAATGAGACCTGACCTAAAACAACAACACAACACAACACAACAAACCTAACAACAATGATGAACAACCTAAAACCTGTAGGTGTGGTGGCTCACACCTTTAATCTCGACACTCAGGAGGCAGAGGCAGGCAGATCTCCATGGGTTCAAGGCCATCCTGTACACAGAGCCCAGGCCAGTCAGGGCTACATAGTGAGACCCAGGCAGAATGTGTCATAAGCAAGGGATAGACTATGAACTTGAGATGCATTGTGGGCTTAGGATATTCTTTGAACTTGGGGTATTCTGTGAGCTTGGGGTATACTGTGAATGGGATGTACTTGTGAGCTTGAGATATACTGCAGGTTTGGCATACTGTATACTTGGGAGAGAATATGAACTTGAGATATATTTTGCCTTGAGCTTTGAACTTCCTCTTCAACTCCATCCTCATCCCCAAGGGACTCAGGGAATCACCTCTGTCTTTTCTTTGATATCAACCATCAATAGGATCACTCATTAACTGTGTCTAGGTAGCTAGAGATACGCATGCACCACGCCAGGCATGATAGTGAAGTTCCCAAGCCCTAAGGCCCTCAGAAGCTGATAGGGAGTACGGTGAATGCACACGCTGTCTGATACCAGGTGGGAAAAACCAAGCTTGCTTAAAGCCAAGCTAGTGAAGTTCTTTCACTGGGGATTAGTGATGGCTTTAGGAAGGGGAGTCATTGAGGCTCATGGGGCACAAAGGCCTGAAAATTGTGTCCTGCTGGGGCTTAGAGGTGCCTCAGTTTTACATATTAGCATCCTTGGGGGCAGGAAACAAAAATGAAGCTGAGAAGGTTGGGGGCAAAGTCTATTTTTGAAGTTCTCTAAAGGATTCTAGGCCAAGTACCTGGAACTACAGAACCTGAGCAAATTTTCTTATTTGGGGGAAGTCTGCTTTATGGCATTTTGGGTCTCCGATATCTTTTCCTGTTTGATCAATCACATTTTACTTCCTTGATTGGAACTAAGGTAAAAAGAATTGCATTCTGGCAGTCCATCAAGAAATAAGGGGGAAGGGGAGAATGGGGGGGCAGATGAGAGATGCAGAGACACAGAGAGAGAGACAGACAGAGAGAGAGAGCCTGAGAGAGAGAGGCTGAGACTCCATGGACTTGGTAAAGGCTGGTTCCAGCTAGTCTTGGGGACCACAAGGGGTCAGCCTTGGGTCCTACAACAGAAAGCAGGAGGTATTTTTGAAGTGTGTGTTCTCACCTGAGGACCATTCAGAGGGATTTATTCCACTTTAATATACTATGGAGTTAGTGGCTTCGAAATTTTTTGTCGCCAAGGGGCCTTTAAAGCCAATGAAGCAAGCATCTCAGGAATGACCCCTGCCAGGCCTGCTTGTTTATAACCCTCAGAGCCACAATAAAAGGTTAGGTTCCTGCTTGGTGATTGGGGTTGGGGGGCTCCAAGGGTGCCTACCCACCTTTCAGGCCTGGGAGTTGGCTGAGTCTGGGAGGGAGGAGTTGGGTGTGTGGTCTGGGTGAGACACTTCAGGCCACGGTTGAAACTAGGTTGGGTGGGGCCAGGGCTGGGTGGCTTTTATTGAAATGACTTAATTGCAGATCCCCTCTTATGGTAATAGACTTCAGAATGCCAGAGTGCACTGCCTGCACAGCTGTTTCTACTAGACGCTTCCCCACTGCTTTCCTCAAGTTTGGAGGGCAAATGAGTTGTAAGCTATCCCATCCTGGGACTCAGGGCCACCGGGAGAAGGTTATAGAGCTGGGGGGCGGGCAGCCAGATAGATGCCAGGGCACCACTGGGAGCCAGGCTCAAACTAAGAGGCCAGGGAGGGCATTCCTTTAAAAGTCTATTTTAGGGCTGGTATCTGGGTCCAGCAGGTAAAGGTGCTCACTGTCAATCTTGATGGATTGAGCTGGATCCCCATGACCAACATGGAAGAAGGCAAGAACTGACTCCCACAAACTGCCCTCTGACCTCCATGCATGTATAGTTTCCCACTTACCCAATCCCTCTCCGAGGCAGTCCATTTTGTTCCCTTCCACGAATGGGCCTTTGCTAACTGTGGGCAGCACGGATTGACCTCAACCTTGGAGCTCCAGCATTGTTCTCCAACTTTGATACAATCTTTACAGCACCACGCTGGGTGGGCAGGTACCATGATGGTACCTTTTGCAGAACAGGGTGGCAAGGCACACACAGCAAGAAGTGGGCTGACTTGTGCAAAGTCACAGAGCCTGCAGATGGCACAGCCAGAGTCCCTACACTCTCAGGCACTAAAGCTGAAGAACATGTTAGCCCTTGAAGTTGGGGCACTTCAGTGGAATACAAGGTTTGATGTAGATAAGAGATGCAGAGAAAGGCCCAGGAGCTATGTGGGCAGGGATGGGCAGCATTTGTCAGGAGGTTGCTGGTGAGAACATTTCTTCTGCACTTATGATGTGAGTGGAGGACAAGTGAGCATACTCTTCCCAGCTTCGGTCTTGCCTGGTGTGTCTAGGACAAGGGACTGGGTGGGCATTGCTCTGTCCCTTTGTCTCTGGGTGTGAGCTGCCTGCAGGAAGCATGATCCCAGAGTAATTGCACTGTGCATCAGATGCTCTCCCCTGGATCCTGGGGTTGCTAGTGACTGGGTAGGGATTCCACTAGTCTCTACTTCAGTGCCAGGAAGCCATATTTTGCTGTTAAGCCATAGACTCTTGTATTAGTTTTCTCTAAAGATCACAACCTTCACAACCTTACTTTTTAAAAGGTTAAGATAATAGTCAGAGAAAATAATACTCTTGCTGACTGATCTTTTTTTTTAAAATTCATTTTATCTATCTATTTATTTATTTGTGGTGTGTGTGTGTGTGTGTGTGTGCGTGTGTGTGTGAGTGTGTGTGTGTGCTTGTGCATGTAGGTGCCTGTGTAGTAGTCTGGTGCCAGATATTCTGGAGCTGGATTTACAGGCAGTTGTCAAGAGCTTGATGTGAGTGTTGGGAACTAAAATCAGATCCTCTATAAGTGCATCATGTGCTCTTAAGTTCTGAGCCATCTCTCCAGCCCTTTTTAGGTACAAAGTAAACTTGCAAGAACAAACAAATCATGTCTTTTGGATCTCCAGTCTTTAACCTGGAAGCCTCACGGGGCATGACTGGGCCTTGAGAAGAGGTCCTGTGACTTCAGGTTTTCCCTCACTATCCTGAATCTATTCTGTCAGCAGTGCCAGAAGCACCACAGTTCCTCAGGCTTCCCACCAGGATCTCCACAGCTTATGACAGAAAGGGAAGAAAGGCCGTTAACCTTTCTTTAGAGAGCCCACTGGAGGGGGATCAAGGAGACACCCCAGCTCAGAGGCATCTCTCAGCTACAGAGTTGGTACCCAGAAGGGCATCCTGTGAAATGTCTCTGAGTGTCAGAGTCTGTCTAGACCCACCTGACCCTTGAGAAATAACCTGAGATGTGGGCAGTGTGAGAAGGGAAGCTTTCTTGAGCCCACATGTAAGACAGCTTTAGGTATCATGTAAACCTCGCAAGTCCAAAAGTTCCATGCCAGATCCAGTGCTCTCTCCATTCCAGAGCTCTCAGGGGTGGTGAGGACTTTCTCTGTCCCAGCAGAGCACTCTCAAATGGGGGAGGAGCTCTGTCAGAGGAGTAGTTGACAGTACAAAGCAGTTCCTTTTAATAGTGACAGTAAAGGCAAGGCTCTAGCTGGCGGTTAGTACAAGAACAAGAGCCGTAACAATGTTACTGTGTGCCAGGCACCATTCCAGATGCTCCATTGAAAGTCGCATACATGTATATTATGAATTTTTGTCATTTTTCACCCCCGTTTACTCCCATCTTAGGGTTTCAGTGCTGTGAAGAACACCACGACTAAGGTAACTCTTATAAAAGACAATATTTACTTGGGGTTGGCTTGCAATTTCAGAGGTTCTGTCCATTATCATTATGGCAGGAAGCATGGCAGTGTGCAGGCAGACATGGTGCTGGAGGAGGAGCTGAGAGTTCTACATCTTGATCTGAAGGCAGCCAGGATTAGACTGTCTTTCACAGGCAACCAAGAGGAGGCTCTGATTCTACACTGGGTGGAGCTTAGGCACAGGAAACCTCAAAGCTCATTCCCACAGTAACACACTTCCTCCAACAAGGCCACACTTAGTCCAACAAGGCCACACCTCCAAATAGTGCCATCCCCTGTGGGCACCATGTAGCTAGCCCAGGCTGGTCTAGAATTCACAATGTATCCTAGGTTGGCCTTGAATGTCTACCTCAGCCTTGGTACTGTGATTTCAGATGTGTGTAACCATGCTCATTTCCCATAATAGTATGTGATGTCATAATCTGAAGGGTCTCTAAAGCGTCCACATGTTATTTCTGTAACCATAGCATATGATGCAATGGAGTCCAGAAGGTATAACTGTCTGCCCATGGTCACACAGATGGTCATCGGTAGAACCCTGACTGGAATTATCTGGCTGTAGGCTTAAAGCTCTTGTCACAACACCACATGGCCACCATGTCCATTAAACCAAGTCACAAGATATTTTAACTAAAAATTAAGCTTTGGTTAACTGGAAAGAGCCAGAATTACATGTGCTGTCCCGAGAGTACATGTAGAATATTTCATAGATGAGCTTGAAGCAGGCCCTCTTGGCTTGTTAGGGTAACATAGGATCACACCCCAAAGGACGATAACTTCTGCTGAGCAGTGTTAGGCCTGGGGCAGCTAACAGCACCCCATATTTCAGTTCCACACCCAGCCTAGGGAACATGTCTGAGACAAGTGAGAAAACACGACAGTTTTCCTGGGTGAGGACAGAAATGAATTCTTTTCCTTGAGGCAAGCCAGCTCCTCTCAGATCACAGATTGTGACAGGGATTTCAGGATAGGCTCTGAGGGGAACAGAAAGCTCCAGTGTAAACAACCCTCAGAGAAACAGTAAATCACCTCTTGAAATGTTCCTGGCAGCTGATCATTCACTAACAAAACTGCGCTGTTCAGCTTAGCTATAGTCACCGGAGAGCCAGGACTCCAGAACCCTGGTGACCCAAGGTCTTTGCTGCTGCGACAGATGCAGGCCTTAGCATCTGATGGGAGGAGAATAGAGTTAATATCATCCCTCCAGGAGAATGTGGAGATGTTCAGAGCTGCCAGGCAGAGCTCAGCAGTGCCTTGTTCAGTCTGCTTCCCAATAACCCACATATATCATCGCTAGGTGGTACCAAAATGGAGTAATTCTGAGTTGGGGTTCATAAGAATACGCTGTTCAGGTGTAGCAGGACAGCTTGCTTAGCAGGGTATGAAGCTATTGGAGCTCCAGCTGCAGATACATCCTGAGCCAGCTCTGTGTCTGGTTTGTGAGAAGAGGTAAAGGACCCCCCAGGCCCCCAAGCTGTGCTCCCAGCAACTCTGTTGCCAGATCACAGGTGCAGATAATTCCCCAAGGCTTGGCTTTGGTCAGCCCATCAGTCTGGATCTGAAAATCAATGTCCACCTCTATGTCTTACATGCTTAAGGGGATTTGAGCAAATTGGAAGGTAGTCAGAGAAGAACAATGCAAAGGTTTGAAGCCATGTCATGCTGACCAGACAAAGGCTGGGAGCATGTGGGCGGGCGCAGGGAAGGAGAGGGGAGTTGGAGGTTGCTTTTGTAAATAGGAAGAAGAGAAGGAGAGAATTGTATTTTTGCTTGGGATAGTAGCAGCAAAGATCTGACTAAAGAACATGACTTTTGAAGTCAGAGGGACTTTGAGTTCACAGGCTCGTTTGTTAGGTGGCAACAGTCAAGCCACCTGACAGCCTGAGGCTTCAGCACTTGCTCTGTAAGATGGAGATGCTCACTGGCATCACCAAGGGCATAGGCAGCATCTGGTAGCACAATTGCATGGTAGCCATCCATGGATAGTTTCCGTTCTGGTCCAGAAGGCACAGGCTTTGTGAGGGTTTACTTGCAGAGAGAGGGTCTGGGCTCACTGTGCAGGCAAGCAGTCACACCTGGCTTTGAAGTCTCTCTACTGTTTGTATTGCTCACCGTGTAAATTTTTCTTCTAAAAGATTCTTTTGTTTCTTTAGGGCCTTTCATTTCTGCTTACATTATCATATTTCCTAATATAAATTATTCAGCTACTTTTTAATCTTTTATTCTTAAAAAAGAGAAACAGAACATACGGCACGAATTAGTTCTAATAATAGCATATTTCTAATTTTCTAAATGATACTTACTTATTTGTGTGTGTGGCCAGGCACACCTGACTGTGCGTGTGGGAGTTAGGGCTGTCCTTCCACTATGTGGGTCCTGGGGATCACATTCAGGTTTTCAGGCTTGGCAACAAGTGCCTGTCTCTGCTGGTCTTTCTTACTGGCCATTACAGTGGCCTACTTTTAAAAAATTATTTCTTTTATTTTTGAGATTATAATACAACCATGTCATCCCCTGTTCCATTTCCTTCTACCAAACCTCCCCAAAGATCTCTTCTTGCTCCGTTTTGAATTCATGGCTTCTATTTTCTTTTCTTTTCTTTCCTTTTTTTTTTTTTTTTTTTCGGTTTTTCAAGACAGGGTTTCTCTGTGTAGCCCTGGCTGTCCTGGAACTCTCCCTGTAGACCAGGCTCACCTCGAACTCAGAGATCCTCCTGCCTCTACCTCCCGAGTGCTGGGATTAAAGGCGTGCGCCACCACAGCCCGGCTCATGGCGTCTTTTTCCATTGACTGCTTTTACAAGCATACATGAACAGACTCCCTTATTCCCAATATACATCACAAAGCCCTACTTTAGGTCAGAGGCTGGGCATTGCTTTAGTAATTTGATAAATTGATTCATGGCCTAATCATGGAACAAGAAGATACATATGTACCTGCATTTACTATACTATCGTAGCAGTTACTTTTCTTACTGCCATGATAAAATACCTTACAAAGGCAATGTAAGGAAGGAGGGGCATATTTTGGCTTGCAGTCTGAGCATGCACTCTACCCTAGCATGCAAGGCACAGCGGTGGTGGGGTGGGGTGGAGGTGGGAGTTGAGGCAGCTGGCTACATTGCACTGCATCAGGAAACAGCAAGATGAATGCTGGTGCTCAGTTGCTTTTTTTCTCTTTGAATTCAGTCTGGGGCCTCAACTCACTGAATGTTGTCACTTAGGTTTCGGGGCAGGGCTTCTTTCCTCCTCAGTTTAGCCTTTCTGGATGCAGCCTCAGAGACATGTTCCCAGGTGTGATTCTAAGTCCTATCATGTTGACAATCAAGATTGAATGTGGCAATTATGGGTTTCTCTGTTCTTTCCTTCCTTTACCCCTCTGGTTTTGAAAATCAATTTTATACACTCATATGTGATAGATAATCTTGGTCAACAAGTATTCACAGTAACAGTGGTATCTCATAAGCATACAAGATATTAAAAATCATTATAACTTTAACAAACTTTAAAATGTCTTAGATTATCTTTTCCTCTCTCCTCCCCCACCCCAGTGCTGCCAGTACCAAGTCTCTCTTCCTGTGTCATGGTCCCCGTGACACTTTGCACACCCATCCTTTCTCATTACCGACTTTTTCCTCTCATGGCTTCTTTTTTAGTCTTTTTAAGGGTTTACCCACATGTACACCACTGTTCTACTCCTAGGCAAACACCCAAAAGACTTCAACTCCTACCGCAAACATATTTGGATGTCTATTGTTGCTACTCTGTTCACTACAGCAAGGAAATGGATCATGAGGATGTGGTAGATATACATGGTGCAATTTTATTCGGCTCTAAAGAAAAATGAAATCATGAAATTTGCAGGTAAATGGATGGAGCTGGGAAGTATAATATTAAGTGAGGTGACCCGATTCCAGAAAGACCAAACTCTGTGTCCCCCACTTAGGTGGAAGCAAGCCACCTTGTTTTTACAGCCAGAGTGTATGTTGTTTGCACAGTGATGAAGTTGCCCAATGATGTATCTCTTAGCAGGCATCCCTGTTGTTAAGCAACACATGACTGGATCTGTGTCTCTTTTCACCATGTTGAAAACACAAGCTCCAAAAGACATCCAGATAATTATAGCTTCATCCCATGTTATGCACACAATAGTCTCAGAATAGCAGTGATAGTCCCCCTCTGACAATATGACAGCCCGACACAGCTTCAGATTCCTTTTTATTTTTAATTAAAAAGTATGTCTAAAGTCATTTGGATTAGTTCATTCATCCAAAATTAAACATGGGTAGGGGTGTTTATGCTACTTGACTTTCAGTTTTAGGGATTACCCTTTGAAGTTTAATTTTTGTTTTATAATGATGTGAAATACTTAACTATATCAAAAGCCAAGGCTAAAATGTGAATGCTATTTGTAAAATGTCATTTCTATTTCTGCTCTCTCCACCTGATTCTCTTTCCCCTAAGGGCGATCATTTAGACTCTGTTTCTGTAGTCTATCCCTTTTGGTAATTGGTATTTGGTCACAAGGCCTTCTAATACAATGAGTAAACACTAGTAATTCATGCCAGGAGTAGCCTCTAAGGGCAATAACAAGAACCATGGAAACGAGACATGGAAGACCAATGTAAAGACCAATGTTGTAGAGTTGATGATTGTAATGAGCAGTGGGGGCTCAGGCCTACAAGGGACCTTTGAGAGGCTTAGAAGGATGTGCTTCAATATGGCTGAGGATACTGCTCCTTGGCTCTGGGCTCTCTCTCCTATTAGACAAGGTTGCTCCAGGGATTGTTCATGCATTGGACTTCCAGATGTATTGAGGGTTGAAGTGGTTGTTGACCATAGCCAGGACTTTTCAGAGGATACGTCAAGAGAGAAGCAGTGTAGGTGGGGCCAGAGCTGGTCCGAGTGCAGAGAGGATCAGCTGGTTGCACAGCAGTAGCTGGATGGAACTTTAGGAAACACCATGAAACACAAAAGTCCAGCACGTCCTCCACTATTGTACACATGGGCTTGCCTTGCCTAGTGTTGGTACTACTGCACACAGCACGCACAGCTGAAGGAGACCGTTGATGAGAGTTTTCCCCCAGCAGCCTGGACAGCCTTTCTGGGCACTGTGAGGGCTAAGCACAAGGAAGGAACTTGAGTACTAGATGTTCTGTCCCAAGAAACAAAAGCAAATACAAAGTCAAACAAACAAAACCCCAATGCTTCTGCAAGGACTAGCTTCATTCACTACATTTTTTTTTCAGATTTAGATATAGGATCCTGACTTAGAAGAGGAACAAACACTAATGTTCCTTGACATTGCCAAATTTCCCCCAAGGGAACGCAATCTTTCCATTCCCACCAGTGGGGTAGAAGAATGCCATCTCCCCACACACAGTCTTACCAAGAAAATTTAACGCCAAACTTCTTGATTTTTGCAATTGGATTATGAGACATGAAGTTCCCATAGAATTTTAATCTTCTGATAAGTGAGGGGATATGCTTTTATTTCTGCAACTATGGTGAACCTATTTTTTTGGCTTTTACTCTGATCCCTAATTATATCTGGGCTTCTTTGTTTTGCAGGGTCAGCCATGGCAAGTTTGGCCAACAGGGGTCATGAAGGGCATTTGGGGACACTTGGCTTTGACCTTGGCTTTGCTCACTGGGACTTAGAAGGTGGAGATCACCCCCAAGGACAATGAGAATGCTTATCCTCACTTTCCATCCTCTAAGAGTCTCTTTCTATGTTCATCCATGTGACACCAGACAAGCTCACCCAGGAGTCTCTATGCTTCTTCTGTCTCTGCCTCCCATTGCCCACAACAATGCTGGGATTACAGATGTGTAAGCATGCTTGACTTTTCCATGGGTTCTAGGACTCTAGCCTCAGGTCACTGGGCTTGTGTAGCAAATGCTTTAACTGCCTAGCTTAGCTGTTTTACCTCTCCAGACCTCTTTTTCTAGAACTTTGAGATGAGATCATAGATGATTGGCTTGAGACTCTTCCTCTTCTTTAGTGTAGGATTTGGTATAAACCCATCTCCTCAGACTTCTGTAGTTGAGTCCCATAAAATTTGATGTATTTTATTTCCATTTTCATTAAATTCAATGGGCTTTAAATATTTTGAACCTTTCTCTTTGATTTGTGAATGATTTAGAAATATATGATTTAGTGTCCACTTGACTAAAGATTTTTGTTACTGATTTAAAATTTTATTACAATGTGGTCAGAGAACACATTCCACGTGGCTCAGGGTGGGGGTGAGGTCTGTCTCGGTACATGCCCTATAGTCACTAGAAAAGAATGCCTACTGATGTTGGTGAATACATATGCTACAGATAATCCACTTGGTTGAAAGTTTTCATAATCTTTGTTTTTCTATGATTTTTCTGAGTACTTACTCTATAAGTTGCCAAGAATAAGATGTTGAAATCTCCAACTGTAATCTTGTATTTAAGCTAGGCCTGGTGGCACATGTCTGAGAGGATGATACCTGAGGCAGGAGGATAGCAACTTTGAGCTTGCCTGGGCTACACAGGAAGATCCTGTCTACAAAAACCATCTTGGAATTGTCTATTTCTCCTTGAATTTCTGTTAGCCTTCAGCTCACATTTTGCTCTGATATCTGGGACATGTTCATTTAGCATTATTTTATCTCCTTAGTGGATTAGTAGACTGCAGCTCATATTATTTTATAAAGTCTCAGGTTTTGTTTTTTTCAGTGAAGTCAACTTTATTTTTTTATAATAAAATTTAATTGTTAGAGAATTTTAGAGAAATGTTCCATATAACTGTACAAATCAATACAGTACTTCTAATGAACAGTTTACCAACAAGTACCAAAATATAAATTGTGTATAAAATTTTATCTAGTAAACTTATATCTAGGAATTTATGTTGACAAAAATATGTATGTACTATGGGATATCTATCACAGTATTATATAGAATGGTGAATTATGAGAAACATGTCAAAATTAAATACAGAAGTAATAAATTATGAAATCACTTGTAGACATTTCTATAATAATTAAAATGCTATTTTTTGGCTAAAACTTTAGAAGCCAATATTATCATCATCTTATACTTTCACATTATAAATATGATTATAATGAATTAAATCACTTTGTAAAAACATGCAATTGGAAATTATTTCTGACAGATCAACTCATACAGTTTTATAGGCCATTCATTTTTTTCTCCTTTGAAATGACAAAGGAAAGTTGACTTCAGTCAAAATAGCACACAACCTAACCTCATAAATCACATGTTTAATGTTACTTGTTTTCAGTAGGCTTTGAAAACCTTACTACTGTCACACTCAACTAGAAATAAGTTGACAACTCCTGACTAAATTCAGAGAAAATAAATATTAGTCTTCTAAAACATACAGGACTCACCTCCCTAATGTGAACATAAAATTCAAATACCTCCAACGTTCTCCCTTGAAGAAATGTTAGCTTCACTCTGAACAAAGAGCAACATTCCTTTGCATTTCCCAAGGCCATTACACTGAGATTCATCAGATACCTGTAACACTTGCTGACGTTACCCCTTAAATATTTCTATTTGACCAGAATGAAGTGTCCTTCCTTATCTTTTTTGATAAGTTTTGGTTGAAAGTTGATTTTATTTGATATTAGAATGGCTACTCCAGCTTGTTTCTTGGGACCATTTGCTAGGAAAATTGTTTTCTAAACTTTTACTCTGAGGTAGTGTCTGTCTTTGTTACTGAGGTGCGTTTCCTGTATGTAGCAATATTCTGGGTCCTGTTTACATATCCAATCTGTTAGTCAATGTCTTTTTATTGGGGAATTGAGTCCATTGATGTTAAGAGATATTAAGGAAAAGTGATTGTTTCTTCCTGTTATTTTTGATGTTATTTTTATGTTTATGTGACTATCTTCTTTGGGGTTTGTTGAAAAATTACTTTCTTGCTTTTTCTAGGTGTAGTTTCCCTCCTTGTGTTGGTGTTTTCCATCTACTATCCTTTGTAGGGCTGGATTTGTGGAAAGATATTGTGTAAATTTTGTTTTGTCATGGAATATCTTGTTTTCTCCATCTATGGTAATTGCGAGTTTCGTTGGGTATAGTAGCCTGGGCTGGCATTTGTGTTCTCTTAGGGTCTGTATGAGATCTGCCCTGGATCTTCTAGCTTTCATAGTCTCTGGTGAGAAGTCTGGTATAATTCTGATAGATCTGCCTTTATATGTTACTTGACCTTTTTCCTTTACTGCTTTTAATATTCTTTCTTTATTTTGTGCATTTGGTGTTTTGACTATTATGTGACTAGAGGGATTTCTTTTCTGGTCCAGTCTATTTGGATTTCTATAGGCTTCCTATATGTTCATGGGCATCTCTTTCTTTAGGTTAGTAAAGTTTTCTTCTATAATTTTGTTGAAGATATTTACTGGTCCTTTAAGTTGGGAATCTTCACTCTCTTTTATACCTATTATCCTTAGGTTTGGTCTTCTCATTGTGTCCTGGATTTCCTGGATGTTTTGTGTTAGGAGCGTTTTGCATTTTGCATTTTCTTTGACTGTTGTGTCAATGTTTTCTATGGTATCTTCTGCACCTGAGATTCTCTCTTCTATCTCTTGTATTCTGTTGGTGATGCTTGCAACTATGACTCCTGATCTCTTTTCTAAGTTTTCTAACTCCAGCGTTTTCTCCCTTTGTGATTTCTTTATTGTTTTTGTTTTCTTTTTTAGATTCTGGATGGTTTTGTTCAATTCTTTCACCTGTTTGATTGTGTTTTCCTGTAATTCTTTAAGGGATTTTTTGTGTTTCCTCTTTAAGGACTTCTAGCTGTTTAACTGTGTTCTCCTGTATTTCTTTAAGGAAGTTATTTATGTCCTTTTTAAAGTCCTCTATCGTCATCATGAGAAGTGATTTTAGATTCGAATTTTGCTTTCCCTGTGTGATGGTGTATCCAGGACTTGCTATGGTGGGAGAATTGGGTTCTGATGATGCCAGGTAACCTTGGTTTCTGTTGCTTATGTTCTTGCGCTTGCCTCCTGCCCTCCATTTATCTGACTGGAGCCTGTCCTTCCTGTGATCCTGGTTGTGTCAGAACTCCTCAGAGACCAGCTGTCTCTGGGATCCTGTGATTCTGGGATCCTGTGATCCTGAGATCCTGGGTTTGACAGAGCTCCTGGGAGTCAAAGGCCTCTGCGACCTTGACATCCTGGTATGACCAAGCTCCTGTGATACTGTGATCCTGGGCTTGTTAGAGCACCTGGGAATTGAGCTTCCTCTGGGTGTAGTGGGACTGGTTGAGGAGTTTATGTCCAAAGTCTGCTCAGGGCACAGACCTGAAGGTACCCTCTCCACTGGTCTGGTGGAGTTCTTGGGTCCCTGGATCCCATTGGTCCCAATTACTTCTTGTGTTGGGACAGACGTTGTGTCCTCCTCAACTCTGCTCCTATGATCCTGGGTTAGAGCATCTGCTAGTAGAGCTTCCTCTGGGTGTTGTGGGAGTGGCTAAGGAGTTCACACCCAAGGTTTGCTCAGGGCTCAAGCCCAGACCTGAAGGAGCCTGTGTCTGAAGTCAACTTTAATATCAATATAGTCTCTTCTGCTTCCCTTAGCTTGGTATCTGAATAATACTAAAAAAGTCCGTTTGTTTTCATCTTATACTGACATTATACATTGGGTTTTTTACAGGCATCATATGTTTGGGGCATTTAAAAAAATCTATTTTGATAATCTCTGTCTTTAAATGGATTTATTTAGACTGTTTAAGACAATATTTGATATATTTCAATTTAAGTATGTTCTGTTTCTTTTTTTCCCCATCTTTCATTTCTGGTTCCTTTTTTCTTCCTTTTTGTGGGCCAATTAAACATTTTGAATTCCATTTTGGTTTATCTGTAGATTTTTAAATTTATTTTCTAGGTGTGTTGTATTTGGCTGTGTGTACATGTGTGGGCCTGCTTGTGAGCACATGCCTATGTGGAGGCCAGAGGTCAACATCAGATGCCTTCCTCTATGGTTCCCCACATCATTATAGGGATTAGGTCTTTCACTGAGCGTGAGCTCACTGTTTCAGCTAGACCAGCTGGCCATCAAGTCCCCAGGATCTGCCTGTCACAGTCCCCAGCCCCCAGCACTGGGAGTACTATGTGCACTGCCATGCCTGGCTTTTACGTGGTACTCAAGACCAAGTGTAGGTCTTCATGGTTGTGTAGCAAGCACTTTACCCATGGGACCCTCTTTCTAGATCCATATAGTGTTTTTTGAAAACATAAAGTGTTTCTCTTTATGGCATTTTTAGCAATTAGCTAGTAATTTACACACACACACACACACACACACACACACACACACACACACGGCTACTATTGCCATTATGTTACCAGTTTGAACAAAATGCAGAAATATTGTCTGCTTTTATGTTCCTCACCCCTCCGCTATGTAGAATAGAAGTGCTGTGTATGTTTCTTCTAAGTTTACTTAGAGCCAAGTTAGAACACATTTCAGTTTTTCCTTCCCTCTGACATGGTGTAGCGAACTAGAGCGGGACCTTACCCCTCCCTCCTCATTCAGTCTTCCTTCCCCACCCCAGGCTTCTACTCTCGGCCTTTCCTCCCCTCTGTGCTTCAGAAACTCTTCCTTTCCACTTTTTTATTTTTGGTTGAAAGAACAACCCTTGTGATTATTTTGAGATGGATTTGTTGTTGACACAGCTTAGTTTTCCTTCATCTGAAAACTTCTCATTTTCTGTCTCTCTCTAATAATTCTCACTGCATAACGAATTCCGAAATGACAATTCTGTTTCAAAACCAGTCCTGAAGGGGAGCCACTTTCTTTTGCCCTTCATAGCTTTGAGTGAAGAATCTACTGTCATAAGTTACCCTTTCCATACACAAAGGCATGGCGCCCTCATCCTACTTAAGCAGTGTGTGTGTGTTTTCTTAGCTTCAAGAATTTAATCGCGCTCTGCTCTGTTAATTACTTCAAGTTTAACCTGTGTGAGGGTCATTCAACCTCTCAGACTCATAGGTGTGTCTTTTTCCAAATTTTGGAAGTTTTTATTCTTTATTTCTTTGACTGTGTTTTTTTCACATCTCCTCTCCTTTTGTCTTTTTCGGGTTCCAGAGATATAATGGCAGAAGTTTGGTTACAGCCTCTCAGCTTCTGGAGATTTGTTTGTTTATTTTTATTTGAGACAGGGTCTTACTATGTAGCCCTGGCTGTCCTGCAACTTACTCGGTAGACCAGGCTGGCCTTGAACACAGAGATCCATCTGCTTCTGCCTCTCGAGTGCTGGGAATAAAGACATGAGTCACAACATTGGGCTGTTTGTTTGTAATCTACTTTAACAAATCATATTGAGATATATGTATATATATTTAATTTCATATATAATTAAAAAATAAAAAATATATAAATTAAAAAAAAATTGAGTTTATTGATTTTTCCTCGCTGGTCCACTCTGCCATTGGACCTATCTATTGAGATTTTTATTTTAGTTACTAATTTTTCAATTCTCTAATGTCTTTCCTGAGATTATTCTATTTCCCCTAATAGTTCCTTTTTCTTCATGGATGTTGGTTTTACTCGAGATAACCAGCCAACCAACAAACTAAACAACTAACCAACCATTCAACCAACCATCCAACCAACCAAATAAAAGAAACCTAAGCTACTTTAAGATCTTAAACCAATACCTTTAACATTTACTCTATTTCTCTTGGTGTTGGCAACGTTTTGTTCTATTTTAAAATGAAATTAAGATTTCTTAGTGTTTAATGAGAGATTTTCAGTTAATGCAAAAAGTGTAGATTTTGTGTGATGAGGCTCCATTTGGATTTTCCAAATTGTCTATTTTAATTTCTGGATGCGTCTGTGGAGGCATTACTAAGAGAGAATAGCGGTTGAGTTAATAAACAGAGGAAAAAGACCCTCCCTCATCAACGTAGATGGGCATTGCTGATGGGCCAAACAGAGCAAAAAGACTGAGGGGTATTAATCCTCTCACCTTTAGTTAAGACACCCACCTTTTCCTGCTGGCCTTTGGATCTGGAATAACCTACACCACCAGCTTTCAGATGGCAGATCCTAGAACTTCTTGGCTTTCATAACCACAAGAGCCAGTTTCTTAAAAATATCTATGTATTATGTACTTCCTATTGGTTCTGTTTCTGTAGAGAATCCTGACAGACACAGTTGCCTCATTCTATCCTTGCAAGAGTGAAGTCTAGGCTCCTGTTTGTTAGCCAGAGTGGGAATGTGACCATAGATTTAAGCAGAGAGTGTGTATTGGCTAAATGTTTTCTGTCTTTTATTTTGTTGCCTGTTTTTTTTTTTTTCTTCTAGAAAGTGTAAGTTTTTGCCACAGCTTTTATTACCTACACTGTTTGGCATTTTCAAGCGTCTTTAGCTCCATATGATATATGAGGCAACAATAAAAACCAGAGAACTCATCCTCTGCAATCATCTGGTACCAAGTTCTACTGATCTGCTCACTTCTCTCGAGCTGTCAAAAACTTCCTTGGTCTATCTTTACACAACATTAAGGCTTTTCAGTTACACACGGGAGTGGGATGGGATGATGAAGCATTTCTGTATCATTTTCTAGAAGTGGCAGGCCTTCTCTCTGGGGACAGACTTTTGAGTTTGGAAAACATTAGTGCAAGGTCCCAGCCCAAGTGTATAATGGGCACCTCTGTCATGAAGCACTCACAGGACCCTCTTCTGTGACAGCTGTCTTGGGATGCCCTTGTCACCTCGTACATTTGTACCTCAGATTTGCCTACTTGCTTTAGGAACTGGCAGAATATCTCTTCTTTCTTTTATGCACATAGTACAGTTCTGGCTGCAGGAGCAGAACTTTCTGATGCTCAGCTGTGTTTTGTGAGAAACTCCTGCCTGGAGATCGAGAAGTCATCCCCAGAAACATCCAAGCAGAGAACCAAAGTCCTAGGGTAGAGAGGAAACCCTAACCCTAACCCTAACCCTAGCCCTAACCCTAACCCTGAGAAAATCTCAGGTCTTTCTACAACCAAGATTGTGTGAGTTCACTTGCTAATTTTTTTTTTTTTAATGAGCTCTAAGAGAACAGAGGAGCAATCTCCATTTTGCCTCCCAGGTCCCCATGTTGAGCTTTGCATACAGAGTGTTCAGTTTGGTGTGTCTAATGGAATGGCTGAATGGCTGAAGTAGTGTAGGCTCCAGCTGGTGTCCATTCAGACTGACCAGACTCAAACACTTGGTGGAAAGGAAAGCAGAGTTGACCCCTATCGATACCTGGATTATGCTGTAGATCAGAGAGGAGTGTTGATAACAACCCCCCTTATATATTAAATAGTGCACAGTTAGTTTCAACATATAGGCTTTTAGAACTCATAGCATAGCAGGCATCGTTTTTTCCTATTTTTATTGTTTCTTTGTGAGTTTTACATAATGTACCCCAGTCCTACTCATCTCCTTGTCCCTTCATATCTGCCCTCTGCTTTCCCCACAAAAGAAAATAAAAAACAAACCAAACAAAACAAAGCATGGAAAACATCTGTTTGTAGAAGTTGTCCCACAGTCTACCCCTCTGTCCACACATCTTCACTTGCTAATGTTCATTGCAATGAGTCATTGGTCTGGTCTGAGGTCTCTGGCTTCCGCCACACCATCAATATTGGATCCTTATTGTGACTTCTCCCAATTATCCTGTTGTTGCCCTGTGTCATGGAGATCCTGCAGCTTTGGATCAGTAACACTGGCCCTTTTACGCACTCCAACAGTTTCACAGATGATGTGGTTTTTGGGGTGAGGCAACTCAAAGCCCTGGATCAGCCCTCTGGCTCTCTCTTATCATTGGCACCACCCGGGGTGAGCTCTCCAGCACTGTGCTGGCTAACCCATCCAATACAGCCATCAGCAAGAGGCAGGATCATAACTCAGGCTGGCTCACCCACACCCATGCCACCAGAGTCAGCTCCACTGTGCTGTCCAGTTGAGGTGTGGAACCCACTCTCCAAGTGCTGCACCTGACCAGGAGCTGAGCCATCTCTCCTGCTCTCACACCCTCAGAGCTGGCTCACTTGAGCCTTCACCATCAGGGCCAGCTCTATACTGTGCTGTCCAGGCGAGGTACAGGGCCCACTCTCCCAAGTGCTGCAACTGGTGAAGGGCAGGGACAACTTATCCACTCTCATGACTTTTTCTTCTCATGAGCCAATTCTTCTGACAGCCTCAGGTGGTGAAGGGTGAGGGAGCAGAGGCCATCACCCCACACCCAAGCCACCTCATGGCAGAAGAGTTGCAGGACCAGCTCTTCTGCTCTCAAGTCCTTGGGATCTGCTCACCAATTCCCCCGCCCCCCCCCCCCCCTCCCCTCCCCCGCCCGTCCTCTCCCCCCCCCCCCCCCCCCCCCCCCCCCGCTACTAGGGCCAGCTCCACTGTGTACAGCAGATATCCTTAGAGAGTATATAAGCATCATCTTACCTTGCCTCACCATTCCTGGCTCAGGACAGTTGATCTCTCTCAGATCTCACAGCACAAGGGTCAAAGAGACACCCAGGACTCTGATGTAAAGATTTAGAAGTCCATTAGGGAGGGAAGGGAACCAGGCGATAGAAAGAACCGATTCAGCATTTTGGCCTCTGAGCAATGTGCAGACATCAGCTAATTAAATAAATCCATTAGAAAGGAAGGTAAGAATTTTCAATAGGATGGAGGCCCTCTGTAAGGCTTTAAGTCTGGGAGAGGGAGAGCAGGGTATCTTGGGGGGTGGGGTAAGATATGCCTTTAAAGCACTTTCTTGGAAGAAGACAGAGGGTCAGCTTTGCTCCAGGAAGTTCTTATCTAGGCTGTCTCAGCTAAGTCTCAACAGCTAGTGGGCAGGAGCATTACTATGTCAGTTTTAAAGTAAGGAAACAGGCTTAGAGAGATTAAGAAATTTCTCTAAGGATCCAGTTGGCAACTGGCAGAAGCTGCGATTTATGCATGAGTTCATCTGACTCCAAAGCTTATACTTTCAGCAAGCCACCACGTGGGTGTGCTAGAAAGGGACCAGAGGGACAGTGTCCGGGAGATTTATCTTCTAGGCACCGGGCTGAAGAAGATTAAAGAAGGAGATGCCTGCCTTTGAGACTCACATTCTCCTCTGACTCACTTTCTCCCTAAACCACACATTACTTTGAACAGAGAAAATTTAGTAGAAAGAGTGGTTGGCTGTATTAGGAGCTGAGATAATGAGGAACTGGCTAGTAAGCAATCAAGAGAAATTAATAGGCCTAAATACAGTAGCTATGTGGGCTGCTAGGATGGCTCAGTAGGTAAAGGCACCTGTGGCCAAGCCTGATGTTTGCTCCCTGGAACCTATGTGATGGAAGGAAAGAAAAGACTACCAAAAGTTGTCCTATGACCTCTGAACTTACACTGCAGAATGTGTGTGTGTGTGTGTGTGTGTGTGTGTGTGTGGTGGTTGGGGGAGGGCATGTGTAAAACACACACACACACACACACACACACACACACACACACACTAAATGTAAGACAAAAAGCAGAGAAATAGTTGATGCAGGAAGAAGCCACTTCTTCTAAGGCTGAGATGTAGCCTCTGAGGATTAAATCTCTCAGGGCTGAGATCCAGACCATGAAGCGCGCGTGGTAGCCTGTTAACTGGCAGAGACACCACTGAAGTATTGTACTCACGGAACTTACTGGAAACATTCTCCTATTTTATTATTGTTATCCTAGTTTTTCAAAGAGATATTTTCTTTGTCTTCAATGTTTTGTGCATTAGCCATTCCTTTCCCCCTCCCTCCGCTGCTGGAGCCTCCACTCAGTCCACCCTTGCTCTCCTTGCTCTCTGGGCCTCCTTTCCCCTTGAAAACGCAGTGAGATGTAAGTTAGATGTCCGTCTACCCTGCAACCCCAAACTCTCTAGCTAAAATTTTAATCTTTGGTGCATTTTGAGCATGGTTTTTAGATTTGTGGTCTTCTCTTAGAGTTGAGAAAAATCCCTCTTCATGTATTCCTAGTAGTGTTTTATCCATTTATTAACTTTTGATTTCAAATCTTACATTTTTGTTTATAAATGGTATATTTCTTTCTTTTTGATATCCAGTCTTGCTTTCAATTTTCTTGTTCTTTTTAAAAATTATGGTTATGTACTTGTTTGTGTGTGTTTGCATGCACAAATATGTGTGTTTGTGTGAGTGTGTGTGTGTACTGTGTCATGCTATAGAGGTCAGAGGGAAGTTTGTGGGATAGGAGTCAGTTCTTTCCTTCTGCCATGTGGAAGCCAGGTTGTTAGGCTTGATGGCGAGCACCTTATCTGCTGGGCCATCTCATGCTTCCCCCAGCCCCCTCTCCATCCCACCATTTTTAAAATTATGATTTCCAAGCAAATAATATATTCTTTATATTTTGTGTTAGATGGTGGCCTGAAGACTATGTATGTAATAAAGCCTGTGTGGGTCCTGCTGCCTTTTTTTCCACTGTGTTGTATTTCCTTGTGTGTTGTGCCTTATTACATGACCTGATAATTCTTGGGAATTTGCAGGAATTGTTTGAGCCCTGGGTTGAAGATGTATTTACCTAGATATTTGTGTCTAGATGATTGTGCAGAGGCATCATTCAAGAAGGACCCTCATCAAACCTGACGGCTTGTGGAAAAGCTAGCTAATATTAATTTGAGCTGGCCTAAGTTTAAAATCTCTGTCTCTCATTTTCTGTAACTTGCTGGGACAAAAGTCACTTGGGATTGACAAATATTCTTCAGGAAAATTTGCTCCAATATTCTCTGTAGGTTTCTTTTTTCTCTTCTAAAAAGATTTTTAAATTTTAATGTGTGTGTGTGTGTGCGCGCGTGCTTGCATGCGTGTGAATGCAGGTGACTTTGGAGGTCAGAAGATGGCAATAGATCACCTGGAACTAGAGCTACAAGCAGTTGTGAGCTGCCCCACACAGATGCTGGTCACAGAACTCCAGCTCTCAAGGGCACTGTGTGCTCTCAGCTGTGGAGTCATCTCTCCAACCCCTAGTTTTCCATTTTTGCTTAGCATTTTGTCCCCGGTAAAAACATCCTGATTCTTATTCACTTCTATACTTATTTAACACAGTGAGCGGGCCTGTTAGAAAACCTAGTCTTGGGCAGAATGAGAAGCAGGAGTCTGAGTTAAGCCAGAGACTGCTTCTCAGTTCTTACAACAGTCTTGGGGTTTTCAGATAAGTATTGGCCTGGGAAATTGAGGCTCACAGAGGTCACACAGAGCAAGTGCTGGAGCAGAGCTCAGCCCATTTTATTCCTTTCTAACTTCCACACTCCTCCAGTTCCCAGGCTTTCTCTAGTAAATGTAATTTGCAGCCGTTGGGACATTCCTGCAGGTCAGAAAGCCACCAAAACTCCAGGGACTGTCTTACTTTAATTGTCCTTTTACCAAACAGTTCAGCTTCTCCTGTGGAATCTCACTTTTCCTGAGGTGGAAGACCCAGTCAGGATTGACCACCCTGGTAAGTGGTCTTCCTAGCTGCAGCTTCTCTCCCAGGAGAACTGAGGGATGAGGGAGTGTAATTTCATCATCAGTACATTCCTCTATTCCATGTGGTATGCAGAATTCACTTGTGATTCCAAAGAGCCCTTAAGAGTAGCATGCACTACAGTACGCCTCTTGTCTGACAAGACTCCTCCTTTTTTCTTCCTTCCCTACCTGTCTCCCCACCCCATCTTATGTAGAATAAACTCTAGGGACTGAGCATCAAACAGACGTCAATACCAGTACATCAGAAGCATACATTCTATTCTGCTCTCAGACTTGGAAAGGGCTGAGGCCAATTAAAAGTGAACTTTTAAGAGAAATGAACATCTTGTATGCCAGGTTTCAGCTGAATGTCACCGCAATTGCCTAAATTATGACTATCAGAATAAAACACATTCTAATTATGGAAATGCCATTAGAGGGAGCTCCTTCTGCCTGGAACCAGCTTAAAAAATGACTACCACCCACCCCTTCCTTCCATCCCAACTCTCGACAGAAGTTCTACGTTTCAGAGAGATTGAGAGGCAATGTGTTATGGTGAAGAGAACTGGTTCTCCAGACTGGGTTTGGGTCTTAATTCCATCATTTACCTGCCATGTGATCTTTAGCAAAGCCATTTGTCACTCTGTGGTCCTCCTCTTGTGTAGCTGTATAATTAAGTCAATAATACTCAGCCCATGAAGTTGTTGGAAAGATCCACTGAAGGGCAGTACATACAGAAGTGTGTAGTAGCTGGCTTGGAACATCCTGGACTCCTGAGCGGAGCAGGTGTAGGGTGGAAGAGTGGCGGGCAAGGCCCATTGTATTAGAGACTTGGTACTAGGGAAAGAGGTGCTTGGAATTTTAAGAGGAGGAGCATAGGGGGAAGTGTTTGGGAGCGTGGCTTTCAGGGTCACACTCTCTGTCTCTGTCTCTGTCTCTGTCTCTGTCTCTCTCTCTCTGAGGTAGACAGTCTTATTTCATTTGTGCTGCTACTGCTATGCTGCATTGTCCTAGATCCAAAGCCATAGGGCCATTGGTTATGGACTGAAGCCTGAAGAACTGGTAAGCTGATTATCTTTTGTACGTGTTACATTGATATCAGGCTATCAGTCTATTCCCATGATATCAACACTTCTCATTTGTTTGGAGAATGTTGTCTGTTTGCATTTAGTGAGCCTTCCATCAAGGTGACGAAATGCCCGAGGAAGTCAACCAAAAGGAGAAACATTTGTTTTTGCCCATGGTTTCTAAACTTCATTTTATGGTCATTTGGCTCCTTTCCTTCTGGTCTTGTAGAAAGGCAAAGCATCGTGGGGGGCTGAACATGTATTGGCACAAATCTGCTCACTTCAGCTAGGAAAGGAGAGAGCAGCAAGAAGAGTGATGGGGCAGAAGGGAGGAGAAAGGAGAAAAGAGAGAGAAGAGGAAGCATTAGCTGAAACTTCACCTAAGGGAACTAAAAATGTAATTGTAGCCTTGGCATTGCTTTTGGAATGGCTTGGGACTATGGACCTACTCATTATCTGTAGATCGTATGATGTCTGATGACAGGTAAAGTATTTCCCTTGACAGTGTAGCAAGTGGATTGAGATGCACTGCAAAATGTAAAAGTACAGTGTATTGTGAAAAGAAGTAATGTGAAAGACCTCACCAGCAAGTTTTATATTGATTACATTATGAAACAATGCTAGCTTGGTTAGTTTGAGATAAAGGAATTGTTATCACAGCTAATCTTATCCCTAATATGGGCCATAAATGAGTTGACTTCACAAATGTGAAGAGCAGAATCCTGGTTACCGAAGACTGGGAGGGGAGTGGTGGTCAATGGGCACAAAGCTGAAGTAAGGTAAGAGAACACGTTCTGCAATTCTGTTGTGCATTAGAGAGCCTGGCGTTAGGGCTGAGTTGTGTAGTCCATAAACCGAGAACTGAAGTTTGAGGTAAAAAATATGGCAATCATACTAATTATTTCATTGTATCATCATGCAACTTAAATTAATATACATCTCATTGTGTCCATCAATCTGTTACTAATTGTGTGTCAAGTAAAATGGAATGTAAAGACACAGACAATTTTAAACTTAGATCCTATTTTTGAATGTGGATACCAGTACACTTAAAATTCTGTATGTGTCTGGCATTGGGTTCCCATTGGCATGTGGTCCCAGAGGCTAAAGACACTGCTTAGTGAGGGGGAGCAGGTCTGGGTCTCAGCTCCATAAGTTGACTGGTGTTTCTAACTCCCATCGGTGCCCTCTGTGGGCTTCTCTGGTGCAGAAAGCGTGGTTCTCAATTTCACCATGTACTGGAATCTAGTGTCTTTGGACTTTCCTTATTTGTTACCATATGGTTGTGGGCTTCTGGGGTTCCAAGAGTTTATTGCTTGGGTGTTTTGAATGAGAAATGTCCCCTGTGGGCTCACAAATGTGAACACTCAGTTCCCGGTTGGTACCATTTGGGTGGGTTTAGTAGGCAGCCTTTCTAATGGCAGTACATCACAGGAGGCAGGCTTTGAGGTCAAGATTACATAGTCCTGTCCTACTTCAGGTCATTCCCTGTGTGTGTATTGGGAGGTGATGTCTCAGCTTCCTTCTCCAGACACATGCCCTGTTGCCATGCCTACCCCACCGTGATGAACTTGTCTCCATTTGGAACCAGAAGCCCAAACAAACTATTGCTTCTATAAATTGCATTTGATCATGGTACTTTATCACAGAAAAAGAAAGGTAACTAATATAATTGCTGTCTGCTTTTCATCTTTTTCTTTGTTGTCCAATATATAGAATTATAGACTGTATATGCAATTTAAATAACATGTATCTGCCTTAGTGGGGCTCTTAGGAGGAAAAATGGAGATAAAATGCATTTGATCTATCATCGTAAACTGGAAATCCTAAATACCTTTTGATTCTCTCTCTTGATCAAGTCTGCTCTGTATCCCCATAATTTCCTAAGAGGAAGATTGCATCAGCCTCCTCCTGGCTGAAGCTACCAGCTTGCCCCAGTTCACCCCATGTAACTCTCTTTCAGGCTGAAAATCTGGTTATGTGGCTTCTCTAACATCTAGCAGTTTACAATGCACAAGCAAAGAACTCAGGCTTCTCAGCATGACCAAGAAGCTTTCATATAGAATGACTTTTGTCTCTCTTTGTCTTATCTGCTACTTCTACTCATTACTCATCACAATGGCATATGCTAGACCATTTAATGAATGTATATATACATACATTTTAGTGCATATACCTGTAGACATGCTCTCAAATATATGGTCATGTATAAAGCAATAGGGATATGTCAGTAAAGATATAGATGTATATATATATATATATATACACCTGTATCTATCATGTTATTTTAAAATTCATTTATTTATTTTGCGAATGTGGGTGTTTTGCCTGCACGAATAAATCTGTGTGCCACATGTGTGCCTGGTGTCTGTGGAAACCAGAAGAGGGCTTGGGATTCCCTGGAGCTGGAGTTACAGATACATGTGAGCCACCATGTGGATGCTGGGAATTTAACCTGGATCCTCTGGAAGAGCAGCCAGCATTCTTAACCACTGAGTCATCTCTCTAGCCCCCACATCATGTTATTGTGTATATGCATACAATGTATCCTTTAATCTATGCACATGTAGAAACATGCGGTTGAACATTTGCACATAAAAGTATGTCATTTAATGTATATATGCAAACATGGCATTTAATGTCTACATATTCCAACAATGTGGCATTTAACATACACACATGTACACAGCATGAACTTTAGTATACATACATGCATGTGACAAGCCATTTTATGCAAGCAGGTAGACAGAGTGCCATGTCGTGTCTCTGCTTTGTCATTGCCACACCTTCATTTCCCTGACTGCTCTACTTGGCTAACTTACCCAGTCCTTGATGACACAGTTTTCCAAACCTTCACCAAACTCTGCCTTTGGGTGAGCAGCTGGTGACTGAACCACATGCCTTACCTGTGGTAACGACAAGGATGATCAGCCTACTTACAGCAGACACCCTTCCGAGTCCTGCTACATGTTTGAGCTCCTTGCTGCCATCCTTATTTTCTGAGCAAGGAAATTGAGGCATAAAGAGATTTCAAGGCTTTCCCAAGTAAACAAAAGAGTGGGCAGCTGAGCTCTAGTGCTGCTGACTGCATACATAGATGGCTTTCCCACACTGTGGTTGGTGGCTCATGAGTCTGTCACCCTTGCTGAATTGGGAGCAGCCTAAGACTACGGACATACCTTTAGTTTAATCTCTGTGTGGTGAATCCCTTGAACAGGACCTCAAATTATATTTATCTAGCAGATCTTTCATACCTGGATCATCTTATCATGGCTCATCCCATCTCCCCCCCTGCACACATTGCTGTCCCCCTTTATACTAGTTCTTCATAAAACTGTGGCTGTTAGTTCCAACGGAGGTTGTAGGACAGAGGCCCATTCAATGATATCACAAGTAGCTTCTCAGCCACTGCTTAAACATCTTCTGTGTGTCTCAGAAGGATTGTTGTTTATTATTATTATTATTATTATTATTATTATTATTATTATTACTATTATTATTATTATCATCTTATGCACTCCACTGGTTTAAATTATCACAGAGGGTGAAATGATGTGGAAAATTCTAAACATGATCTTTTGATGAAAAGATATTTCCCTCATTTTAGCATAATCTTCCTTTGAATCATGCCAGAATATCTTAAAGCCAGAGTTCCCTGCTTGGGTTTCCCCTCTGTTTGGATGCTATGCCAATATACCATGGGAACAAAGAAGCTTCTAGCATGCACAATAAATTTCTTCTTCACAAGGCAGCCTGAGTGCAGAATACTCCCAAACTTGTGATCTGGGAAGCTAGGGAACCCCAAGAAGAGAACCAACTAGCTTGAGCACAAGGCGCATAGCTTGGCCAAAGCTGCTTTGGACACAAGGCAGCTCTATGAAGTAGGTGTTGGTACCAGAAGGTCAGTTGCATGGGCAGCTTTAACTATGTCCATCCTAGGACCAGGTCAAGGTGGTTCTAGCCTTCAGTGTTGAAAGCTTTGAGGAGGTGATGGTTAGCTGAAGCACAGTTGCTCTTGCACAAATACAGCCGGATGGTGGTGCCTGTAAGCAAGCCCTGGCCCTGGGGTCAAAGGGACCTAAGGAGGAATGCTGATATGCCCACTTGGAATGCTGCAGAGTGCTGCAGATGCTACTGTTGCCTCTTCCCCCTCCTCTATTAAGCTGTCATCAGAATCCTGGGACTCGTGACTATTGGTCACTTGCAAATGCCAGTGAGCAAAGGCAGAAATTGAATCTTTAAAACTGTGCTTTATTTAGAGAGACAGCAGTCTCTAAATATCTGTACCCTAAAAATCTGTAGCATCTTATCTCCAGCTGCAAATTAGATAGGGGGCCAAGGCAGTGAATCATTCTGGAATTCAGGCCTGCCCCACTTGTGAGACAACGTCAGTGCATTGCTTGCCATCCCTTGCAATCTTCCCTCCTTCTCTGGGTGTCAGGGTTTAGGCACTTTTTATAATGCTGAGTCTCGTCTTTTCTGTTGCTGTCAACCTTGTACTCCTCTAGAGACATTTAGACATAGGGTTAGCTCAGAACAAACCATGAGCAGTGCATTTGTGCCAATCAAACAACATGTATGTGTTAATTGCTCTTTCTAACATAGAGTACAAGCATGTCTGTCTAGTACAGAACGTGAAGGCACTCCTACCCATCTCCTTGTTTCCTATCAAAGTGGAAACTACTCCTTATGGATCCTTGCATTTAGTTAGTGGCTAGAGGTAGGACCTAAACCCACTCATGGTGCTCTCAGGTTCATTCTTAATCCTTATTCAGCATTGCTTACAGTTTAGGATATCGCGTTTGGTGCTGAAGTGGATACATAACAGTCAGCACTGACATCAAGGCCTGCTTCTTCTGTTAGAGTAGTGATTCTCAACCTTCGGGTTGCATATCAAATATCCTACGCATCAGAGGTTTACATTACAGTTCACAACAGTAGCAAAATTACAGTTATGGTGTGCCAACAAAATACTTTTATGATTGGTGGTTACCAGAATGTGAGGACCTGCATTAAAAGGTCACAGCATTAGAAAGGTTGTGAATCACTGTGTTAGAGGCATATCAGGCTCCTGTGATGTTTTGTGTCAACCTGCCAACTCCACAGAATCTAGAATCACCCAGGAGATGGAGCTCTGGGCACGACTGTGGGGAATTATCTCGATCGCATTAACTGAAGACGAAAGACCTAACCATTATGGGTGGTGCCACTCCCTGGCTGGGATCCTGGACTGTAGAAATGGAGCTGAAAGGTACCAGGCATTTCTTGCTGTCTGCCTCCTGACTGCAGATGCAGTGTGAATGACTCCCCCAGACTCCCACTGCTGTGGCTTCCCTGCCCTAATAGACTGTAATGGGGAACTATGAGCCAAATAAACCCTTTCTCTCTCAAGTTGCTTTGGTCAGAGTATTTTAGCACAGCAACAGGAAGAGAATCAAGACAGTTCTGCTAGCATATCTGCTACATTCTGGTACCACTTCTGGTACATTCTCTAGTCTGAATACATCATACCTTCTTGAAAGAATCTATCAACTATTCATATGTTGGTTTAAACATGTCACATGGTCATAGACTTTTCTCCTGGAAAAGCTACCTTAAATTATATCTAATTTTACTTTTTACTTAATGCAGGCATTTTCTGAATAGTCATTCCACCCTGGCTATCCTTCACCACTTCCTGTGGCAGGGAGCTGATTATCTATCATGTCTCCTAGGTCAGAGTCCTCTAATTGCTAAATCACATTGGACAGAAACCTGCCTCTGGTCAGCTCTTCACCTGCAGTCTTCACTCTCCTCTCTGGAGCAATTATGAAATAAATTGCTTCCTGTCTCCTGTGGAAAAACGTAGCAGAGCTGTGTGAGCTCTCATTCCTTTTCTTCTCCAGGGGAGTGAATGCCTTTGCCCCTTTATGAATCCTCTGTGGGACTAGCTTTGCAATCTCTGCACATCCTGGCCACCTGGTCCTCGGTATACACTCTAATCTGAACAACACAGAATTGAGCATGTTCCTTCAGGTATGAGATCACTATCAACCTTTATGGGAAACATTTGAAATTCAAGCCTGACTTCTCACAATGGAAGGGAGGTCTGTGTCTTTTAATATAGAAATTCCAGATACAGACTTATGCTGAGAGTTGGTGACTGCTGTTTACACCTAGATACTCCACTCTTTGATTCATTGCTATAACTTGTTTTGTGATATATGCATGAGTGTGTATATGTGTGTGTGTGTGTGTGTGTGTGTGTGTGAGAGAGAGAGAGAGAGAGAGAGAGAGCTCACAATCACCTGTGCATTCATGTGTGTTTGTCTTGCCCTCTTGTCTTCCACCTCAGTTTTTGAGCTGGAATCTCTCAATAAACTTGGAGTTCACTGTTTGGGCCACCCTGACTGGCCTGTGAGCCCTGGTTATCCACATGTCTCTGCCTCAAGCCCCAAGGTTACAGGTGCCTGTCATCGTGCCTGGCTTTTATGTAGATGTTAAGGATCTGAAGTCAGGTTGTCACATGTGTGCAGCAACTGCTTTACCCATTGAGCTGGGTCCTCAGCTCCAAATTATCTTCCTTCCTTTCGTCCTTCTTCTTTTCTTTCTTTCTTTCTTATTTTTAAACTTCAGGATAATTTTATTAGTCTTTAAACGAAAAACTTCAAGTCAGGAAAGCTATAAACCTAAGTAGCTGCTAGGAGGAGAGGAAAGAGGAAGCCATGCTATGCTCTTTGAGTTAGGCACAGCAGCCATGCTCTTAGATAGGCAACCACATGGTGGGGAAGGGGGCTTTAGGGAAAGAGAATAGAAGCTGCCCAAAGTATAAGGGGAGGTGTTCTCAGACTCTGATTAGCATCTCAGAGAGAGAGAGAGAGAGAAAGAGAGAGAGAGAGAGAGAGAGAGAGAGAGACTCAAGAGAATAAAAAGGGAAGGTTGATGCAGAACCATCTGCAGACCCAAGAGAACTGCCCAGCAGCTTGGGGTTGAGCATTCTAGGAAGGAAAATTTACATTATCTCATTAAAGGCATAATTACTCCTCCCTCTCTTTAGCAGGGCTCAGGGTGGATGTGCTTTCTGGAGGGGTGGTCTCTTATCCAGGTGACTCACCTGCCCAACTGTAATGTTTGGCCTTCATCCAGGCCAGGGATCCTATTCTCTATACCAGAATGGCAGTTTCCCCTTTGTGGGCTTTCACATTCCTCTCCTAAGAGATAACACCCACTTCCCAATCATCTAGGAGACAGCCCAGCCCCCAGCTCTTATAACTTTTTAATCTGGTGGGGATGATGTGCATGCCCCTTGACCTTCCCTTTGATCTACTGTTCTGTCCAGGTGGGCATTGTATCTCCTCATTCTGAATCTTCCCATAGTCTCTGCCACGATGGACAGCTGTCAGAAACTGCAGCTGATTGATAGGCTTGCTGGAGCCTGGGAAGTCATTTTCTGCTCTGCTGCATCTCAGAATCCAACTGTGTCCAGTAGGAGCCAGATCCTGATCACTTATTTTCTCTGTGAACACAGATCCTGGCTTGGTGGCTTGCTCATGCATGAGAGAGGATGAATTTCTCTTTGGAGTTTGACTGCTATCTGCTCTGAGCTAGGAGGAAACCATAGCATATCCCAGTCTCTGAAGATCCCGGGACCTTCTTCTCCAAGATGAAGGAGTGAAAACCTCTCAGGTGTGGGCATGTTTTAGAGGGTGTGTAGAGAAGCACATCAGTGTATCAGACAGCTGCTTCCAATTGTGTCCTCACTGGGCCTCTAGCCTTTCCCTCCCCCCCCCCTTGCTGTCACCTATAAATCAAGTACCTCTTCTTAAAATTGTAATAACCAAAATAAGGAGGTGATTTATAGGGAATTCTGAAATACCAAAATAATCAGCCGAACACTTCAACTTAATGACAGCAATAAGTCAAAAGGCTCTGTGCTTATCCGGGGAGGAAGATCACGTGGGACTTGGTGGCTTCCGAATGACAAATGCTCTCCTGTGACTTTTAACAAATCAATTATCCACATGCTGAAAACTCAGCAACTCCCCCTTAAAGACAAACTCTTATGGATATATTTTACAAAATCAAAACAAAAAACCTGTCCAAAATCAGCCAGAGATGCGGGTGCCCTGTGCCTGCAGAAAGTGCCCACAGAATTCTTGGATCTGTTTTCAACCGAGTGTAGGAAGTGATAAGGAATCTACCTTCACCTGCTGTGGTGTTTTCAATCAAACTTACAGGCTTCCACTGAAAATCCTGTGGGGACATTCAATCCTCAGGTTGTCCCAGATACATTTGTCTGCCTTGTACTTCTCCTATAAAGGCGAGTGTCTTTTTTTTTTTTTTTTTTTTTAGATGAAGGAGGAAGTCTTTTCTCAGTGGCTGGTTCTGCAACGGGAGCCTGTGCTTGCTCTTTATGTGTGATCCCATCTGGCTGCCCAGAGAGACTCTGTGCCCTTTCTCAGGTTCTTATTTTCCTCTTCTCCCACACTGCACCCATTTGTCACATAATAAAATACAAGCGCACCTGTTGTAATGTCTCTTGTCAAGGCACGGGGCTGTAAGCCATCTCTGACCTTCCCCCAGCTGTTTGTCAGATTCAAGGGCTTGGAAAAGGTCATGCTGTGACCATTCCTGTTGGATCAAACCATCGAGGTAGACAGATGCCCTTTGCATCTGTCGGGCACTCGTGGCCCCTGGGAGAGGTGGAGATGCTTGGGCAGTTGACCATGCACACCCCCACAGACCTCAGGGCTTGTCAGGCTATGAAAAGCCTTTGCTGAGACATAGTCCGAGGGTGAGGGTGAGGACTGTGGTTCCCAGAGAGACGTGACACAGCCAGTTCCGTAGGGTTCCCAGCCTCTGTGCATCGTAGATGCCACTGGATGCCTCTGAAGAGCTGGGAACAAAGTGGGAGGCCTGCATGTGGGGCCAAGAAGGGAAAGAGCTCAGCTAAGGTCCCTGCCACGGACAGGGTTGGTGGCTTGGGTGCAGGCTAGCTGCTTTGGCTTGGGTGGATGACTGACGAGGCTGGGAATACCGAGACGGCTTTGGCGGGAGGCTAGACACGGCTCTTTAGGTGAAGGCCAGTTCCATTGTTTCCCATGGCAGATGAAGAGAGACAGTCCAGAGTTTCAGAGTGTTTATTGTCATTGTGGAGAGTGGCGTAGGTGAGACTGTACCCCGAGCCCTCAGGGAAGGCGAGGCTGAAATAGTAACTGGGAAGGGGCAAGGATAAGCCTCTGGGTGCCTCATTAACATGGAGATGTCTTGAGACTATGTGGCCAAGCCTTTACCTGTGGCGGGGCTTGAGGGACATTTCCTTTTTTACATGACCAAACATCACAGACTTATGGAGAGATATAGGTGCCTGGCAAACATCTGCCGTTGCTCCTTATAGGGCTTTTACCCCCTATTGGGCCCACGGGGTTCAAACCTTGGCTCTACCAGAAAATAGACTGCCTTTCACGGCCCTGAACATTCCCAGGGTTGCAACTGTCCCAGTATATGGGGTTTTTGGTACACCTGACAATCTGTATACCGAAGCAGGCAACACCCTTAGGACACTTCATGAGGGGGCTTGATCTGGAGGGGGGAGAGAGAGTGGAAAGCAAGATCACCATTCTACTGAGAACCATGACAGCATGGAAGGAGCTTTGAGTGGTTAGAGAAGAATAGACTTACTGGGCATGTGGTTAAAAGTGTCCTGGCAGAGGAGGATTCTGGGAAGGTATCAGTGACCTGGTTGGCCTTGGATTCCTACAGGTCAGGCCATGCTGGTCTCTGTCCATCAGTGGAGCTTTTGCTGATACGCAACATGTAGTACAGCTTTTAATTTTACTTCATTTATGTGTGTGTTTGTGTATGTATGTGCTACATGTGGGTGGGGTGCCTGAGGAGGCCAGATGAGAGCATCCAATCCCAGAAATTTCTGATAGTTGTAAACTGTCCAACGTTCCTGCAGGGAATCACATTAGACTCTCTGAAAGAACAGTGAGTGTTCTTCACGGCTGAGCCACGCCTCTGACACCTGCAGCTATTGTTTGATAGTAGGATCTGTTTCTGTGGCCTATGGGCTTATCTGGCCTGTCCCCTCAACACTCCCCAAGATCCTCTGCTTGACTTTCTCTGGCAGATTTCCTTCCCTCTGATCCTTCATAACTCCCCTTTGTATTTTGCCCCTCCCCTTTCCAGCCTCACCCCCCTGGTTTGGATACTCCATGATGGACTCTTCCCATCATCTACTGAGTCATCTACTCAACACTTACTCCTGAATATTTTCACTTAATTAGAAATGTTGGCAATATTTGCATACGTTACACTGTGATTAACTCACCTCTCAGTGCCCTGTGTTATCCCACCCCTCTCACTCCTGCTGATCTTCCTTTGTTTTCTCAATTGGCCTCCCTCCTAGCCTGTGTTTCTCCTTCCCTCCCTTCCCTCCCTCCCATCTTTCTTTCCCCTTTCTTCTTTCCAGGTCCCTTGCAGGCAGTCACAGCTGCTGCCTATTTGTGATTGCAATGGCTATGTCATATCCAGAAGACACCTTCCCCCCATCTTCCCATAAATTGGCTCCTACAGTTCACGCACTTCCTCTTCTGCAGTGTTCACTGAGCTTTAGAGGGGCTGACACAGATGTCCCACCCTGAACCAAGCAGTCACTAGTCACTAATTCTCAACACTGATATCCTCTGACGGAGGCTGAGGGATGCACTAATATGTGGGTATAAACATTTAGAAGGTAGACTAACTACTTGTCCATTTGATAAAACATCATTAGTGGATTTCCTCATAAGATCTGTGACTTCTCTAGCAATAGGATTTTGACCTATTCTGCTGTACAAGGCATGTATTCCCTCCCATGAAGCAGGCCAAAGATCGAATGATTACCTCAGACTGTGCCACTACTGCACTAGTGGACAAATCTTGCCAGGGAGTTAAGCACTGAAGCAGGCAGAGTTTGCATGTGAATGTAATCCTCGATAACTTTTCTTCCCCATCAGTCTGCATAGCAGCTTCTGGAATCATGTGTGCTAGCTAGCATGGAGACAGCTTCCAGCTCAGTTCCCACATGGTTTCTGTGTCCAGTATCCAGGGTATATGGTGTCTTCAGCAAGGGGTCTGGTGGGCATCTAAAACCTTGCTATTTTTAATGTGCACTTTTTGGTATATTGAGTAAATACATATCCAAGTGGTTATGCTTTGTGAGGGCCAAGCAGCTGCTTCCAGAGTGAAAAAGAAGGATCCACCACAGGCTTGATAGTCAGAAGGGACTTCACTGGCAATGGTCTGGGATATAGCCATGAGAAGTCACTCAGGTGAGAACAGAGAAAAGAACAGCCCAGACAAAGGAACAGAATGTGCAAAAGCTATGATGCAGAAAAGAGCTTAGAAAGTTCTAGAAACTTTAAGTGGAAATAGTTAAAACTTAAAAAATAAACAAATGAATGAATGAATGAACAAACAACAACAGAAATGCCACAATAAGGAATCTTTGACAGGATGTTCCTAATGGAGGAGTGACATTTTATGTCTGAAGTCCCTTCTGCCTGGGGCGTTCTTAGCCACAGGGCTGCTTCCCTCACAAGTCCTTACTTCTGCTCAACTGTTACCACCTTCAAGGGGTCATGACCTTTGACGTGACCTGTATTAATGACTTTTCATTGTTGTGATCAAACTATCCAATGAAACAACTTACAGGACGGAGGCTTTGCTTTGCTATGTTTCTGGGCCTTTGATTCGTGTTTACCTCATGTTTCCAGGCTGTGGGGCCATCATGCAGTGTGAGAGAATGGTGGAAGAACTCACTCTACTGAAGACAGGAAGTAGGACAAGGATACGGTCAGGATGTCCTTGAAGAACCTGTGACCTACTTCCTCCAGCTAGCCCTCCCCCTAAAAGTGCCCAGATGCTCAACCATGTACCCATGGATAGATATTTCATATGGAGATCACATCTCGCGACCATCCCGAAACATATGTGTGTATGTCATATCACCAGATGAGGTCGGCGTTGATTGGATGCTGTCCATGAAGATCTTCCATCATTACAATAGAAAGCTGACAAATACAGTGAACAATCATGTTCTTAGCACTAGGCAAGAGGAACAAAACAGAACAAAACAACACAGCCGCCCAGACATTTAGTAAATGTGCTGTGGGTTAATGGAGGTCGAGGGAGAGGCGAGAAAGCAGGGCATTGCTGAGATGTCTCCTTACGATCCAGCTCTCACGGGAACAAATGCTAGAAGGGAGAGAGTGGATGTGTTCGAGCCCTGCTGTGATGTTATTACGGGCACAGAAGAAGAGTGTGTAATGAGCATGTTTATTATGTGAACGCAAAGGCCAGTACTCCGCTCTCAGCTCTTACGGATGCTAATCTCTTTCCAGTTTGCATTACCAGTTTGCCTAGCAACTTTCATGATAAATATATACAGACATATTTCTGAAAAAGTACTCTTTTTTTTTTTTTTAAGTACCATCCTTTAAAGATCATACTTCCTAATTGATTGTGGTTGATAGGAACAGAATTTCAATCGGGATGATGTTCTTCAAACCGGAAAGTTCTGTAATACTCAAATGCCTTGGCTCCACCTAGACACAATGACACTTCTATTGTTTTCTTTTATTTATTTATTTATTTACTTAATATATGTGAGTACGCTGTAACTGTCTTTTTTTGATACTTTATTTACATTTCAAATGTTTCCCCCTTTCCAGATCTCCTCTTTGGAACCTCCCTATTCCCTCCCCCTCCCTCTGCCTCTATGGGGGTATTCCCCCACCCACCCACCCACACACCCACCCACTCTCGGCTTCCCTCCTTGGCATTCTCCTATATTGGGGCATCTAACACTCTCCGGCTCCCCTCTCCTCCCCCTGATGGCTAACAAGACCCTCCTCTGCTGCATATGTGGCCAGCACCATGGGTCCCTCCATGTGTATTTTTTGGCTGGTGATCCAGTCTCCAGGTGGTCAGGCCAGTTGCCACTGTTGCTCCCTCTCTGGGGCTGCAAACTCCCTCAGCTCCTTCAGTCCCTTCTCCAACTCCTCCAGCTGGGACCTCACACTCAGCCCTACAGTTGCTATGAAGTGACTCTTGGGTGAAAAAGCTACTCTTGATAATTAAGCCACTGCAGAGACCCTGGTAAAAATAGTACTTGTCACTGGTGGTGGCTCTCCACTGCATAGACTCTGACCTGTGTCCATGGACGCTCCCGATCATCACAGCCTTCTGGAGGCTGGCCTCTGTTTGTTTCATGCTTACACAGCATGTGGGCCTTTGTGGAGTTCTGGAGTAGCAACCGCTCACTAGGCCCTTCTGCTGCTTCTGTCATCATATGGTGACTGTTTATAGACTAGATGTAGTGTGATCCTCAGAGCCCTCCATAAGACAGAACAAAACAGGTATCCAGGGTGAAAAGCAGGTTGGGAGGTAGAATGGTTTGTTGAGCAGATGCTTAGATGTTGGGAGTGGTGGGTACATGGTTGAGATGTTATGCATCTATTTAAGGGATTGGGTGGGTGTTCATGTCAGAGGCCAAAGAAGCAGAACCATTAAGATTTCAGTTTCTATATATCTTGTTCATGTACCCATCATGGCGGCATGTGATGAAGCAAAACAACTCACTATGGCTAAAAAGCAGAATTTGGAAAGAAGGGATGGGGGGTCCCACAATCCCCTTTGAGGGTATATAGCACTGTGACCTAAGGTGTCATGCTAGGTCCTACTTTATGTTGGTGGCAGTGGGGACTGAACTGAGAGCCTTATGAATGTTGGCAATGGATTTACCGCTTGGATATGGCCCCCGGCCCTAGATGCCTACCTCTTAGAGTCTCCATTTTGTTCTAGCTGTAAGCTTCAGTCTTTATCATAATTCTAGGGACTTTTAGGGTCCTGTCTATCATCTGCCTATTTACCGCCTATCTCCCTGACTGTGGCTACAGGTACAAGAACATATTGACCACAGGGCTTTGACTTCATACGTCATGGGGATGGGTCAGCAGTTGTGCACAGCTGCTCTAGGGCAGAGTAGGAAATGAGTCTTTCTGTGAGATAAGGAAGCAAAACAGAATCTGTAAGGATGGCCAGATGCTTGGGGCTGGAGTAGCATTAGCACTGATTTGTTTGCACCCCAGATCCAATGTGCACCTGGCCCAGGAGCAAGAGATACCAACAGGCAAAATCCAGCAGGAGAGGAGCAGCTGCCTGCCTAGCTCTTGCCTTGCATGAGTGAGGAGGGGCAATAGCTATGCAGTGAGGGCACCTGTGGCCTTGCAGAGGCTTTCAGAGAGTAGGACAAAAGTCACTTGTCTGCTCTTCCAAGTTTCATGCAGAATGTCTCATGTGACTCATGCAAGCCTAGAATTCTGCAGGGAAGGGAATGATGAAAAGCACAGTTTAGGTCTAACCTAGGAAGGCTGACAATTCTCATGCACTGTAGGAAAAGCCATGATTATGGATGAGATACCATGGGAATGTTGGTTCCAGAAAAGATCATCATCCAAAGGATGCTGAAGATAGAGACCTATTGTGAAGAATGGGAAACAGAAGTCACAGATTCAGCAGGAGAACAAGTGTGTGTGTGTGTGTGTGTGTGTCTGTACACGATTGCATGTGTTTTCTTTCTGGTGTTACAGTGTATGAGAATCTGAGTCTTTAAATTATATCAATGGAAATAATTATAGAGTTGATACTGTATTTTATGACTGTGTGTAATTCAGTAACTGGAACAGAGGCTGGGCTGTGAGGATCTAGGTCTACCAAGGAGGAGGTATCTCTCACTGAGAGAGAAGGTGCTGGTAGTGATGGTAGAGGCTGGATGGATTAATCCCTAGCTGTTTATCATGTGCTATGGGAGCTACTTTGCATTTGAAAACTCCACTGTTTGTTTCTGTGCAAATTAACTGAGAACCAGTACTGGTGAGAGGCAATGTTAAATCAGTATCTGCTAGGGGCCAGGTACTTAGCTGAGCACTCCTCATAGTCTATAAGATAGTGTGGTTGCCCCTTGGCTGCTTCATTCTGCCTTGTCTGCTCCTGGGAAGAGTCAAAAGCTGAGGTCCTGGCAGAGCAAAACTGTGAGGAAGGTCATCAGCAAACATCTGCCACCACAACAGTGTGTGCCTCTTTCACAGTACGATATATTTTGGGAGGCTGCCTAGTCCTGTTATGTTCTCTCTCTCTCTCTCTCTGTCTCTCTCTCTCTCTGTCTGATTTGAATACACAACAGCTGTTAATGAATGTCACACAATGAATTAAGACAGCCAGAGATGCTGGACAGTGGTGGCACACGCCTTTAATCCCAGCACTTGAGAGGCAGAGGCAGATGAATTTCTGAGATCGAAGCCAGCCTGGTCTACAGAGTGAGTTCCAGGACAGCCAGGGCTACACAGAGAAACCCTGTCTCGAAAAATCAAAAAAAAAAAAAAGACAGCCAGAGGAGTAGCTACCACACCAATGGCAACTTGAAATGACAAAGATACCAGTATCTAACTGGTTCAGTTCAGGACCTGAGTTCTGACTGTGGGACAGTCAATGATAAGGAACTCAAGTAGACTCTTGAAGCATTGAACTTGGACATTGTATTAGTCATAGTTCTCTAGAGTCACAGAACTTAGAGGTAGTCTCTATATAGTAAGGGAATTTGTTGATGACTTACAGTCTATAGTCCAACTCCCCAACAATGGTCAGCAGCAGCTGTGAATGAAAGTCCAAGGATCTAGCAGTTGCTTAGTTCCACAAGGCATGCAGGCGAAGAATATCAACGAATCTTCCTTCTTCCAATGTCCTTACGTAGGTCTTCAGCTGAAGGTGTAGCCCAGATTAAAGGTGTGTACCACCACACCTGGATCTGGGTCTTGCTTTGTCCCAGGCTAACCTTGGATTTAGAGATCTCCTTGCTTCAGTCTCCTGGGATTAAGGGTGTGTACTACTTGCCTGGGTCTAAGTTTTTCATGGCCACTATACCTCAAGATCTCCATGCTAAGATCCAGGTCACAAACTTGTGTCTTCCAGCCTCAAGATCTGGATCACAGGTGAGCCTTCTAATTCTGGATTGTAGTTCACTCCAGATATAGTCAAGTTGACAACCAGGAATAGCCACTATAGACCTTCTTGGCTTGAAAGATCTCATGTGGTTGTTCAGGCAGATCAAACAATGGAGAGGATTTTCCCAAGGTATCCTTTGATTCATAAAGATGGATTTCACATTCCACATTGGGTCTAATGTCTGGATGGCTGGATATCAAGAGCAACCTGGAGGCCACTCCCTGGTGACTTCATCCTTCCAGTGCAACATGAAAAGTTTTATTCTCCCTTTGACCTCTTTCTTCCAGGACCCAAGATTTGACCTGATGCTTCCCAGTTTCCAAAGACTGTCTTCTGCTTTCCAGAGGCTAACACAGAAGAAATACCAGTGTGTCATTGTTTTATCAGTTTCTTAAAGATCTGAGAAGTCAGTAATTTAACTGACTGAAATCGTTCAGGAGATTCAACCAGAATGGACCCTTTCCCAAGTTGTCAGTCACCATTTAACTTGGCACTGGCCAAAGCCAAGGTGGGCAGGTGCAGTTCTTCATGCTGGTGATGTTGTGGGTCTCTGTGGCGTCTGAAGATAAGTGGAGTGAGCAGAGATGACCTGAAGTGGATGCTCACTGGTTATCCCACACCAACACTAGGGGCAGCACAGAGCAAGGCTTTTTTAAAAGTGGGCCAGTGAGTGTCATCCTCACATAAGAGCGATGTTATTTAGCTATTCTCAGTCTCATGCTCTTTCCTTGGGCCCCAGATAGAGAAGGAAACTGGCAAAAGGTGGAAATCTTGGGTTGAGAGTCTCAGCTCTTGCGATTGTTATTCCTTACTCTGCAACCCTGAATTGGCAGTGTGGGCTCTCTATTAGCAAGCAGCAGTCTTCTGAGCCATAGTGTGTGAAACACTAGGCTCTGTAGCCTGAAGCTGGAACTGAGCCTAGAATTCCACAGGGCAAGTACATAGTGTGCAGCTGGAGAAGGGTTCTTTGGGGCAGAGTAGCTGGGCAAGCCATGTTATATGTACTATAACAATTATTATTAATAATATAATATACAATACAATTATATTATACATAATTATATATAATTTTGAGTTTATTGTGACATTTTCATTCATGTATATAATTTATTTTTTAAAAAATTATATTCACTATTATCTTTCCTTTTAACATTTCAAAGGAAAGTCTATCAGTTACTATCAGAAACTTCTCAAATCAATAACTGAGCTCTTGGATGGTTGATCAGTAGTATTTTCAAAAGAAAAGAAAGAAAAACGGTTACTTATTGTGTGTGATTGTTTGAATGAAAAATGACCCCCTCCCCAGTCTTGGACATTTAAACACTTGTTTTCCAGTTGATGGCACTGTTTGGTAAGGCTTTGGATATATGTCCTTGCTTGAGAAAGTGAGTCATTGAAGTTGGGCTTTCAGAGTTAAAAGACTCAATTATAGTTCACACTCTCTGCTTCATGTTTACAGTAAAAGATATAAACTCTCAGCTTCTTTCTCTAGTGGTCATGTTTCTTCTCTGCCATCATGGATTCTTACTCCTATAGAAACATAAGCCCAAATAAACTTTCCTCCTATAAGTTGCTTTGATCTTGATATTTTATCTTAGCAATAAAAAAGTGACTAGTTCGAAGCTCCTACCAGGAGTCCTACTTGATCCACTCTCACTTATGCCTAGTAGATTAGTTACTTTTCTGTTGCTGTTCTGTAGACCTCTCTGACAAAGCAACTCAGAGGAACAGAGCTTATATTTCCAGATCACACTATTGAGTGAACTGAAGGCAAGACACTGGAGCAGAAATCATAAAGGGACACTCATGATTAGCTTAGCTAGCTTTCTTACACAGCCCAGGAGCACCTGCCTAGGGATGGTGCTGCCCACAGGGGACTTACATCAATTAATAATCAGGACACCCCTGCCACACACAGAGAGAAATGTTCCAAGGCCAATCTGATCAAGGCAGTTTCTTAGCTGAAGCTTTCCTCTCAGATGATGTTGGGCTGTGCCAAGTTGACAATTATAGCTAGCCAGGGCAATAATCTCCTTAGTTATATTTGAAGTTATTAATTATTAGACTGTTGGGATGATGACACCCTCCCACAATGTTTATGTTTTTATGGATTCCTGTAATGATCTGAAACATGTTTTACCACTCCTGATATTCATATACAAACATGAAAGGTTCTATTTCAGGTGGGTAGAAGCAGGCCCTGTCAAAATGGGTTGACAGGAAGATGGCCCTTATCTCTCTGTGTAATGGCTCTGAGAAATTTGTCTCTAAAGTGAAGTATAATCTACTTTCCTTTTCCTGAGGACCTGCCTCCATCTGATTTGTAAGCAAACAGATCTTTAACTACCTGAGCAGTAAATAATCTTTATCCCCTACTTCTGTTATCTGCCAAGAAAAGCAATTTACAGTACGATGCCTGAATAAACAATGGAACTTTTCTATGCCAGTTTTTGCAGTTACCCTTAGATACAGCTGGCTGTCTTCTTACAAGCTGATCCATGTTTCATGTCTTTGTTTTAATTTCCTTAAGAGTGGGTTCATATGATCCTGTTTCTCCTTGATGTTAGCATTTTTTTACCATGTAATTATTATTATTTTGTGCTTCTTAGTGTGCAGTAGTAGAATCCTTAACATGCCTGCCAGCCTCTCTTCTTGCTGCCCTCCTGTCCCTAATCCCTGACCCATCCCTCTTTCGTGCCATTCCTGGGAACTTGCTCTTTTTCCAAAGCCCTATAGTTGAGGGACAGAGTACTTGTACTCACAGATAAGCACTTTGGAAACCAGGAATGCTAAAGGGATGCATAACCCATTTTCCACCTAGAAGGCTGGGAATGGATGTGGTTAGTAGCCTGGTGACCTCTGTATCTGTATGGCCAGACCACACCGGCCTCCCACAGACTTTTCCTCCCTAGACCTTTATCTTGAGTCCTGTTTCTCAGTCAATAGAATCTATCTTTATTGAAGATGTCACATGGGCTTTACAAATGGCACAGCCTTTACAAATGGTAGTTAATAGCCTGGTGACTTCTGCACTATTTGTATTGGCAGGCCATACCTGGTTTCCCCAGGCGTCTGTGTTTATTCCAGTCAATTCTCCCTAGACTCTCACCTTGAGCATTGTTTCTCAGTCAATAGAATCCATCTTTATGGAAGGGGTCACATGTACTTTGAAAAGTGTTTCAATGTAATCATGTCTTAAGCTTTGTTGTATACACAGGATTGTGTTAATTATCATCAGGAATTTTCCCCTAAATTGTGCTGTGCTTAAATATGCCTAAAATTAAGTGCCTGGTGTCAGACTCTTGAAGTTTGATCCAACACCAGCTACAGTGTCATGGTGAATCAAATTTCTTTCTTGCCTTGTGTGGATCAATACTCTGCTGGCCTTGGTGTTCACAGAGACCCACCCTTTCTCATGGCCAAGCTTATTTGCATACAGCATTTTTTGCCTTTAACCATGTTTGTGTTACTGTCTGTGTGTAGCTTTATGTTACTATAACAAAACACCCAGAATCATTAATTTATAAGGAAAAAAGATTTATTTTTGTCTCATGGTTTTGCATGTCTGAGATTGGTTAGCTCCATTGTTCAGGGCTGCTTGGAGACAGCACAGCTTGGCTTGACCACCCTGCTCAAACCACAGTCAGGAGCAATGACACACAGAGAGAATCCAGGGCCCCATAATTACCTTGGAGAATATCTCCAGTGACCTAAGGGCCTTCCATTAGGCCCCTTCTCCTAAAGGTTCAGCGACTTTCCAACAGCATTTCCCTGAGGACCAAACCTTAAGAGACAAGGGGCATCCAATCTCTAAGTGATGTCACCTTCCAGCAGTAACAAACTATTTAGTGTTTATTTCACACAAATAATCCTTTCCACAGGGAATTTTCTCTGGTTCTCCCATCCATCACTCTACAGACGTGAGTACCCTCCTACTGCAGGATTTGGCTTTCTTGTGGTCATCCATAGCTTTATACTAGTTTACTTAGTGTCTTAGTTAGGGTTTCTATTGCTGTAATAAAACATGGAACAGAAGCAGGAAAAGGAGGATTATTTTTTGGCTTACACAGCTGGATCGCATAGACCATTATGCAGGGAAGTCAGGGTAGTACTCAATGCAGGAGCCTGGAGGCAGGAACTGAAGCAGAGGCCATGGACAACATTGCTTACTGGTTTGCTCCCATGACTTGCTCAACTTGACCTCTTATACAGCCCAGGACCACTTGACCAGGTGGCATCACTCCTAATGCATTCCCACATCAATCATTAATCAAGAAAATATTCTACAGAGTTGCCTACAGGCCAATCTGATGGAGGCATTTTGTCAGTTGAGGCTCCCTCTTCCAGATGACCCGAGCTTTTGTCAAGATGGCAAAATACTACCCAGAGCATGCAGCACTTGTTTTCTCTGTTAGATTTCAAGTTTCTTGGGGACAGACACAATATCTGTTCAGTCACCTCTGTATCCTGTTGTATGTCCACAGTGCTGGGTCATAGTGATTGCATAGTAGGTTTTGGGGGGATGATTGGCAAAAATATAACTGCTCACTGAAACAGCATTGGAGTGGAAAGAAGCCACACTGTAAACCTTAAAATAGTGACAGTGAATATTTAAAATCAAGACTTGCTATTGTGAAGTCTAGATACATGACCTTTACTCTCATCACAAGAGCATTTCTTGCTGATTCATTCCAGAGTCACCCTACAGTCCAAAGCATCACTGAGTCAGGAGTTTCTTCAGCCTAATGATTTCAAGAGAGTTTGATGATGAATGTCCTTCTGTGTTGGGGCTGTTGGTGGCATTTTCCTGCTTTGGGTTTTATCACCTGATCTTGGGTTCAAATCTGACAGCCATGGCCTCAATTCCCTTCCTGGCCTCCAATGAGAAATCCCTCCTGTGCAGGCTGTAGGACACCAGCAGAGCAGCTGTCCTGAAGCCACATCGAGAATTGTTGTTTTGTATCTCACATGTTTTAGAAACACGGTGCGATGGCTTTCCTCTTCCTCTGCCTTCCCTGGATAGTCCTTTCAGTAAAGTCTGAGGACTCTGGAAATTTTATGAAGTCACACCAAACTCTTGTCCTCAAAGAATTTAACTTTTTTTTGGTTTGTCAAGACAGGGTTTCTCTGTGTAGCCCTGGCTGTCCTGGAACTCACTCTGTAGACCAGGCTGGCCTCGAACTCAGAAATCCACCTGCCTCTGCCTCCTAAGTGCTGGGATTAAAGGTGTGCGCCACCACTGCCTGGTGAATTTAACGTCTTTTAAAGGTGAAAATAAAACCCAAATCAGACTCATGCATATGCACCAGAGTGTGGAAAACATGAGTGTGGGGGGGGGGAGAAGGAGAAGAGGGAAGGAGAGAGGGAGAGGGAGAGGGAGAGGGAGAAGGAGAGGGAGAGAGAAGGGAGCCAATATAGCATTTATCTTGATTTTTGGTGGGAGCAGAGACATGTACAGTTCTTTCCCCAAATTTTATATAACTCTGTTCATTTATGTTTTCTACCCAAGTGCCATCTTTGGAGACTTCACTAACCACTTTGTCTGCAATGTGCACAGATATTGTGTCATCTTTTGTCCTCTCCTGCTTCAATGCTACCTTGACCAAGACAAGGTAAGTTTCCAGGGCAGGACTTTGTGTCCATTATCAGTGGGCTCCCTTCAAAGAGGGCTTAGTCCACTGTGGGCATGTTCATGTTTTCTGAGTGCATGGATGGAGAAGAGGCATGTGAATACACACAGAGAACATGTGGTGAGCAAAACCATGGTAGCTAGCTTAGATAGGAGCCGATACCAAGGTAACAGGAAGTTGGTGCGACATCAGAGAAGGCTTTGAATGGTGGGCTGTGGGCTTGCAATAATTGAGGAATAGGAATACAGGCACCCTGGTGAGGAGACATCTCACAGAGCCCATCCATAGTACATTAATGGCTGCATTTGGGGGAGAAAGAAAATCTCAAGAGGTTGCCTAGCAGCTGCTGATCCTTTAGGAATGTTAATGCTTAGGATAATGTTAATGAAGCCAGAAGTAGAAATTGATTTTGGAGCCAGGCAGGTGGGCTCTGTTGGGAGTGATATATAGAGTGAAGAAGAGCAGACCATTCATCAGAGGTGACCTGAGGCCAAGGGTGCTGCTGTATCCGTACCAGGAGATCCTCTTCATGGGTGCTGGAGCCATATCATGGAGTCACAATTCCCACTGTGGTTTTTCAACTGCATCCACAAATGTAATCTGCTCACTCTTCTCTCTCTCTCTCACCCCAGCTGCATTTTGTTGGAGATCCCTCACTCTGCCCTCCAGGACATTCTGATGAGGCTCATTTCAGGCCTTGCTCAGAGCTGGTGGACAGAGCTAGTCCTTGTTTAGTCCTTGCCATCAACCCCATGTATGAAGCTGTTCATATCCACATCTTTCTTTCTTGGCCAAAGTCAGAGAAAGAGATGTTTCATTCTTCCTTCCTTTTTTGATAAAGGTCAAAGTTCACCCAGACTTCTGAATGCCTCACTTAGAGAACTAGGTTAAAGTCTAAACTACCCCTGGCTGTTCTGCATTCAAACTATGACTCTTTCTAGGACATCACTTTCTACCTTCTGGAAGTAGTCTAGCTGGTGCTGCTACCCTCAGCAGAGCCCTCCTTCTTCCAAAAGTCCACTGTGGGAAGGGTGGGTTTGAGAGAAAGATCAAATTATATCTGGAGGTGACAGTAACATCAAATGGGCTTGCTTAATTTCTCTGAGATCCATTCCATTATACATCAGACAACCACAAATATTGTCTCCCAGGTTTGGTGTAGGCTTCAACCAAGTCTCATCCTACAGTCTTCCTAGCAGTGGACATTTTACAAAAATACATGTTTCATTTTAATGGGAAAGCATCTGGGTAGTTATGGTGCAATTCAAGCTAATCTGTGAAAGAGAGAGAACAGCTATGGAGAGAATTAGGCATAGCCAAAGTGCCTCTAAGTTCTCTGGAAGCTGAACATTTCTGGTGCCCCTGCCTTCCATCTTGTGATGTACATCTCCAGTGGCCACTAAGGGGCATCTTCTTCTTTCCTCTCTCTTTCTTTCTCTCTTTCTTTCTTTCTTTCTTTCTTAGTCTGAGGGTGAGATTTAGGAAACTGCTTTGTGAACAATCTCTCTGATTATCTCCCAGCAGCAGACCAGATTCATAAATAACACAGCCAGGGCTCTGGATGCATCACACTACTGGGCAGAGACAACTAAAAACCCAGAGAAGTCCGTCTGGCTTTGGGAGACTCCCAGGATGGACAAGAATTACCATTCTCTCAGATCTTTCAACATTCTTCCATATCAATCCTCAGTTTCAGGCATCTTGTGTCTCTGATCTCCACTGACCCTGAGTCATGTCCAGACTGGTTAACACGTGTTGGAGGCACGGCTGTCTCTGGCTCCCAAGGAGATTGCCTAATTCACAATCGATTAAGGTTGCTCTTCATGCTTGGCCTTCATGCACCTTTGATCTATCTTTACTTTCTTTTCTTCAAGTACCTTATGCCTCTTCCCCTTTCCTTCAGTTTCCATGGAGGTTGCCATGCTGGCACATGTACAACATCTACCTGTACCAACCCCGTCTTTGTCTGAATCAGAAGCTCCCATGACTCACTGAGTAATGCCCAGCACACAGCAGGTGCCTAATAAATGCCAGTCCTCATGACCCATTTCTATTTCCCACCTGCTCCATTTGACTGCAAAACTCCCCAGAAGAATATGGGACAGTTTTACATTATTACTAAGTTTCTAAATCTGATCAGTGTGTGGGGCTAGCAGCTGGGTTTCCATGCCTGCATACCAATGAGGTCTTGCCTGGAGCAGAATAGCATGTACCCATAAACTGTGACCTCTATTATCCAGGGAGTCAGGCAGCAATGGCAGCTGCCCCTATAGACATCTTTCCATCCCCATTGTGTGGACGGCAGAGGCAACACGAAGTGCTAGCAAATACTTCCTGTAGTTTGTTCATGGGACATGCTTGTTCTATTCTTTCCAGCTGGGATGAGTTTTTTTTCCAATTAAAAATTAAAATAGCTGCTGAATTTATATTCATTTCCTGGACCCACGATTCACGCTCCATTTCTCACAGCAGCCAGCAGTATCTGCGAGTTCATCTTCTTACATCAACTCTTGGAAACAGCAGCTTAAAAATCAGCATGGTTAAAAATGGCTCCCTTATGCCAGAGAACAGGAGAATCAGGTCGAGGAGAGCAGGAGGAGGCCATGTAGTCCCACTGCCTTTCTAGGGAATGAAGACTGGCTCCCACTACCACCCTGTGCTTTCTCTGGCTTAGCATCAGGGTGGGAGGACAATTGTTTCAGCTTGCATTTTAGAGTCATATAAGTAGCTACATTTTGTACTTTCCTATTGTACATAATCCTTCCTATTCTCTCTCTCTCTCTCTCTCTCTCTCTCTCTCTCTCTCTCTCCCTCTCTCTCTCTTCCTCCCCATAGCTCAGCGGGTGATACCAGTTGTTTTTCTCAGTTGCTCTCCACCTTGTTTTTGAGAAAAGGTCTCATCAGTCCAGAGCTTGCTCAGCTAGCCTGGCTAGCCAGTGAGCCTCTGGGATCTGCCTTTTGGTCCCTAGAACCCTGAGGTTACAGATACATGCTGCAGGTCCTGGAGATCTGAACTCAGGCTCCCATGCTTATAGAGCAAGCACTTTTTTTTATTGAGCCACCTCCCCAGACCATTCCAACTAGAATTCTTAGTTCTGTCCTATGAACCCATGCGGACCAAATCTTTCACATTATAGTTCTTAGAAATATTTGAAGATGTCTTTCTTATTCTCTGTCAAGTTGAGTTCTGTCATCCAAAAAAGGTTTATTAAAATCCTAACTTTCAGGACCTCAGAGTGTGCCCTTGTTGGAAAATCAGCTCCTTACAAACATACTTAGTTCACATGAGGCCACACTGAAGTAAGCTTGGCTCTTAGCCAAACATGTCTGGTGTCCTTCTCCTTCCAATGAGCCACACAGATACAAAGAAGCAGGCAGAAATCAGTGATGCTGCCACAACCCAAGGAATGTTTGCGAAACAAGGAAGGATCTTCCCCTGGAGTCTGGGGAGGGAGCATGGCTCTGTGAACTACTTGGTTTTATTTCTGACTTCCAGATATGTGAGAGGACACATTTCTCTTGTTTTAAACAAGCTCACATGTGGCCCTTAACAATGGCCACCCAGGCAGACTAATACAACCTCAGCCTTCTCTAGGTCGAGCCCCCCCTCCATTCCCTCAACTCTTTCCCATGTGCTCTCTGTTCCCCTCCTCTGGGCATATTTCAAACCCCAGCACATGGCTGTGGCAGTTCTCAGGTCAGCACACTTTGTATGGTCCCATTGCTCTCTTCTGCTGTAGGTTCTGGGCCTCGGTATCCAGATACTCTCTCAGCAGATTCTCCATTCCTGGAATTCCACTGAGTTGATGGGCAATTTAGAATGGTGGCTGTTTCCCAAGAGCACTGGTGCCACCCCGCCCCTTTAATCATCCGGCATGAAGGTTCTAGTACCATGTCTCACTACAATGGCCAATTTTCTCTGGCCTCTTCAGGTACTTTGAATTCTAAAGTCTTCCCATGTTATCCATTTCTCCCAAACTCTCTGAATGCTTTCATTGAATTGTTCATCATGGTGGGCTGCAGACAGAGAACCTGCTGTCAAACATTCTCTGTGGACTTGTTGTACACAGCTTCTTACTGTAGACACAGCTGCTGACTTCCTGGCATTTGTTGGACATCAGTCCAGACACTTAGGGTTTGGAGATGAATAAAGAGAACCTTGGTCTTCATGAGCAAAAGACTTCACCTTAGTCACCTTCTGGGATATTCCGAGATTGGCCTGTGGGTACCAGCTTCCTGTAGATCTTCTATGTAATTATGCAAGCTTGTTACAAACCTTCCAAGTCAGGGGTCTGCTGAACAATCCCTGACTTAATGAGTTAATATATGGTTGCCCTTTCCAGCAAGCAACACAGATTCTCCTTCTTCTTGCCTTTTAGTGTGACCTCTTACTGGTTTCTGTCACTAAAGTCACTTTACTTTTTGGGGGGAGGGAGGTTCAGCAAACTTTTATTGATGGTATTCAAGAGAGTAGGGAGGGCTCCCTAGGCCCCTCCTGTTATTATAGGGGTCTGGGATGGAAATTGTGAGAGAGATGCTCAGTGTTGGAGACTGAGTTGGGGCAGGGACTCCTCAGCAACCGAGGGCCTCTCTCTTGCTTGCTCTCGTGTCCTTGCTGGGGTGGGTGGTCCAGGGTGTAGGCCATGAGGTCCAAGATTCATTGTCATACCAGGAAATGGGTTTTACAAAGTTGATATTGAGAGCAATGGCAGCCCCACTTCAGTTTTGAACTAATGAAGTTTAGAGCAACTTAAGATTTGGATGGAAAGTGAGAGACTAACGGGAGAGAGCTCTAAGCAGGTGGGCTGAGTCAAGAATTAGGAAGGAGGGGTTGGCGAGAGGGCTCAGTGAGCAAAGGAACTTGCTGCCAAGTCTGATGACCTGAGTTCAACCTCAGGACCCACATGGTAGAATGAGAGAACCATTTCATGCAAATTGTCCTCTGACCGCCATGCACATCATGGCATAGATATGCTTCCTCTTCCTCTAAGCAAGCAAGCAAACAAGTAAAGAATAAATGTGATATATTAAAAAAAAAAGAAAAGAATTGGGAAGGAGGGAAATGAGCTGACTTTGGACCTCGAGACCATGAAACCAGATCAGCCACGGTTGTGTATGAGGGAGAAAATTAAGACAAAAAAGACAAAGCTTGGTCACAAAGGAAGAGTTAAGGAATGAGGTTGTAGGAGAGAAGACTGGAGGAGCTAAGACTTGCATTCAGATACCTGTGCATTTAGATTTGCCTCTTTCCTTGGTATCTTCAAGGGCTAGCAAGGTTGGCTGTAAGGAACCTAGAGGGGCTGAGATGAGGCCATTGGGTTGCCAAGTGTCTAACTCTTCAGTGGATATGGCTGTTGTCACCTCTGGCACAGATCTGTCTTCATGGCATCTGTACTTCTGTCTGTCACTCTCCTTTACTATCCTGCTCCTAACCGCTGTGGTTTGAATATGAAGGGTCCCCCATAGGCTCATAGATTTGAACACTGTAATCTAGATTAACAGTTGATTCAAAACTATCAGCAGTGTGTGCATCCCACCCCCTCCGACTCTGGGCCAGCATCAAGGCCTGGTCTAGCATCAAGACTCCTGGGTGTGGTGGAGGAAGTTAGGGTGGTGGTCATGCCGTTATACTGTCACTCACCACCTGTTTCCTACGCATTTCCTCTCTACTCTCTCTGAGTCTCACTCCTGTCCCTTCATTATTTAGACTGGACTGTCAATAGCATTCTACAGCCTTGGTCTTGCTTCATTTCTCATAGATCATGTCACTGTGACCTTTCTAAAATACTTATATGACATCAGCCCCTGTCAAAAATCTTTCAGAAGCTCTCCATCTTTTTTTCTTTTTCTTTTTTCTTTTTAAAAAAGAAACAATTATACTTCCTTTGCTCACTCCCCTACAGTTCACTGTGGACCTTCCAGACCTGCCTCTCTACTTCTCACGTACCTTTTGAATTTCACCATGCTGTAGCCTGAGGTTCTGTTGCTCCAATCCGTAATTTCTTTCCCTCCTTGAATGCTAGGGAAGCCCTTATTCCTGTTCCAAGCACATTGTGGGTATCGCCTTCTCAGGAAGCCCGCTTTGGCAGCAACCTCTGCTTCTGCCTCAGAGTGAATAGCTTTCTCCTCTGCATTTACAGGATTCTATTGTTGTACTTATCATGCTGGATTAGAATCTCTTTTTAAACATTTCTTTCTCTCTTGCTAATTTGCATGCATGGGCAGAACAGGAACTATTTGTTATTCGTGTTCCCATCTCTAGTGTTCGCCAGCAGAGCTTCGCCTTTATTGAGTGAGTGAATGAATAAGAAAATGATGGAGATGAACCAACCCACTCTGCACTGGGCACTGTGCTAAATGCTCTCCAGGGACCCATCCCATGTAGTTCTCATACCTGGAGGATCAGGAAGGGGGGGAGAGGGGAGATCAAACACTTTTCACAAACAGGGTCATGTAACAGCACAGTGGGACTGAGATCTGGGGACTGGGATCTGAGCCCAGGTTTGTCTAATTCTGGAGCCCTTGCTGTTTGCACTGAATTAACAGAAGGAGAAACGGTAAAGACAGATTCTAGCTAAATAAAAACATTCTTAAAAGGACCAGTGCTGTCTAAAGAGGAAATGGGTTACTCCAGAGTTCCACGTCAACAGAGTAGGAACAGCCAATGGATGGGAGAAACTCCCAGTGGAATGATACAATGTAACTTTCTAAAAGTGAAGGACAACCATTTGCATGCTAATAGAAAAATAATCTGTGTCAGAGATTTTACTCCTGTTCTGTACTAATCAGAGAGAGGAAGGAAAGTCACAGGACTTGGGAAGCTCCTGAGACTACTGAATCTCATGGAGCCCCTCCCCAACGTCATATAAACAGTAAGCAACTTCTAGGGGAAAGGCTCTTTGGTAGAGCTGTCTACAAATTGGGCAGGGAGTACTGGGAAGCTGCTCTCACAAGGTTTTATTCAGGCTAAGTTGGGGCTTTTTGGTGCAGCAGATGCCTGGAAGTTATACCCAATACACACTGGTTCACAGAGTCAAACTTGGGTGGAATTGGTTTGTCACCAGTACCCTGTCTGGGGGAATAGACATTTGTTCCTATTCACCTCAGAAAAAATCACTAGAGCGTATTAGTCAGCTAGTGAGAAAGCCAGCAAGCTGTTAAAATCAGCACATAGAACATTTAATAAATTAGTTTGTTTTTTTCTTGAAGGGGGTTGGGAGACTAGGAGATATTGCTGGGTTAAATGCAGAATGGATTAATGGTCAATAGCTGCATAGATATAAACTTATGGGTCACCATATTTGCTGGATAAGATCCCTTCTATCTCTAGTGGGTAATGTAAAATGTAAAAGGTTTGGATGCTTCTTGTCAGAACCGTCCTCCTGCCTCAGAGCTAGAACCAGCTGCTTGAGGACATGGCTGGAGGGTGGGATAGAGGAAGGTCATTGTCAAAGAGAATCCTCCCATGTTTTTTGCCATTTCAAGGGGCACTCTTCTTCCATTCTGGCGGTGAATCAAAAGGAGGGGGAGAAGGCCTGGGTCAGAGTTGGAGTTATAGCAACTCAGTTAGAATGTACCAGGGGTGGGAGGGTCGCTTTATAGTCTCCTAATAAACACAACCGTGAGGGTCTGGAGAGATGGTTCAGTGGTAAGAGCGTCTGCTGCTCTTTCAGAGACCTTAGTTTGATTCTCAGCACTTACATGGCAGCTCACAACCACCTATAGCTCCAGTTCTAGGGGACCCAGTGCCCTCTTCTGGCCTCTACAGGTAATAGCATACACATGGTATACATACAAATGCACAGGCAAAGCTCTCATACACATTAATTAAAAAAAAAAAAACTGTCATGAAAATTTCCAAACATAAAACAAAGTAGAGAGCCAAGTACGGTGGTGCACATCTGGAATTCTGTCACTCAGGAGGCTGAGGCAGAACAAGCCAGGCTGGGCTACACAGTAAGACTGCAAAACCACTGTCGCCTCCAACAGTAACAGAGTGGAGTTTAATCTCATGGCGTACCTTCAAGTTTTGATAACATACAAAGAAAATCCCAGACACCGTGGCATCTTGCTCTTAAACTAGTTTAGACTGCCCTCCACCCTGAAAAATAAGAAAGCGTTGGGTCTGGTGACAGAGGCCTCTAATCCCAGTTACTCAGGAGACCTTAGGGTGACAAGTTCGAAGCCTTTACTTCGAGGAGAGCACAAAGCTGGCTTGGGTAACTTAGTGAGAGACCCTGTCTCAAAATAAAAAGACTGAAAAGAAGGCTGGGAATGTGGCTCTTAGTAGCAAGCACTTGCCTGCCATGTGTGAAGCCTTAGGTTCAGTTTCTAGTGTTACAAAGCCAACCAACCAACCAAAAACACAAACAACAACAACACCACCACACACACACACACACACACACACAGAGAGAGAGAGAGAGAGAGAGAGAGAGAGACAGAGAGAGAGAGAGAGAGAGAGGAGACAGAGACATTATTACTTAACAAATTGAACAGTGGCTCCTGTAAGCCACGGCTTCATTATTAAGTTTTAAGTAACCCCCAAGTAGAGATTGAGGGTGAGTCAGAACTTAGAGCTGCAAAACAAATATTTTCCTAATGAGGACAGTGTTATGAAGGTGGAGACAGGGGCTCTAGTTTAAAATTAATATAATAAACACAACCCAGTGCCCACATTTGGCTCAGGCACTAAGTGTCTTGGGAAAGTTCTTTCTCTCTCAGCTGTCAATATTCTTCACAAACGGGAGTGGATTTATTCAGTCAGATTCAAACTACTGTAAAATAAAGCAAATTCTTCTTAGCTGAAGAAAGGAGAAGGCTAAAGAAGGGCTGGACCATGAAGGATGAAGCTAGATGACCTGGGTGTCTCTGACCTGGGCCATCTCTCCTACCTGCCCTATCAGGTCTGTGGGCTTCATGATGTGGTGATGTGGTGAGGGCCTCTGAACCTCCACACTGCAAACTTCTCCATCCTACAGGCAGGAAAGCCGAAGTGCAGAAAGAAGCAATGGCTTCTGAGATATCTAACAGGAAAGTGGTAGCAGAGTGGATTTTTAAGCCATGCTGCAAGGCTGAGGATTCTATCTGCTACACTAGCATATTTCATACTGTTCTGCTCTTGACTGAGACTATGGAGTACATTGGTAGTCACTATCTAAAGCACAGCTACACAAACAATATTTTTACTCATTCTTTGAAAATTTCATGCAATGTACTTTGATCACATCCATTCAATGCTGCCCCCCTTGACTCACTCTAATGCCCCCTGGTGGTCTCTCCCTAGCCTCATGTTCCTTTTTAATTTGTTATTAAAGACCCCCTGAGTTCAGCTAGTGCTGCCCTTATTTGTATAGGTGTGGGGTGACTACTGGTGACCTACCAGTGACCATGTTCTCAGAGGAAATTCACTCTTGCAGCTATTAACCATCAATAGCTCTGCTGCTGCTAGGGGTGTGGCTTTGGATGGTCCCCCCCATCCAGGTTGGGATTTTGTTTTGACTGATAGCTATACATTATTGGCTGTTTGGATAAATATATGTAAAACAGTGATATTAATAAACAATTAATCTCCATGAGAGTAAACTCTAAATATTCCATTCAAGCCTATCCATTGCTCCCATTGTCTCCTAGCCTCTTCTACATTTAGTAAATAAAGTTCTAGATGCCAATTTAATTCTTCACAGATGACCAAGTCTTATCTGCCACTTGGTTTTGTGAATAAAGTTTTGTTAACAATGACTATACCTCTCATTACACACTAATTGAGACTGCTTTCCTGCTATAAAAGCAGAACTGGTCAGTTGCAGTGAATAGAGTATGACCCAGAAAGCCAGAGTCACTAAGTATATAGGCATCGATAGCATTTCAGACCCACTGCATTATCAATAGAGCAGTGGTTCTCACCCTTCCTAATGCTACAGCCCTTTAATACAGTTCCTCATGTTGTGGTGACCACCAATCATAAAATTATTTTGCTGTTACTTTGTAACTGTAATTTTGCCACTGTTATGAATTGTAATGTAAATATCTGATATGAAGATGGTCTTGGGTGACCGTCAATCCCCAAAGGGTTGAGAATTACTGCATTAGAGGGACCTGTTTCTCTCTAAGATACTGGTATAGGAATTAAACACTGCTAAGCATTGATATATACTGTTAGCCACTGTTAGATGCTGGTGAGAATGTTAGTTTTATGTCTTTAATTTATTTTTCTCTGTGAATGACATCACTGCAGTGGCAGTGGTAGTGGTGGCAGTGTTGGCAGTGGTAACATTGGTGGTAGTGATGGAAGTGGTAACGGTGGTGGCAGTAGTAGCAGTAGTGGAAGTGGTATCAGTGGTAATGGCAGTGGTGGCAGTGGTGGCAGTGATGGAAGTGGTAACAGTGGTGGCAGTGGTAATGGCAGTGGTGGCAGTGGTAGTGGTTGCAAGCAGCAGTGGTTATAGCAGCAGGAGCAGCAGCAGAAAGATGGTGGCTGAAGACCTCCAGAAAGGGCCCAGCAGCAGCAGCTGCAGGAAGGAGAGGCAGCTGAGACAATGTGAACAATGAGAGGTGGGGAAAACCAAGATGGGGTTAGGCAGAGGTCTGTGAGGAGCTGAGGCTGCAGACGCTGGGCCCCAGTCACAGGAAACACAGCACTAGCTGAGAACTAGGACAGAAGCCACCGCTGAGAGTGGACGGGCCACTGACTGCTGCTACTGCTTGTGCTGATCTGCACCATGGGCCATTGGTAAGTGTGTGGACCTGCTCTGAACCATGGGCCATTGGTAAGTGTGCAGACCTGGATGATCAAGGCAACCCGACTTGAAAACCTAGAGCTGTAAGTCTCTGGCCTTTCGAGCTTAGAATCATAAGCCCCTTGTTCTTAGGACTAAGAGCCATACGCCTCTGGGTCTGTTAGTGTACCCCATAGGCTCTTGGCACTTGAAGGCCTGGAATTGCCACTACTGATGAAGCAGCCCTCAGCCTGTTCACATTTCCATCAGAACCCAGCAAAACAAACAAACAAACAAACAAACAAACAAATCCACCAAACTCCAACAAAAACCCAGGCAGGGCTGGAGAGATGGCTCAGTGATTAAGAGCATGGGCTGCTCTTCCAGAGGACCCAGGTTCCATCTCCAACACCCATATGGTAGCTCACAACTGTCTATAAGTCCAGTTCCAGGGAATTGGATGCCCTCTTCTGGTCCCCAAGGGCACCGCACACATGCAGTGTATAGATATCCATGCAGGCTTTAACATCCATACTTGTAAAATAAATAGGGGGAAAAAAAAAAGAACTCCAGGCAACCTACTGGTAACAACAATACTGTGTCAGGCTGAATCTTAACATGAGTGAAATGTGACTATGGTTAGGGAAGAGAAGAGTAAACCGAAAGCCCTGTGGGTGCTGAGTTTCACATGCTTCAGAGTTTAACCACATAAGAGGGGACAGAGAACGGGCACTATCTGTAGGCATGCCAAATGATGGAGGCTTTGTGAGGACTTTGGCTTTCACAGCTCCGAAGAACATGGCTAATGAACTGGCTTTAGAGAATAGGCGGAAGGAGAAAAGACAGAACCACATCTGGTTTCCTGTTCCAGATTCTGAAGCCAGGGCCTATGGAGAAGTCTCCTCAGGAGTCATTGATTGGCATTTCCAAATTTGGACTCTCCCACTACTGCAGCTCTTAGTGGAGACCCTCTAGATTTCAACTCAATTGGTCTGACAGGTGCTAGGTTGTCACCAAGTCTCTAAACAGCCTGTTCTTTGACTTGTTACCTCATTAATGAGTGATGGATGGGAGCTGCCATTTTGTATGCAACACAGAGACCCGGAGGGTGTCCTGGGTGCCATGGAGATGTAGTGATGCCCTTCTCAAATGAAACATGACAAGTAGCACCTTAGGAGCCAAGGTTTGGATTTGTTGGTAGGAATAAATGAGACAGGTTTTTGTTGTTGTTGTTAATTAGGAGCAAATGTTCGTACGTCCCTAGCTCCACTCTTGGAGACAATGGCATGGGAACTGTTCTTGTGATGTGACTCAGTTGTCTTTGTATTTGAGGATCACATGTCTCCAGGAAGGATCCACATTATGGAAATGCATTCAGTTCAGTCCAGCTCCTGGCTTGCATGTATTACCAAAGCAGCTGGTAGAGTTCAATGGTGTGGGTAGATAGTGTATACATCTGTGTGTGCACATGCATTTAGATACAGCGTGTACTTCAAGGACACAGTCAGCTAAGGACTAAACAAATGTAGTATACTTCTGTTTATATGGCCATTGCCAAAGCTTACCAATGCCTTACATTTAGAGACAATGAAGGAGGAAACCTTTTTAGTGAGTACCTTCTATGTGCCAGCTACTACATATATATTCTTTCACTTAGTTGCTCCAGCAACTTTTATATGTCTGACTTATCACATGTTAAGTGTATTTATTATATGCTTTTATTGTATTTCATGGACTATGTGACCAGCAGAGAGTGCAGAAGGAAGCAAAAGTAACATGTCTCATGTCCTCAGCAGTCTATGCTGAGTGGGGATGCTGAATTATAATGCATAACCAAGGCTGGGTAGGAAAGAATCCAAGGTTTCATCAAAGCAAGTACCAGGATGATCCATTCTAGACCAGCATAAACACAGAAGTGTACTGTAAGTCAGAATACAAGCCATATGCATTGTTTGAAAAATTCTAGGACTGGAGAGGTGGCTCATTGGTTAAGAGTGTTTGCTGATCTTATAGAGGACCAGAGTTCACGGGTTAGCACCCACACCAGGCAGCTCAGAACCACTTTTAACTTCAGCTCCAGGGAATCCAACGGTTCTACTGGCTGCCGTAGGCACATGTGCATAATCACACATGAATACAGATACATACACTTAAAATTGTGAAAATTAGATTTCTGGTAGAACACAAGGAAAAGTAAAAAGAAAGGTGAAATTAAGAGCAATATATTTGACTATCCAAAATATTATCATTTTAGCACTAACCAGTTCAAATTTTCACTGAGATATTTCATACTCTTACAGTTTAAGCAAGCTTTCAAACCCCCCACCTGTATTTTGTGCTCCCAGCACTTCTCAGCTCAGATTCACCATGTTTCCAGCATTCAAGGGCAGTGTGTGGCTGATGGTTACCCCACTGGACAGCCTAGTTCCAGGCTGAGGCACCATGGGAGAGCTCCCTGAGGAAGGGATCTAATTGATATGTTCTGAAGGATGAGTAGAGGACTAAGAGATGGAGGAGGCATAGGAAATGGGTACAGAGAGGCCTGACTGAACACAAGACCCTGTAGAGGGATTGAAAGGCAACATGGCTGGCTGTTAGCAAGTCAAAAGAGCCTAAGAAAGATCAGGCTCAAATGATATCTACTGTATTATAGAGTAAATTAAGAATTTTTAAAAGATATTAAAAAACTGTAGAAACTCACTGAGAACCTTTATTGTCAAATGAATTAAGCTTCAACACATAGGGATGAATGAAATTACTGATGCTTGGAGCCTGTGGTAGTATGAATGAGAATGGCCCTCATAGGCTCATGTTTTATGCTTGATTCTCAGTTAGTGGAACTGTTTGAGAAGGTTTAAGAGGTGTGGCTTTTTTTGGAGAAAGTGTGTCACTGGAAGATGGGCTTTGAGTTTTAAGCCCATGGTAGGCTCAGTATTGCTCTCTTGGCCTGCAATTTGCAGATCAGGTGTGAACTTTCAGCTACTTCTCCATCACCATGCCTGCCTGCTTCCAGGCTTCCTGCCATGATAACAATGGCCAACCTTCTGAAACTGTAGACAAGCCCCCAGTTAAATGATTTTTTTCTATAAGTTGTCTTGGTCATAGTGTTTCTTCACAGTAATAGAACAATAACTAAGACAGAGACTCATGAAGATGGATAGTTCCTCCCAGCCCCTCTTATTGCTACACACACTGTACTGACTCTGGATGGCATCTGAGGTAGGACAAACTTTTCTTCCTTTCTTTTAAAAAATGTATAAAATTAGCATATAAAATGGGTTTCATCATTGTGTCTTCATACATATGAGTATTGTACTTCGTTCTTTCTCTGCCATATCTTCCCATGCTCTCCCACCTCCAGATTGCTTCCTTTCTTCTCCCAGCTAGTCTGCATCTTCTATCTTACCACCCATAACACGTTCTCACCTCTCATAACACTTCTTCCTCATCCTTCATATTCCCCTTCGTAGTTTTATGGTGTGTGCGTGCACACACACACACAGAGAGAGAGAGAGAGAGAGAGAGAGAGAGAGAGAGAGAGAGAGAGAAAGAGAGAGAGAGAGAAGCATGCGCGCCCACACATTATTTTAAATTTGGGTCCTATACATGAGAGAAGACACGCAGTATTTGTCTTTTAGAGTCTGGCTTGTTTCTGTTAACATAATGACCGCCATCTCCCCCGAGAATGTCATGTTTCCATTCTTCTTTATGGCCGTATGAAGTTCCATTGTGTAGATGGACTGCATTTTTCTTATCCTCTCATCTCTTGGTGGGCATCTAGGTGGGTTTGATTTCTTGGCTATTGTGAATTGTTCTACACGGGAATTGTTCTACACAAATGTTCTACTGTCTCCGTGGCATGTTGACCTAGACTCTTTCAAAACTATCTCCAGGAGAGGTTTTGCTGGAACACTTGGTGGTTCTATTTTCAGCTTTTTGGGAAATCTGCTCATTGACTTCCATAATGGCCATTCCAGTTTACATTCTCAGCAGCGAAGAATTGTGTTCCTCTATCACTGCATCCGCATCTGCCTTTGTTCAAGCGATTTCTCCATGAGAGTCATTTTGACTGGGAATGGAATCTCCAAACCATTTCAGTGTGTGTTCCTCTGATGGCTAAGGATGTGGAGTAGTTTTTAAGAATTTATGCCATTCATATTTCTACTTTTGATAATGGTCTGTTCAGTTCATTACCCAATTTATGTATTAGATGATGTTTTTCTGTTTAAATTTTGCAGCTTTTTATTTATTATGTGTAGTAACTATCTGTCTGAGATGTAGTTGAAAAAGATTTCTCTCCCCATTATGTAGATTATTTCTTTACACTGCTGATTTCTTCCTTTGCCATGCAGAAGCTCCCAGTTTTATGTTTTAGGGATTATTTTCTGTGCTGTTGAATCCTGTTTTAAAAGTCCTTGCCTTTGCCCATGTCTTTATGTATTTTACTTGAGTAGTTTATGAGTTTCAGGTCTTATATTAAGGTCTTATCCATTTTGAATTAATGGATAAGAGATATAGGTTTAGCCAGGCAGTAATGGTGGTTGCCTTTTAAGCCAAGCGCAGAGGCAGGCAGATCTCTGTGAATTTGAGGCCAGCCTGGCCTACAAAGCAAATTCCAGGACAGCCAGGGCTACACAGAGAAATCCTGTCTCAAAATGCAAGCAAGCAAGCAAGCAAACAAACAGAGTTAACTATCTAGTTTCACTATGACTGGAATTATTCCAATTCCAAACATCTATCAAGAGCCATGAACATGTAATTCACAGAAAGATGTGCTCTAGAACTGGTGGTCCCAGAGGAAAGTTGGTTTGCTTCCATTCTTGGAGAAGACAAAGGACTTGGACAAAGCTTGGACTTCTTAGGCATGTCCTCTATGAACCCTATATAGCCACTGGAACCTAGCTATGCCAATGGAGGGTGCTATGCTTTGAGAGCCCTCCTTGTTTATCCAGGCTTTCTCATGTCCCACAAGGCTTTAGGGCTTCCTTTGCTCAGGGGTCCCATCTATGAATGGATGACCAAATCTTGCTTTTGCAAGCATCCTCTGGTTCACTGTTATTGGAGCAAATCTGGGAGTTAGGAAGCTAGGGGAGATCTGCTGTGCACACACCCTCCCTTTCTCTTTGGGAGTTATTTCCTTCAACAGCCCAGGTGAACATAAGGGAGGCTCTGGCACAAGCTTCACACATTCCAAGGGAGGTGAGGGAAGAACTGAGATTGAGGCGCACACAGCTTAGGGAGATGGGCTTCTTTTCCCTGAAGGAAGTGGCATCTAAGAATCTGGGCTGTCCGATGTCTGGCTGAGAAAAGTTGAGTAGAGGCACAGAACATCAGGGAGACCTCAATCACCCTTCAAGGCTAGTGGTTCTAATATTCCAGGAACTGGATTAGCCATAACCCACAAGCAGTTCCTACTGGCTTCTGGTAAAATAGGAAAATGTGTGCATTTTCCCATAGAACTCACTTTTCCCTCTAAATGCTAAAATTGCCCCCACCCCCTTTTGGTATCAAGATATAATATCTGGGCTTGAGGTACAGCTCAGTTGGTAGTGCTTGCCTAGAATGTTTGAAGCCCTGGGTTGGATCCCCAACTCTACAGGAATTAGGTGTGGTGGTTCATGCCTGTGATCTTATCACCTGCGAGGTAAAGGTAGGAGGATCAAGGTTATCTTTGGCTGTACATTGAATTCAAGGCCAGCCTGGGATACAGGAGGCCCTATCTCAAGAAAAGAAAAAAGGATATAACATTTTGCACTAAGTGATGGCAGGCACTTATTATTTCCATTGCCAACATTATAAAATCTCTCAAAGACTGTTTCTTAAGTCGTAATGGTCTATGAAATTCAAACTTTTGACTGCATGTACTGTGTTGCTTCTCTTCTCAAATCTAAGCCATCAGATTGGCTTCTATACCACTCAACCAGCTCAACTTCAAGGGATTGCCTAATACTCCTCACCATTTACAGGAGAAAGGTGGTAGCATTCTGGTGAGCATTCAGGCCACAGGAAGTTCCAGGAAGGGACTGAGGATCTGGGTGTAGAGAATTGTCTCTAGGAGGAGTGACAAGAAAGGAATAAAGGTCAGGAGTCTGCTAGATAGAGTCAGGTTAGTCCAGAACAGACATCAAGTGCTTGATAGGGAACCTGGACAAGAGGAGTCCGGCTATGCAGATGAAGCCAAACTATGGATAGTGAGGACTGTGAGCCAGAGTGCCCAGGGAGTTGGGTGCTACTTAGCTACTCTGGTAGCTTTCTCAAGGCTCCCTAGTATTATTGACATAATTCTTTCCTGATTAGGTAGGCTGCAGGCTTGAGCTGGGTGGAGTCTTCAGGGAGAGGCCTCAAAATCTAGAAATGTTGGGGAGAGAAATATTGGAGCTCATGCAAGACAGTAGCCACCTGTGTGTCCCATGTGGCACCACAGGGAAGGGAATTTGGTAATTCTGTTCTGTTATTCTCTCAGAGACTCATTGCTATATGAATACATTCTAGGCCTTGTAGAGTTTGGTGGTGAGGTGGGAATTTCTGGTTTTGTTGGTGACTCAACTGTGTCATGTGATGTTTTCCTGAAAGCTATCTTATGAGAGGATGTTTTGCTGAAGCAGACACATGAGAGGATGTTTTGTTGAGAACAGACATGTGGTGTTTTTCTGGAAGCTGTCTGGTAAAAGGGCATGTGATGTTTTGCTGGAGTGGATACTTGAGAGGACATGTGATGTTTGGAAGGAGTCTAAGTGTATAACTTAATAGACAGTAGATGACACTGTGCTATTGGTTTGCCTTGTTGCTTTTTGTTGGGCTTTGCTGATGCTGGACCTTACTGGATATGCTATTTGTATTGGTTCACCTTGCTTTCTTTGCTGATGTTCACTTGTTATGACTTTGTAGAAAGAAGTACACCAAAGAACTTGTGTTTTGGCTGCTTCTTGCCACTTCAGCAGACTCCTGCCAATCAGTGGAGCCCCTCAGTTTCTTCTGGATTAAGCTGCTGATGCTAGTTCATGTTTGGTGTTTTGCTAGTGGACTGGACTGCAGACAGTGAAGATTGGAATCACCCCAAGGACTATTTCTAAACAGGTCCACATCCCCTTTGCCTTATTGGCCATTTCCTTCCCTACTTTTGGTCAGGGGGTTATAAGGGAGGTTGGAGTGTTTAAGAATCATTATTAAAGTAGGTTTTGAAAAATAAAAGCCTAGGTGGGGGTACAGTTGGCTTTGCTTAATCCAGCATTCCCAAACTGATTATCAAATAGGTCCTGTGTTAACCTCAAGCCTGATGATGTGTAGCACATCACTAGCATCTGAGGAGACATCCTGTGTGAAAGTTTTCTAGAGGCCAATTAGATTCTCCCTGCTCTCTCTGTGTCTCTCTCTCTCTGTCTCTGTCTCTGTCTCTCTTTCTCTCTCTGTATGCAGGGATGTGTGGTGTATGTCCATGAGCAACTGAGCAACAGATAAGTCTTCCAATTAACAGCAGACAGTCCATGAAGCCACCACCTGCTGCCTAAGATGGTTGCCTTAATGGGCTCTGACAAGGATTCTGAACCTTCCTTTGCTTCTGCTGTGGTTTCAGTATTCTGGAAGGGGCTTGTTGGCTTACTTTCACTGCTGTGGGAAATCCAACAGGACAGAACTTCCACTAGCATTTCTGCTTCTTTCATTTGTGCTCTGTGTCCAGGCAGTTTGGTTGCTATTCATTTTCCACAGTTTATGACCAGCTGCTGCTCTGGGATATGTCTAGGACAGCTGACAAGGGTTCACTTCAGCATAGCAACACTCCCTACCTATGTGCAGAGCATGTGTGCCCCCCCAAAGTTGGTCCTAACAGAATATGGAACTTAGAGATGCTTGGCCACCTAGATGTGATCTGGCTATTACCTTCCTAAAGGGGTCAATGTCACCTGGTGGCCCCGAGTCCGAATGTCTGCATCTATTACTTTGGCCTTGGGCATTATCTAACCCTTCTCTGCACCAGAGAAGGTTTTCTGGTCTAATCAATGTCTGTCTCACAGGATTGTAGTGAACATCTATAGAGGAGGAAGCATGGAAGGTGCCAGTCACCACCATTGTCAGAAGAGACCTTCCCACCTTTTGTAATTACTAACATGTTTCTAGTGTGGCATTTAGAATGCAGAGGGGAGAAGCTGATTCCATTTTGAAGGTTGGCTTATGCTCACAGAGATTCCATCATGCTTTCTGAGGAAGGACAACAGAGAACAGTAGTAACATAAAAGAAGCATCATTACAGCCCAGGACACACAGCACAGCCTTGGACTCTGTGAAGGTCAGTATGACTCTGTGAGGGTCAATATGTGGAGTACTCAGCAGTGGGGAATCTGTACAATGAAAAGTTATTAGATTTAATAAAGTACCTAGTTTGCTCTCCAGGGTCACCAGTGGTTATATCTGGGGAGGAATTTGTGGATTATCACAGGTATGTGCTAGTCTAATTGCCTGTAATAAAGTGTTCTGATGGACGATCAGGGCTCACACTGTGGTCATCACTCATTGTTTCCTCAGGACCTGCTTGCCTCCATTAATATGCAAGGAGACTTGGTTTTCTAGGTGGCTGCCATCAGAGGGTACAGGAGGGAACATAGACCAGGACAGAAGTTATGACTGTTGTTCTCATCTGGCCCCGTGAGCTAGGATGTGGAGTCAGAAATGCAGACACTTTGACATGCTGAGGGCACCATGGAGCTGCTTTAGAGTCTTGGGACCACTTTGCTCTGTTCAGTTCTAGGTGGATCCCACTCTGCTTTGTCTGGTGCAGTACTCTGGGCACATTGAGAAATAGTGCCCTGGTTGGGAGATAGAAGCTTTTTATAATGTGCACCTGCAGCTTGGGCATCAGGAAGGGCTTCAGGTCATGGTCCAAGTTAGGAAAAAGCAGAAAGGGAAAACATGGGTGACAGCCCATTTTTGAAGATCTGTGTGCTTCTGTGAGGCTTCTTCTATGTACCTTCACTGGGAAGGCAGGCTCTCCAGCAGAGAGATGAATCCATAACATTCTTCTTGTCACTTATTCCCCTCTATCCATGATGTATCCTCTATGTCAGAGCAGACATCACTAATCTACCACTATCCTCCTCCTGATGAGCTCGGATGCAGTGATATTCAACTCTGAGTCTACCATCAGTGATGGAAGAGCTAAGAAGCTGTGTAGTGTTTGATGTGTCATCTGTCCTGAGGGAGCCTCCAGGGCCCAGCAGGGCCAGCCTCCTGCCTGATGTCCAAGCCTCTTTTCCTAGCCTATTGTCTTCCAAGCACTCTGAGTTTGACCAAACCATACAATCTGATTCCTGTGTTTTTATCCTCCAAAACAGAAATACTCTTAGCCTTCATTTCAATCAATGCATAGTCTGTGTGTCCTTTGAGATCCCTCCTCTGTGATACTTTCCTGGACCATGCCAGATCTTCTCAACAGTTTTGGAAATCTAAGCTGCTCTGTCTCCAGTGCTGGCAGAGTTAACACCACGTAGTTACAGAGACAGTGGGGTCACCTGCATCATTGCTATGAAACCTAATTGTACCCTTCCAGTCTACACATTAACCTTAAATCTTTGGAGCTGGACAAGCATCCTAGTGGTAGAGCCTTTACTCACAAAGCCCTGGGTTCACTCTCCAGTTCGACAATTTAACCCTTAAGTCTTTAGTGTACTGAGGTGATTAGGATGAAATGAGATTGTAAGAATGGGGATTGAAACAGCAGAACTGATGCCTTGGAAAAGCAAGAGGGGAAGCAGGAGTCTCTCTCTCTTAAAGAAGCGGCAAAACCCAGCCACTATCTGGGAAGAGAAGACATAGATACCAAACCCCACTGGAACCCATATCTTGGCATTGTTGGCCTCCACAAAGTCTATGTCTTCTGCCCAATAGTCTGTGTTATTTTGTTATCACAGCTGAACTGAGCTGATAACTCACTTTTCTGCTACTGTGCCATGCATATGGGTTACACTAAGAAGAGGCAAAAAGCCATGAATTCAGGGACTTCACCAATTTTACTAGGAGGGCCAGGTAGAGACAAACATGTGATCCAAAGCCAAGGGCACTAGGGATAGAGCCTTGGTAAGTACAGTGTGCAGTGGGCATGGAGACTAGGTCATCATAGCTGGAATACTGGAATTTAAATTCACTGATCTCAGCTTGACTCCTGTGATCAATATGACCTTGGCCATGTTACTTGGCCACTTTGAGCTTCAGTTTCCCCCTATAAAATAAGGACAAATAGTAATGGTTCTTTCTACAAAGGTTAATTACAGATGAAGTGAGGTCAAGTAGGGAAGAGAGTTAACACCCAAATGCCAGTTACAGTAATTATTTAAAATATTGTTAGTAGCACATGGAAAAGATACTTAAGTCATAGTAGAAGCAGACATAAGAAAATCTCAGGAAGATATTTAATTGAAAGTGACTTGCCCAGGCTGGCCAACAGCTAACCAGAGAAGGAATGTGAGAGACATCTACAGAAAGAAGAAATGGAATTTGACCATCCTGGGGCCAGGAAAGAACATGCTGTGTTCTGGGGACTTCTGAGTGGTTGGTAAGATCTGACAAACTTAGTGAGTGCCAGGAGTGTGGCTGGGTGACACAAGGAGTGGCAGGGTGATGCCTTTCCTTGGCATCCTCAGATATGGGGGAAGAGGAGGGATAAAGACACAAGTAAGTTCAAAGAGTGGGAAAAACCACAAACCAAACCAAAACTCCCCAAACAAGAACAACAACAATCACAACAAACGACAGTAATGACCAGTTGGTGTGGATTCTCTGTGAGGGAAGAGGAAAGGAGAAGCCACCAGAAGATAAGTTTGCCCAGAGGCAGATTGTAAGAAGCATGCAAGGGATAGATAGAAGGTTTCTCAGTAGCCCAGAAACCTTGGCATTTGTAAAATGACCTATGTGGGTCAAGAGAGTAGATGATAGTAAAGAAAGAGACACTGGTATGCTTTCTATCCTGGCCACAAAGAGGGAGCTATCAGAGGGTAGAGTGTGGGATTCTGGCATGGCCATTGCGGCAGAAGTCTCCCTTAGATTTGAGCTATGCAAGGTTCCCATGTTGGAATTGTCAATAGCAAGCAAGAAAGGAAGATTACAGAGGTGGAGGAAAGCATAAAAGTCCAGAGTCGAGGATCAGGAGGCTGCTAGATTCAGAAGAGACAGGGATGGTGAGGTGCAGGGTCTTGGTTGGGTCTTGCACATCAACAATTCCTAATTTTAATATGCATTGGAGGCACAGGGGATTTTGAAAAATGCAAATTTTCTCTCTCGAGATCTAGGTTAGGGCCTAGGGCTGGGAATTCTGCATTTTAATGAGTAACTCCACACTCCATAGTTGGAAGGGCAATGCCTACTGGGACAGTGAATGGCCAGGATGCAACTAGCTCAGGGGAGAAAAGGAAGCCTATGACATTGGCATGACTGATAAAATTGTTGCTAGCTACTGTCATGGAGGGGAGATGGAATCAGAGACAGGAGACATGTGGGGAGCCAGGCCTGTTTGGCTGATCCCATAGCAACCTTCCTCAATAAGCAAGAAAGCTGCTAATTGGCCAGCAGCTCTCAATATTAATTAACTCAATAGAATCAGTCCCTAGAAGCCTGTTTTGCATAATTAATGAATACTCGGCTATAAGCTGCTGAAAACACTGAACCCAGAGTGTTAAAATTTTCTGATCAGCTAAGCAGAAATACCACAATCCATACTGTTTGTGGAAACAGGGAAAAGCTTAACTCTTGCTAATTAGTGAGATTGGCTGGAGAGCTCTTGGTTTCTGCGGATCTTGGAGCTGGATGGGGACATGTGGGTACTCCAGCAGACAGATAATTTGATGGCACTTCTGCAAACTAGTCTTCCAATATTGTCCAACACTGAGTCAGAGACATTGAGCACCGAGAGGAGAGGCCAGGTGGGAAATAACTGGCCTGATAGAGTCTTGCCTTTGATGAGCTGAGTAGTTCAGCTGTGACCCAAACTTTGGCGATACCTTTAATACGTCAATCTCAGGTATAGTCCAGCCCCCTCAAAAGGGAAGCCTGCTGATGTCTCCAAAGACCACTTCCCAGAGGTTCTTTGTTCTATCTCAAACATTTACTGCAGGCTGAAAATATCTATCTATCTATCTATCTATCTATCTATCTATCTATCTATCTATCGGGAAACACTTCATTGTAGTAAATACATCTGTTAGAAAATTTATTGTCCATAATAGTTACTTTTCCCATGGTGGTCATAAAATACCCAACAGAAAGCTACTTACAGAAGGAAGGCTTTGTTCTTGCTCACAGTTTGAGGGTAAAGTCCATCATGGTTGAGAAAGGGATGGTGCCCAGAGTGTGAGGCAGTTGTCCACATTGCGTCTGCAGTCAGAAAGCTTGGTGCTCTGCTCACCTCATTTTTATTGAGCCTGGAACTCTGGTCATTGGATAGAGCTGCTCACATTTAAGGGTAGGCCTTCCATCTCAATCAGCCCTTGAGAGGCAAGTCCAGACACTTGCCTCCTATATGATTCTAGAGTTTGCCAAGCTGGCAATATTAACCACTACATTATCTTCAGCATTTTTAAGCACACAGTTTGGAACTGTTAAATGCCAAGGTCATGTTGTGCAATGTTCTCAACCTCTTCATCTTGCAGAAATGGAACTCCACTCTCATTAAGTAACACGTCTTGCTTCTCCAGCCTCTGGCAGCCATCACTCCGCTATTTTGTAAGTTTTGACTATAGTTACTTTGCACAGGATACCGTCCTTGCCCCCTCTTTTTTTCTGGCTGGCTTATTTCATTGTATAAGGTCCACAAGGTTGATCTGTGTTATAGGGCATACATCAGACTGTCCTCTTGTTGTTACTATTGTATGTCTGTGTGTATGGTGTACATACACAATAGCAGGTGCATGGGCACCTCTGGACACATTTGGAGATCACAGGACAACTTCTGGAGAGTCTTCTCTTTATACCGTGAGCTCTAGGGATGTGGTCATTAGGCTTAAGAGGCAAGTGCCTTTTACCTGCAGGGCCATCTCACCAGCTTGGGATTGGTTAAATTCTATTCCTCATTTTGTGTTGATGGACACTTTGATTAATTCTTTCACTTACTTATCCTGTGAACTTGGCTGTACAGACATCTTTTTGACATCCTGCTTACAATTCCTGTGGATTTGTATTCAGAATTTTGTATCATATGATAATTCTGATTTTGATAGCTTGAAGAACCAGCACGCTGTTTTACAAAGGGTGTAATATTTTAATTTCCGTGAATAGCTGATGGAATTTTCAAAATTTCCACATCCCTTTTACCATTTCTATTTTAAAATAGTAACTGTCCCGCGCTACGGTCTCGCCAGCAAGAACGATGCGGCACACATAGGATCCTTCTGCAGTAAAGCTTTAATGCATCTTGAGAGGGAGAGCATAAGCTTGCCACGAGTGGAGACCCCGAACAATAGAACGCCCATCCCTTATATAGGTCACAGCGCTTGCCTGGGACATGGAGCTTCCCCATTGGCTCCCCGCATCAGGCCAGATGACGCCACGAGAGAGGCTGAGACTCTGAGGTGGAAAATTACCAGGTGCATGTGCACTAGCCTGTTTACAACTTGTCCTCGGCCGAATGTAGGCGCCATCTTGTAATGGCGAATGTGGGTGACTCAGGCGGCTCCCCACAAGTAACCACTGTGGTGACTTGCGTTTTTCTAACAGTAATAATTGAGCATCTTTTGGGATACTTCTTGGCCTCTTCAAAGACTTGTCTATAAGTTCTTTGCCCATCTTCAAATTAGATTGGTTGTCTTTCTATGGTAAGTTACAGGTGTTCTTTATATATTCTGGATGTGAACCTTACTAGCTGTCTGTACTGAAATGATTTCCTCTCATCCCATGGGCTGCTTTTTCACTGTCTTCTCTGGTGTATTTTGATGCACATTAGGCTGTAACTTCAAATTAGTCCAACTCACCCATTTCTTCTTTTGCTATCTGAGCTTTCCACGCCAGTTCCTCTGTCTGGTTATAAATGCCCATTGACATTCATGTGGGCATATAGATTTTCTTACACTACTTTTGAAAATAGATACCTAAAATATGTTTTTATTTTTATCTTGCTGCTTGAGAGGCCTAGCTACACTTTTGTATTAAAAACACGGCTAGCTGATCTGAGAGAAAATGCCTATGTCTGGGTACAGGGGATGGTGTTGTGTTGGACCAAACTTATTTAACTGGCCATACATTAGTTGGGAGAGCTGGTTCTTCAGCACCTACTTAAGCTGCTGGCTGGATGGCTGAAGAGATAACCTTGCCATTAGCATGGATTCCGAGCACCGCTTTCTGGATTCAAATTCTACCTCTATTTGGTACAAATAGTTACTTGAAATGTTGTATAGTTTCTTTGAGCCTCACGCTATCCAGCTATAAAATAGGGATAATAATAGTAACCTTTCCTGATGCTCTTGTATGGACCAGGTTCATGGAAGGGAATATGTTATCAGATTCTGACCTTTGGTGTTTATGGATGCAAGCTTGTGGGTTAGGCTACACGTGTGTGTGAAGGTCAAAGGGCAATCTTAGCTATTGTTACTTAGGTGGTGTCTACCTTGTTTTTTGAGATGTCTTTCTACAGCTTGAATCTCATCAAATAGGCCAGGTTGGATGGTCAGTGAGCCCCAGAGATCCATCTGTCTCCACCTTTGCAGTGTTAAAATTACAAGTGTGGACTACCACATCAGGCTTTCAAAAATTATTTATTTTTTGAGATTATAATATAATTATATAATTTCTCCCTTTCCTCTCTCCAAATACCCTTCTTGGTCTCTTTAAAATTCATGACCTCCCTTAAATGAATTGTTGTTACATAATGCATATATGCATATACATATACATAAATATTACTGAACATGTAAGTACAACCTGCTTAGTCTGTAAAATGTGACTTGTCTGTATGTTTTCAGGGATGACCATTTGGTATTGGATAACTAATTGGTGTGCTCCTGGGAAAGATGATTTCTCTCATTCTCAGCCTTCCTTGTAGTTTCCTGTAGTTCTTTGTATAGAGTTGAAGCCTCTGAGTCTTTCCCTGTTCTAATGTCTATTGTTACTGTCCTTATTCAGCTCATGTTTAGTCAAGCATGTTAGTGAGACTTTATGGGTGTAGCTCTTGACATTCTTGTGAGGAGACGCAACCTCACAGCAAACTTTAGGATCCTCTGGCCTTTACAGTCTTTCCACCCCCTTTCCTTAAGTGTTTCCTGAGCCTTAGGTGTAGGAGTTGTTAAGACTGTATTTCACAACTCTTCATTTTGATTGGTTGTGGTTTCTGCTATGGTCTCCATATGTTGCAAAGACAAGTTCCCTTATAGAGGGAGGAGGACCACACTTATCTGTGGGTGTAAATAAGGATATTTAGAATGTATTTAGGAATTACACTGGTTTAGTAAAAAGGTGGTTGTAGGTTCACCTCTAAGATAAAATAACCCTGGGTAGTTGGCTAGGTTTCTAAGACCAAGCATGGTTTACCTCTTGCTGAGCAGGTCCTAGTTCAATTAGAGAGGTGTTGGTTGCTGCCAAGGTATGCATACCACTACTGCACCCTTAGGGTTCTGCTGGTCATTGTTGTGATACATATGTGTCAGAGTTGGATAGGACTGTTGGTTGCTTTCCTCCTTTGGAAGCTTACATGGTACCATGAAAGCAGGTCCTCAGGGAGAACACTTTTAGATCAGTTCCAACTCACGGACCTCTGGGCCCTTGGTTTGAAGTGCACATGTCTTTGGCAATAGGGATTTACATTCAATTTCTGGGGGCAACCAAAGGCAACAACAATAGCCTGCAGTGCTTTGGAGTCTTTTGGACAACTCTGACCAACAATTCAAAAGGGGACTGACTTTTTATGCCTGGTATTGGGATTTTTGTTAAATGGTCCTTACTCCAAAATTTTTAATGTGGGTTCTGGGGGTTTCTCTCATGACTCCTGTGCTTGTACGGCAAGCACTTTACCAACTAAAATGTCTCCCCAGATCCATGTTATACATTGGATAATTTTAACTATTACAGATTTTTATGCTTCATACAAAAATATCACAGACATATCAGTTTAAATTATTAAGCCCAGATAAAAATCTTCATGACCTTGGGTTAGGCAATGGATTCTTAGATATGACATCAAAAGCCTAAGCAACAAAAGAAAGAAAAAAACTGGACTCAAAACTAAAATCCTTTGTATTTCAAAGGATACCATCAATAAAGCAAAACGACAGCTCATAGAGCGAGGGGAAGTGCTTGCACATCACACATTCAATATGTCACTTGTGTCTAGACTACATAAAGGACTCAATAATAAAATGGCAAACAATACAGTTAAAAATGGACCATGAGCATGAATAGACATTTATTCAAAGCAAATATGCTTATATACAAAATTCACCAACAAACCTGAAAAGCTGCTCTGCTTGCACTAGGCAGGGAGTTCATAGCCTGCCACCTTATTTTCCCTGAAAAAAATTTTTTTTTTTAAAAAATAAGATATGGAAATAGGTAAAGGAAAATAATTTTATTTTTAATTTGAATAAACCAAATTTGAACAGAGAGAAGTTCCATTTCCTTTCCACCATGCCTGTGGTCATTGTACAGTTCATAGAAAACCATAAATCAGGACAAAGTCTCTTTGAGTTCAGCTATGAGACAGGATAACTGGTCCTTTCCAGGGGGGATGGGGTGGTGACCTAGGTTGACTCTGCCTAATGTTAAGAGATAGCGCTCTCTCTCTCTCTCTCTCTCTCTCTCTCTCTCTCTCTCTCTCTGGCTACAGAAGTAGGCTTTAAAGATTCTCTATTAGGAAAGAGATAAGAAATGAGTCCCATGAGAGGTAGGACTATCTCTTACTCCAGGACCAGAGAGTTCTTTGTTACGCCATCATTTCCTTCTGTAGGATAGAGTCCAAGCCTTTTGTGGCTTTTCCTTGGAGGCTTGAGCTCAAATTAAATTTTTAAAAGATTCATAAAAAAATACATATATGTGTGATTGTCTGTATGTCTGTATACCACATGCATGTCCTTGTCCTAGGGAGTCAGAGCAAGCCACCCGATCTCTGGGACCTGGAGTTGTAGGCAGTTGTGAGCACTGGGAACTGAACCGGAGTCCTCTGCAAGAGCAGCACGTGTTTGTAAATGCTGGGCCATCTCCTCAGCCCAGCTCTAATTCTTGAGTGCTTATTAGATTCACCAGTTTTGCAAGTTTTTAAAAAAAAAAAAAGGATAGCTGAATGGAGGGGGCCAAGTGTCTCTCTTTAGAATATCTCCTCTCCTGCTAGGGCTTCAGTACAGGATTGTGATTACTAACACGCTCAGGCCACCAGAGAAATGCAAATCAGAACTGTGATAAGATATTTCACACATTAAGATGACTATAGTTAAAAAAAAAAGTCATAATAACAGATGTCGACAAAGCTGTGGAGAATGTGAAACAACACAGCCACTTCAGAAAACTGTCTGTTAGTGTTAAGGTCAAACACAGAGTTGTACAACCCAGAAATGGCAGTTCTAGGAACATACTCCAAAGACATGAAGATGTATCCACACACAGCCATGTATATGCAGGTTGATTGAGGTATTATTCCTAATTGCCAGAAAGTTAAAAATATAAATGTTCTCCATCTAATAAATAGACAACTCAGAATTCCTCAGCCATGAGAAGTGATGCAGTACAGTGCAGGCATTTGCTCTGTCCGCTTTCTGGCTGCCACGGGGTGAGCTGTTGTCATCCTTGGGACAATGAGCGCGAACATATCCTCCCTGCTTTAAGTTGTCTTGCTCAGATGTGTTGTCGTGAGGAAAGTCTGCAGTCCCAGGGAAGCAGGGTCTTTGCCATGGCTACCTGAACATGTGGGTCAGAAGAAATCTCTGGAACTGGTTTGTGGAGGAATTTCGAAGATTTTAGGAGACATGGATAGAGAAAGCCTGGAGCTCTGTAAGCAGAACTTAAGGGACGGATATAGTGTGGGTTCAGAAGCCCAGGATGCTGGTGGTAATACAAAGGGAGAGACTGTTTATGACAGGCTGTGCCGTCACCTGAACTGGAGGCCCATCGCAGAGAGTCCTCCTCATGGTAGTGAGATGCGGCTCTGACAAAGCACACATTCCTGACAATTTCTAGGCGCAAGATAGGGGCTTTTGTTTGTTTGTTTGTTTTAAAGAAAATCACTGTCAAACTTCACTCTCCTGATGCTCCTTTGGAATTCATCAGTTAGGATACCAAACTAACAGGAAGTGCCACCCAAAGAGAGTTTACCAACAGGAAGTGGGGAGTAGTGGTCAGATCCCCCCTCCCCAACACACACAGCAGATGGCTTCAGGGAAGACAGGGGAGTTACAAAAATAATCATATGAAGCTTGAAATGGGTAGGGAGGAAGGAAAGAAGGGAGAGAAGGAGGGGAAGAGAGGGAGAGAAGGAGGGAGAGGGAGGGAGGGAGACATATGGTTACTTAAATTGCAACTGGTACATACTCTTTTCTTCAATTGTTTCTTATTTCTTCTTAAATAGTTACAGGTTTGGTTTGTTTCCATTTAAGTTTGAACTGTGGCTATATATTAGGTTTCTGTCATTGTAACAAAATATTGGAGACAATTAATTTATAAAGAGAAAAGGCTTATTGTGGTTGTGAGGGTCTAGTACAGGATCAGACGGCTCCAGTTCTTCAGACCTCTGTCAGAGGTGGCAGAGGGCAGGAGTGCTTGGTACAACAAGCCACCTACTGTAAGCCAGGGCATAAGCAGAGGAAAAGGAAAAGATTGGTGTTCTATAACACACTCCAGGGGCAATCCAACAGGCAATGACCTAACAACTTTGCATCAGGTCTAGTCTCCTAAAGACCCACGGCACTCAACAATAGCACCATCCTGAAGATCAAGCCTTGAACACAGATTTTTGAGGTACAGTACACTACCTGCATTTAAAACTGCAGGGTAGTATTGTGCTATGATATTTTTGCACTTTTGAGTTTTTCTTACAGATTCTGAAATGCACCTGGGTAAAGTTTTGGCTTTTCATTTTTTTAATTTTTTAAAATTTTTTTAAGTTTTATTTTTTTTTCATTTTTATACTTTATTTATATTTCAAATGTTTCCCCTTTCCAGATCTCCCCTTTGTAACCTCCCCATTCCCTCTCCTCCCCCCTGCCACTATGGGGGTATTCCCCCACTCACCCACCTACCCACTCTCCTCATCCCTCCTTGGCATTCTCCTGTACTGGGGAATCTAATACCCTCAGGCCCAAGGTCCTCTGCTCCCCCTGATGGCTAACAAGACCCTCCTCTGCCACATATGTGGCCAGCACCATGGGTCCCTCCATGTGTATTCGTTGGTTGGTGATTCAGTCTCTGAGAGTATCGAGGGGTCAGGTCAGATTGGTTTCTAGGACCTTATTCATCTCTCTCAGTGTCTGTCTCTTCCTCGGCACTCCAAACCTGATGAGACTTCTGGGTGTGACAACTGAAGCCACCATTCTCACTTTGGTACACTGATCCATCTCCTCAGTATGTGAACTCTCTTCCTCGCTGGCTCTTGAGTGTCCCTCACTCCCTGTTGCTTCTGAATCTGCTGCAGACCCTCATGAAGCATCCAACAGCCCAGGTGGGAGTTCCCAGAGGCCAGGAGGGCTTGAATCACCAGAGGACTTTGCAGAGTGCATGTTTCCAACTATCTCTTGCTCCCAGCACAGCCTGGCAACAGGGAAGCTAACGACTCCTATTGGTCTTCCCACCACCAGCAACTTCCGGTCTTCTGACTCTGAGACTATGTACTGTTGAGTTTCAGGTGGAGACATGAGACTCCATTTCTAAGCTCATTTGTTAGTAGCTCAATCTTCCCCAACTCCATGCATGCATGGATAATTCCATCCCAAGAAAGCCTACAGATAAAACTTTGCAATAGGCCTGTTCAGGGTTGCACAAGGACCCTCAATCTTTGATCAATTTCAACTTTTCAGGAATTCTTAATCTACCGGAGAGGAGACATTGACAGGAATATAATTTTTCTTGTTTCATTTATAAAAGGCAATTTTAGGGAAAATTGAAATTTATGGTATAGTTACTTTTTTAGCACTCCATAAATCTGAAGCCATCTTGATAGCTGTGGGACATAAAAATGTATTATGGATAACTTGGTTCACTCACAAAAAGATCAGGTTTGGCATATTAAATGTCAAAATATAGTTTATGAAGATAACAATTAGATATTTAGTAATTGAATCAGCCTTCAAACGCATCCCTGTTTGTAACAGGAAGGATGACAACATAGCAGTATTTAAGGAGCAGAGGGCCCCAGAGTACCCATAAAACAGCACATTTCTGTTTGTCGACCTTCTCTCTTTCCTCCTCTTCTCTCTCTCTCTCTTTGTTTCTCTTTCTCATTGTTACCTGAGATTGTCACAAATGCTCATGAGTTCAAATGATCCTCCTGTCTCACTCTCCTAGTATCTGGGACCCCAGATATGAGCCACAACACACCCAGCTAAAACAACAACAACAATAATTGTTTTGAGACATTGTTTCACCACGTAGCCCTGGCTAGCCTGGAGCTCTCTATGTAGACTGGGAAGGCCTCAAACCCATAGAGTTCTACCTGCCTATGCCATCATGGGGTTAAAAGCACCATGCCTAGCTTAAAACCATAGTTCTTTCTGTCTCTGGATTTCATGGTTACAAAAAAAAAATAATAAAATTTAAGGTTTTCAGGGACTGAGGGGATGACTCAGAGGGTAAGAGCAATTGTTGTATACATATGAAGAACTGAGTTCAAGACACAGCACTCACCTAAGAAGCCAGGCATAATCTCCTGTGTGTCTATAACCCTAACACTGGGAGACAGAGGCAGGAGGATTGTTGCTGCTTGTCAGCCAGTCAGCATAGGAGCAATAGGAGTGCCACACTCACTGAGATCCTGTCTAAAGAGAACGACAGAGTGGCAGAACAGGACACCTAATTCTTCCTCTGGTCTCTGTCTGTGTTCATGGTATTTACACCATGTGCACTCTTTTACACACCCACACCTACCCCCCAACATACATACATGCAAAAGAAAAAAAGAGCTCCAGATTGCTGAACCTCTGGGGTTCTTCCGTGTACCCCAGTACTCTGACTTTGCCCTGGCTCTGGACACAGAGCAGTGTGGCATGAATTCAGCTCTGCTGTGTACAGTGGAGGACCTCTGGGAGCCCATTATCTCTTTGTGCTTTGCTTTCCTCATCTGTAAGACAGATTATAAGAAGCATCTATGCAACAGTGAGATGTGAAATTAGGGCATCTGAAGCCTTTAGAGAGTCTAATCCTGTAATAGAGATTTTATAAATAAGCTATTATTAAGTATCAAGATTTCATTATTTATGGTCTACCTTGTACTGTGAATAAATAGAAGCCGTGAAAGGCAGACATACATCAATCATGTGGAAGGACCACAAGTATCTGGCATTGGGAAAGCAAATTGAATTCATAGCTACATTTTATTTAGCTGAAAAGAATGTACAGTTTTTCAATTTGAAGGCCCTTGAATGGGATATGTTAGCCACAGTCCTACCCATTCCTATTATCTTATAGTGTTTTAATTTACTGGTTTCTGTTTATGGACCTGGCCCCAGTAGAAATCTCATTTAAGCCTGCCAGAGGGCATCTATGATAAAAAGAATTCCAAAGTCCTTCATTCTTCCTCCTTAGCACTAGAAATGAAACTGAAGAAATAATTGATAATAGTAATAATCCTACAGGCATTCAGAGAATGACATTATTAGATAAGACTTTAAAATAACTACAGCTATTATGTTCCAGAAGAGACCAGGGGCTGGCACTGTTGATTGATGGCAAAGTGCTTGCCTGGCATATGTGAGGCCCTAGGTTCAAGCTCCAGGACTACCAAAGATGAGAGAAAACACAGAAAAATCATGATGATAAAAATTGAGGATATTGGCAGATATCTGGGAGCTGTAAATAGAAACAAAATGGGATTCTAGGAGGGAAAAATACAACAAGGGAAATGAATATCTCCCTGGGAAAAACCAGACAGCCGAATACAGCTGGAAGGAAAACACAAAGATGAGACAAGAGAGAGAAAAGGATGGAAATATGGAACTGAGGGTAAGAAACAGGAAAAGCAACTGATGAAAGACTTTTAGTTCTAAGAATTGCATTAAAACCTATGATTGGGGAAAAAAAAAGTTCCTTTTCCTTCTGTGGCCGAGGACCTCAGTCTGTGCCACAGAGATCCATTACCAAATAGTGCCTGGAGAAAACTAGCATCCCAGGAGTGTAGACAAGCCTGTGAGTGGAGGTAAGACAAGCACAACTGCTCAGCGGGACCCACCTAGAATCTGCAGAACACTGGAACAGACGAACAATCTGGGATAGGAGCCTACCAGTTCACACCTGTGGTCTGTGTCATGTGGCTCCTTATCCAAATAGCACTGGGAGGGAGCTACTCTCCCAGGAGTGTGCACAAGCCTGTGATCAGGGGTAAGGCCAGTACCTCTGCTCAGAGAGACCTGCCCAGAACCCTCAGGACACAGGGACTGAGGAATGGCCTTCCGGTTTCCTTCTGAGGCCTGGGAGCTGATCCTATGACAAAGGGCTCCATACTCAGTGCTAGAAGAGAGCTGGTCTCTCAGGAGTGCCGATACACCTTCGAGCACAGGAAGACCACCACTTCTGTTCAAATTCCTCGATCAAGAGGGACCCTCAAAGAGCCATCAGGACACAGGGACCAAGGAACAGCTGGGGACAGGATCCTTCTGGTTTCTGTCTGCACCCCAGAGCTGACCCTGTACCACAGCTCAAACCCAAATTCCTCTCAGAGAGAACTTGTCTCCAAGGAGTACTGACACAAAGGCTTGCAGGAGGGACAAGTCACAGTCAGAGGGAGCAAGACCAGCTAACAGCAGAGATAACCAGAGGGCAAAAGGCAAGGGCAAGAACATAAGGAACAGAAACCAAGGCAACTTGGCATCATCAGAACCTAGTTCTCCCACCACATCAAGCCCTGAATACCCCAACACACCAGAAAAGGAAGACTCATATTTAAAATCATTTCTCATGATGATGATAGAAGACATTAAGAAGGAAATAAATAACTTCCTTAAAGAGATACAAGAACACAGGTAAACAGCTAGAAGCCCTTAAAGAGGAAATACAGGAAAATACAATCAAACAGGTGAAGGAAATGAACAAAACCATCCAGAATATAAAAATGGAAATCGAAACAATAAAGAAATCACAAAAGTAGATAACCTTGGAGATAGAAACCCTAGGAAAGAGATCAGGAGTCATAGATGAAAACATCACCAACAGAATACAAGAGATAGAAGAGAGAATCTCAGGTGCAGAAGATACCATAGAAAACATTGACACAACAGTCAAAGAAAATGCAAAATGCAAAAAGCTCCTAACCCAAAACATCCAGGAAATCCAGGACACAATCAGAAAACCAAACCTAAGGATAATAGGTATAGAAGAGAGTGAAGATTCCCAACTTAAAGGACCAGTAAATATCTTCAACGAAATTATAGAAGAAAACTTCCCTAACCTAAACAAAGAGAAGAACATAAACATTCAAGAAGCCTACAGAACTCCAAATAAATTGGATCAGAAAAGAAATTCCTCCTTTCATATAATAGTCAAAACACCGAATGCACAAAACAAGGAAAGAATATTAAAAACAGTAAGGGAAAAAGGTCAAGTAACATATAAAGGCAGACCTATCAGAATTACACTAGACTTCTCTCCAGAGACTATGAAAGCTAGAAGATCCTGGACAGATTTCATACAGACCCTAAGAGAACACAATTGCCAGCCCAGGATGCTATACCCAGCAAAACTCTCAATTATCATAGATGGTGAAACCAAGATATTCCATGATAAAACCAAATTTACACAGTATCTTTCCACAAACCCAGCCCTACAAAGGATAATAGATGGAAAACACCAACATGAGGGAAGCTACACCCTAGAAAAAGCAAGAAAGTAATCTTTCAACAAACCCAAAAAAAGATAGCCATGCGAACATAAAAATAACAGAAAATAACAGGAAGCAACAATCACTATTCCTTAATATCTCTTAACATCAATGGACTCAATTCCCCAATAAAAAGATATAGGCTAACAGACTGGATACATAAATAGAACCCAGCATTTTGCTGCATACAGGAAATGCACCTCAGTGTTAAAGGCAAACACTACCTCAGAGTAAAGGGCTGGAAAACAATTTTCCAGGCAAATGGTCCCAAGAAACAAGCAGGAGTAGCAATTTTAATATTGGATAAAATCAACTTTCAACCAAAAGTCATTAAAAAAGATAAAGGACACTTCATTCTCATCAAAGGAAAAATCTACCAAGAACTCTCAATTCGGAACATCTATGCTCCAAATGCAAGGGCTCCCACATTCATAAGAGAAACTTTACTAAATCTCAAAACACACATTGCACCGCATACAATAATAGTGGGAGACTTCAACACCCCACTCTCATCAATGAACAGATCTTAGAAACACAAACTAAACAGAAACACCGTGAAACTAACAGAAGTTATGGACAAAATGGATTTAAGAGATATCTATAGAACATTTTCCTAAATCAAAAGAATATACCTTCTTCTCAGCACCTCATGGCACTTTCTCCAAAATTGACCATGTAGTTGGTCTCAAAACAAATCTCAACAGATATAAAAAGATTGAAATAATCTCATGCCTTCTATCAGATCACTACGGATTAAGGCAGTCTTCAATGGCAACGAAAACAACAGAAAGCCCACATACACATGGAAGTTGAACATCACTCTACTCGATGATAACTTGGTCAAGGAAGAAATAAAGAAAAAAATTAAAGACTTCCTAGAATTTAATGAAAATGAAAGTACAACATACCCAAACTTATGAGACACGACAAAAGCAGTGTCAAGAGGAAAACACATAGCTCTGAATGCCTCCAAAAAGAAACTAGAGAGAACATGCCATAGCAGCTTAACAACACACCTGAAAGCTCTAGAACAAAAAGAAGGTAATGCACCCAACAAGAGTAGAAGGCAGGAAATAATCAAACTCAGGGCTAAAATCAACCAATTAGAAACAAAAAAAACTGTACAAAGAATCAACAAAACCAGGAGCTGGTTCTTTGAGAAAATCAACAAGATAGACAAACCCTTAAACACACTAACCAGAGGGCACATAGACGGTATCCAAATTAACAAAATCAGAAATGAAACGGGAGATATAACAGCAGAATCTGAGGAAACTCAAAAGATCATCAGAACCTACTACAAAAGCTTATACTCAACAAAATTGGAAAATCTGAATGAAATGAACAACTTTTTAGACAGATACCAAATATCAAAGTTAAGTCAGGATCAGATAAACCATATAAACAGTCCCATAACGCCTAAAGAAATAGAAGCAGTCATTAAAAGTCTCCCAACCAAATAAAGCCCAGGACCAGATGGGTTTAGTGCAGAATTCTATCAGACCTTCAAAGAAGACCTAATACCAATACTCTTCAAACTACTCCACAAAATAGAAACAGAAGGGACACTACCTAATTCATTCTATGAGGCCACAGTTACCCTGATACCAAAACCTCACAAAGACCCAACAAAGAAAGAAAACTTCAGACCAATTTCTCTTATGAATATCAATGCAAAATACTCAATAAAATTCTTACAAACCGAATCCAAGAACACATCAAAACAATCATTCATCACGATCATTTAGGCTTCATCCCAGGGATGCAGGGATGGTTCAATATCCGGAAATCCATCGATGTAATCAATTATTTAAACAAACTCAAAGAAAAAAAAACCACATGGTCATTTCATTAGATGCTGAAAAAGCATTTGACAAAATCCAGCATCCCTTCATGAGAAAAGTCTTGGAAAAATCAGGAATTTGTGGCCCATACCTAAACATAGTAAAAGCAATATACGGTAAGCCAGTAGCCAACATCAAACTAAATGGAGAGAAACTTGAATCATTCACACTAAAATCAGGGACTAGACAAAACTGTCCACTCTCTCCTATCTATTCAATATAGTACTTGAAGTCCTAGCTAGAGCAATTAGACAACAAAAGGAGGTCAAAGGGATCCAAATTGGAAAGGAAGAAATCAAAATATCACTATTTGCAGATGATATGATCGTATACTTAAGTGACCAGAAAAACTCCACCAGAGAACTGCTACAGCTGATATACAACTTCAGCAAAGTGGCTGGATATAAAATTAACTCAAGCAAATCAGTAGCCTTCCTATACTCAAAGGATAAACAGGCTGAGAAAGAAATTAGGGAAATGACACCCTTCACAATAGTCACAAACAATATAAAGTATCTTTGTGTGACTCTAACCAAACAAGTGAAAGATCTGTATGACAAGAACTTCAAGTCTCTGAAGAAAGAAATTGAAGAAGACCTCAGAAGATGGAAAGATCTCCCATGCTCATGGATTGGCAGGATTAATATAGTATAAATGGCCATCCTGCTGAAAGCAATCTACAGATTCAATGCAATCCCCATCAAAATTCCAACTCAGTTCTTCATAAACTTAGAGCAATTCTCAAATTCATATGGAATAACAAAAAAACCAGGATAGCAAAAACTATTCTCAACAATAAAAGGACTTCTGGGGGGAATCAGCATCCCTGACCTCAAGCTGTACTACAGAGCGGTAGTGATAAAAACTGCATGTTATTGGTACAGTGACAGGCAGGTAGATCAATGGAATAGAATTGAAGACCTAGGAATGAGCTCACACACTTATGGTCACTTGATCTTTGACAAAGGAGCTAAAACCATCCAGTGGAAAAAGACAGCATTTTCAGCAAATGGTGCTGGCTCAACTGGCAGTCAACATGTAGAAGAACGCAAATGGATCCATTCCTATCTCTCTGTACAAAGCTCAAGTCCAAGAGGATCAAGGACCTCCACATAAAACCAGATACACTGAATCTAATAGAAGAGAAAGTGGGGAAAAGTCTCAAACACATGAGCACAGGAGGAAAGTTCCTGAACAGAACGTCAATGGCTTATGCTCTAAGATCAAGAATTGACAAATGGGACCTCATAAAATTACAAAGCTTTTGTAAGGCAAAGGACACTTGTAAATTGGCAATCAACAGATTGGGAAAAGATCTTTACCAATCCTACGTCTGATAGAGGGCTAATATCCAATATATACAAAGAACTCAAGAAGCTAGACTCCAGAGAACCAAATAACCCTATCAAAAAAAAAAAAAAAAAAAGGGGAACAGAACTAATCAGAGAATTCTCAACTGAGGAAACTGGAATGGCTGAGAAGCACCTAAACAAATGTTCAACATCCTTAGTCATCAGGGAAATGCAAATCAAAACATCTCTGAGATTTCACCTCACACCAGTCAGAATGGCTAAGATCAAAAACTCAGGTAACAGCAGATGCTGATGAGGATTTGGAGGAAGAAGAACACTCCTCCATTGCTGGTGGGATTGCAAGCTGGGATTGCACTCTGGAAATCAGTTTGGTGGACCCTCAGAAAATTGGACATAATACTACCTGAGGACCCAGCTATACCACTCCTGGGCATATACCCAGGAGATGCTCCAACATATAATAAGAACACATGCTCCACTGTGTTCATAGCAGCCATATTTATAACTGCCAGAAGCTGGAAACAACCCAGATGTCCCTCAACAGAGGAATGGATACAGAAAATGTGGTACATTTACACAATCGAATACTACTCAACTATTAAAAACAATGACTTCATGAAATTCACAGGCAAATGGATGGAACTTGAAAACATCATCCTGAGTGAGGTAACTCAGTCATAAAAGAACAAACATGGAATGTACTCACAGATAAGCGGATATTAGCCCAAAAGTTCAGAACACCCATGATTCAATTCACAGCAACTATTGGACTGAGCATGGAGTCACAGATGGAGGAGTTGGAGAAGGGACTGAAGGAGCTGAGGTTGTTTACAGTTCCATGGGGAGGGAGCAACAGTGTCAACTGGTCAGGCCCCCTGGTGCTCCCAGAGACTGGACACCAACCAAAAAATGCATATGGAGTGGCCCATGGTGCTGGCCACATATGTGGCAGAAGAGGGCCTTGTTGGCCATCAGGGGGAGGCGAGGCCCTTTGGGTCTGAGAGTGTTAGATGCCCCAGTATAGGGGAATGCCAGGGAGGGAAGAAGGGAGTGGGTGGGTGGGTGGGGACTACCCTCATAGAGTCAGGTGGAGGAGTGAAGGGATAGGGGGTTTCCAAAGGGAAGACCTGGAAAAGGGAAAACATTTGAAATGTAAATAAAGTATCAAAAAAAGAAAAAAAAAGAAAAAAAGTTCAGGAAAAGGAATATGTCTTAAAAAATGATGGAAACAGACAAATAGAAAAAAGAGTGGCCAGAAGAGACAAGTTTCTTCTGAAGATGCAGTCAGCAGACTGTTGACTTCCTAAGAGAAACAGTGGGAATATGAAGCAATGTTATGTAGATTTAAAATACAAAAAGAAAATAACTGCTGGTCTAGAATTCTATACCCAATGAGACTATCTCCTAAAAAGTGCATTAGGGAAACCACAAACTGCAGAGGTACAGCTGACATCCTACCTTTTACTGTACACAGGTAAAAACTAAAAATGGATCAGACATGTAAGTGGACAAAAATCAAACTATGCAAGTGCTAGAAAAAAACATAGGTAGAGTCTTAAGAATATTAGTTTAGAGATTTTCAAATTCGGATTCTAGACCCAGATGCAATAAAATACTGACTAGAGACCTAGGATAGAACCAAACATGACTGATGAATACACACATACACACACACACACACACACACACACACACACACACACACATACACAAACAGACCAAGAGTTAAAAAAAACAAAACAAAACAAAACCTCAGGTAGAAGACCTGAACAGACACTTCACAAAAAACTACCCCAGTGAAAAAAAATGCATAAAAGATGTTTGACCCCAGTACTAATTGGGACAATAAACCCAAACACAGAGATATCACCACATTCACAAGAATGGAAAAAAATTGAAAGCTGGCTAACAACAAGTACTGGAGTGGATATACACCAACTGAAGCTCTCCTCATATATTGCTGGCCAAAATGAAAACCCTCACTTCTCTAGAAAGAGATTTGTCAGTGTCCTTTATAAAAATACATACCCCAAGTCCCCTCCTTAGATACTGTGTCAGCTACTTTTATCATTGCCCTGACAGAATACTTGTCAGAAACAAGTTAGGGAGAAAGGTTCACTTTCCTACATCTTCAGAGGGTTCTGTCCAGGACTGCAGAGAGGGTGTGGCCATTTCACCAAGGCTCTCAGGAAGCAGAACAAAGGGAATGGCAGCACTTGGCACAACCACAGCTTTCTTTTTCTTAGCCTGGGAGATGTTGATGCTCACTTTATTTCTCAGTTTGTCCTATCTGGAAACCCCTGACAGACATGCCCAGAGACATGTCTTGGCAATTCCTAGGTGATTCCAAATCTGCCGTGAAAATAAAGCATCTCTGCATACCACAGAAAGCCATGCACACGTGTGCTAACAGATTTACATGAGAAACTTGTAACTGCATTATTCATGATGGTCCTGGGGTAGGAAAACATATGTATCTCAGCAATAAAACTTAATGATCTAGATTGATGTGCTGGTGTTTGGGTGAAAGACAGACTAAAAAGAGTAAATACTCTATAAGATTCAATTTATATTAAATGAATTTATATTAATATTTATATTAGGCAAAATCCTCATGCTTAGAGATATATGCTTAGGTAGTAAAGCTAGAAGAAAACACATAGAAGTAGTTGGCAAAGATAAAATTGCCCTTGTTGAGGAGAGAACTTGATGAGGCATTTGAGGGTTAATAGTCACCTAAGTTAAGGTGAATCACTGCTTGTATGTGGCTGTGTGCAAGTGTGCATGCATGTGTGTGTATGTCTTGTGAGTATGTATGTGTGTGCATATGTGTATATGTCTTGTGAGTATATGCATATGTATACTTGTGTGTGTGTCTTGTGAGTATGCATGTGTGTGTGTGTGTATGTCTTGTGAGTTTGTATGTGTGTGTGCATATGTGTTGTGAGTGCATGCATATGTATGTGTGCATGTTCACGTGTGCAGGTGCCCACAGACTTCAGAAGACAGAATTGGATCTTTCCTTGGGACTAGACTTATTGGTGGTTGTGAGCAATGTGATACTGAGAACTAAATTCAGGTCCTTTCCAGCAGCAGTACACACTCTTAATACTAGACCATCTCTCCATCCTTTCTTTTTCCTTTTTTGAGGCTAGGTTTTATTGTGTTGCCATGCTGGCCTGAAGCCTGCTATATAAACCTGGTTGACCTTAACTTATACTGGTCTGCCTGTCTCTGTTTTCTACATTCTAAGATTAAAGGTATGAGCCACCACACCTGGTTTATTTTGTATTCCTGCCCATTGCTACTTTCACAGTGACAGATGGTATTTGGTTCTCCCCGTATTCATCCACTGAAACCAAGTCACTAATGTGACATTAGAAGGTGGGGCTTTAGAGAGCTCATTAGGCCATGGAGTAGGACTCCTCTTAGAGAGGACCCAGAGAGTTAGTTAGTCCTTCCTGTCCAGTGAGAAGTGAGGTTTGTAGGAAGTCCTTAGTCATTGGGTACATGCTCTTAAAGGGGCTGAAGGACTTCGGCTGTATCTTCTCTTTAAAAACAAAACAAAACAAAACAAAACAAAAAACGTTTTAAGGGATTTATGCCTACTTATGTGTAGGCATAAATACACATATATATGTATATATATATGTATATATATATACACACACACATATATATATGTATATATATATACACACACACATATATATAATATATATATATATATATATATATATATATATATATATATATTAGAGAGAGAGAGAGAGAGCGAGAGAGAGAGAGACAGAGAGAGACCAGAAGAAGGCATAAGATTCACTGGAACTGGAATTACAGGCAGTATTTCCTGGAAGTATAGAAGCCACTGTGTGGGTATGGGGAACTGAACTCTGATCTCTAGATAAGCAATATGCAATCCACACTACGGAGCCATTTCTCTCTCCCCCTGGCCTTGCCTCTTCTGTTTTTCACCTTACTCCAGAATCATTTTGATGGCTATTCCTGGTTGTCAACTTGACTACAGCTGGAATGAACTACAGTCCAGAAATGGAGGGCACACCTGTGAACCAGATCTTGTAGCTGCAAGATCTAGGCTTCTGGCCTGGATCCTGAGGCATGAAAAGCTTAGGCCCAGGCAAGGCAGTTCAAGCCTTTTATCCCAGGAGATGAGGCCAGCAGATCTCTGAGTTCAAGGTCAGCCTGGAATAAAGAAGTTCCAGATCCAGGTGTGGTGGTACACACATTTAATCTGGGCCACACCTTCTGCTGGAGGCCTACATGAGGACAGCGAGAGAAGGAAGATTCACTTTTCTTCGCCTGCTTGCATTTGCCAGCACATCTGTTGAAACCTACCTTTTCAGGATTCCAGCTTATACAGAAGACCAGGTGAAACAACTAGCTTCGTGGACTGAGCAACGACTAGACTTTTGGATTTCCCATTCACAGCTGCCCATTGTTGGGTTCGCCAGACTACAGACTGTAAGTCATTACAATAAATTCTCTTAATCTAGACATTGCATGAATTCTGTGACTCTAAAGAACCCTGACTAATACACTCATGGTGTAAGTGGTTCTGCTCTACCACCCACTCATGCTGTGCTATGCTACCTCAATATGCCCCAAACAATGAGACCAATCAATTATAGGTTGTGCTGGTTAGTTTTTTCATTAACTTAACACAAGCTAGAGTCATCTAAGAAAAAGAAACCTCAACTGCCAGTTTGCCTCTATCAGACTGGCCTATGGGCATGGCTATTTGGCATTTTCTTGATTAATGGATTGGTGTGTGTGTGTGTGTGTGTGTGTGTGTGTGTGTGAGAGAGAGAGAGAGAGAGAGAGAGAGAGAGAGAGAGAGAGAGAGAG
>JADRCH010000134.1:2635174-2662746 GCA_019843965.1 Rhynchomys soricoides
AGAGAGAGAGAGAGAGAGAGAGAGAGAGAGAGAGAGAGAGAGAGAGATCTGGCTATTGTGGGTGGTGCTACCACTGGCAGATGAATTTGGGTATGAAGAAAGTAGTCTGAGCAAGCCATGAGAGCAAGCCAGTAAGCAGCTCCACTTTGAGCTTCCCACCGGTGCCCCTGTTTGAGCTCCTGCCCTGGCTTCTAGAGATGATGGCTCTGACCTATACAATATAAAAAACACATTCCTCCACAATGCTGCTTTTGTCATGGTTTTTTTATCACAAGAATAGAAACCCAACTAGGACAGTACCCTACAAAACCAGGAGCCAAAGTAAGCTTTAAAAATGTTATCCCCAGGTGTGTTGCTATAGGGACAGTAAGATTGACATACCTAGGAAGGAGATGTCACCTATAAGTCAGGGGTGACTCCTCCTTAGACACCAAATTTGCTGGTATATTGATTTTGGACTTCCTAGCCTCCAGATCCTTGAGTGATGTATTTCTGTTTATAACCCACTTTATGATATAAAGTTATAGTTAGATAATTGCTAACAAGGTCAAATAATCTAAACAGAGTATTTCCTGTGCTGTTCTGATTTCTGGTCCTTGACTTCAATCTTACCTGTATGTTAATTTTTTGGTGTACTGCTGTGACTTATCATAGGCTTCTAGGTTTTTCTCTGTGCTGTACATTTTTGGTTTGGGGTATTTTCCTGTGTAAATGTTCTATTTCACAATGTAACAAAATTTGAGTTCTATACTTTTATACTGAATCTCAAGTGGAGAATAGTGTAGGGAAAATCTTTTGTGTATCGTATGGATGCAAAAGCTGTCAATTAAAGCTTGTTGACCTGTAGCTGAGGCAGGAAATAGAAGATGGGACATCTGATAGGAGGAAGGATTCTGGGATGGAGCCAGGCGCAGGAAGATTGGGTCCCCCTGAATAGGAAGGAGGACAAACATGCATGGAGCCCGAACAGAGGTACCCTGCCACATGGCAGAACTTAGATCAGAATAAATAGGATATTCATTTATGAGGTAGTCAGGGAATAGCCAAAGCTTATGGCCTAGGTATTTGTAAATATCATTTGAGTATCAGAGTCATTATTCTGGGAACTTGGGGCCTGGAGGAGAATAGCCCATTACAGAACAGAGTTGTGAGTGCTGGGGTCATGAGTCACCTCTTCAGAATGCCTTACATATATACATATATTTCCAATTCATATCTGTATATGTTTGCGGTTCATAGATTTATCAGAATGTAAATGTTTAATTTTACAGATGAGGAAATGAAGGCAGAGAGATGCCTACTGTCTTGTTAGGCATCTAGCATCTAGGCATCTGTAATACTTATAGTATTACAGATGATCTACTGGTCAATGTGTTTATGAGTTTGACATCTCAGAGTCCTGGGTTCAAATTCCAGTTCTTTCTCTTTGCAGAGGAGGGGGGATTTAAACATGTTAAATAATCTCTCAAGGTTTAAATTCCTCATATGTAAAATACAGTTAAAATTCAACAAGATAGAAAAGCATGGTGTCAAGCCCATAGAAAGCTATGGTAGCCATCATTTTATTAGCTTAGCTTCTAATGTCTTCTGTTGACAGTGCTGGTTAATGACTCTAAATTTGTTTATGACTGGGAGGGATCAGGAACAACTGAAACCATGGAAGGAGACTTATGAAAATGAAACAAGAGCATTCATTCATGGTTGAGGGTAGAAACCCCCATTCCCCCTCCACCCCCTCCAGTTAGAGACCCCCATCTCCCATTCCACCCCACCTCCCTACATTATCTGGCCTGGGGTGGAAGCTACTTGATTTACCATGACTCATGTAGTCTTACAGCCTACCTTGGTCTTGTCTTTTTATTATTATATATCTCTGGCACTGTTTTATGCTCTTTCTTGTCATTGGCTACATAGCAGTAGACTTTTTCCAAAATACTTTTGACTTTTAGTCAATATAGCACTGGGCACCATGACCTTATGTCATTTATTTATTCTCTTTGACTTGGAACATTTCTTCCTGGAGAGAAACTCATTAAAGGAAAGAAATGAAACTCGCCAGGCTTAGAAAGTACCCAGAAGCCACAAGATGGGCAGACCCCTTCCTCAAGGTAGTGATAACAGCTAGGGAGAGGAGAATAGGCTGCTCTCTCTTTAGATGTGGCATTTGTAATGGTTAATTTCATGTGTGAGCCGGATTTTCAGTCAAATATTCTGGATGCTCTTATCAGAAGATATTTTAGATTTTGAGTGAGGCAAGCCGCCTTTTATAATTCATGTGGGCCTTATCCAATCAACTAAAGACTGCAATAGAACAAAACTGACCTCCTCGGCAGAGGGATACTATACTGTTGGCAAATGCCCTTGGACTTGAACCGTGATATCAGCTCTTTTTGTTTCTGACTTTATATAGATCCCAGCATAATCTTGGTGTCTCTATTTCTTGGGAGAACACTGACATCAAGCCTCAATCAAGGATGGCTAAGACACTGGATGTTATAGCCTTTATGGTTGGGTTGTGAAATGTCCCCCAGTGGCTCATGTATTTGAAAACTTGTTTCTTGGTTGTTGGTGCTGTTTGGGAGGAACCTTTGGGGCCCAGGCTTAGATAGCAGAAGTGGGTCACTAAGAGTGGGCCTTGAAGGTGATATCTACTTCTAGCTCTTGTCCGAGGTCTCTGCTTTCCAATCCACCAACATGTGAACAAACCTTTCTACATGCTCCTATTGCCACAGCTGCTCCTGACACCATGTCTACCCAGGCCAAGGTAAAGGTCATAGCAAGAGATGGGCCTGTCAGTACTGGTTCCACAGTCTGGCCTCAAAGTTCCCAAAGGCAAGAACTTCTCACCTCCTCAGCAAACGGACTCAGGCCATCACACATCTAGCAAACTGGAATGTGGTTGTGTCCCAGTGGATGTTTGTGGCATAAACATAGGAACAGAGCTTCCTTTTTCAGATGACAAAATCCTAAGATGTGACAGGGAGAAGACAGCTCTGAAGGACCAGTTTTTTAAGCTCAACAGTTTTCAGTAGGATGTCTATCTTAGTCAGCTTTGACTGTCAGCTTGATGCAGCCTAGAGCCACTTGAGAAGGGAGTCTCAATTGAGAGACTTCTAAGATCAGATCGACTTGCAGGCATGTTTGTGGAAGATTGTCTTAAGTGTTGATTGATGTAAGAAGGTCCCATCCACTGTGGGCAGCACCATTCCCTAGGTGAGTGATCCTTGCATTTATGCAAGAAAGCTAGATAAATGATTCTCTAAATAACCCAGCAAGCAGCATTCCCCTATGATGGCTACTTGAATTTTCTGCTTGAGTTTCTGCCCTGGCTTTCCTCAGAGGTGACCTAGAAGTGTAAACCAGTAAATCTTTTCTTCTCCTAGGTTTCTTTTGGTCAGAATGTTTTAATCACAGCAACAGAAACAAAACTAGAATGGCACCCAAACCCCAATGAGAATTAAATAATGTCACAACAGCAGAGCCTAGGAAGCACCATTGGTTTGTACCTTGGAGGTGACAACTCAGTGCATGGCTTATGATTCTGGAAGACTAATAGCTGGGGACACACACTTGGACTCTGGATTGGCCCTCTATGAGCCTCAGTCTCCTCATCTATCAGCAAAGACCACAATCCTGCTTCCCAGACAATTGCAGGAGCCATGATGGGATTCACATCGTCCCTGCTTACAGGTCCACCCCATCCCCCAGGTGCAGGCTCATTCAGGAACATCTTGGCACAATACTTGTAATTTGGATTTTAATTTCCTTCTTTTGTTACAAACATAATAGAAGCAAAAGAGACAGATGGCAAGGTTCAATTCACTTTTACCAAATGTCTGTATGGTGTGGATATAAAACTGAAAAGGGAGAGACACAGGCTGGTTGTGACGATCCAGGAAGTTGAAGGTAGGGAGCCCAGGGGGAGCTCTGGCCTGCAGGATGAAGCAAATTACCCATGGCTTGAGCAACACTCTGTGGTCTGCCTTCCACTGCCCAGGCTACCCTGGGGATATCACTGTTGATTAGGGAAGATAGCGAGCAGCAGATGGGTCTCTCCCTTGACATAGTTCCTTCCCACAAGGACTCAAGAAGTCAGGACACTGGTCACTTTCTGGCTGATACTTCTGAGTCAGACAGCAAGATGCTACTTACCCAGCACAATGAAGCTGTATTCTTTAATCCAGCTCTGGAAGTTGAGAGTCAGCCTGAGACCTTGTCCTCAGGAACATTGTTAGGTGAGGAGTTCTTAGCTGTGGAGTTATTCACATCCTGAGCTGGCTAGTTCTTTGTTGTAAGCCCTGCCTTCTGAACTTGAAGGTCTAATGATATCATTGGCCTTTTCTCACTGTGTACCAATAACATCATTCCTGATCCAGTTGTGAAAATGCAAATATATTCTGATATCACTTATGTTCTGGGGTGGGTGGGGCATGCAGAGCTTCCCCTTCGTAAGACCCACTGACTTGATGGGCTGGGCTTAACAATTGGGTCTGTACTGAAATAAACGGGTAGATGCAGTGCTGTATGGTAATCCAGGCAGGGCATCCTGTGCTCACTTTCTGCTGCTTCCATCCTGTGAAGGGCTTCTCTGGCAGCTGCCTCTGGTTGGCTTTGATTGATGGAAGATACAGGGAGGAGACCCAAGGAAGGGTAGAGTGTGAAGCCAGGGCATTTCTTCCTTTCCTGTGAATTAGCAAAATACCTCTAGAAATCAAGAGTCAAGAAATTCTTCTCTTGACTCTGTGTGACTAGGCCCCCCCATATGCTATTGCATTTGATGACCCCAACATGCCATATGACCTTAAAATATTCTCACAGATGAACGCCCTTTTCTTGAGTTAGTTCATTTGGCCATTCATTTATTCAGCCAGCAGTTTCCATGTTGCTGTGGTTTGAAGGCATCTCCCTCCACCCCAACTGTTGGAAGATCCACTCCTCCATGTTGGGAGAGGGAATTCTGGGAGTTACAGATCATAGGGCTGAATGGGCGGGATCAAGAACGTAACAAAACATAGAATAGTGAAAGAGACTGCGTCTGGGCATGTTAAAGAGGGAGTTTCTAATTTAGGTTAATGGTGATGAGCAGATCCACCTCAAATGTGGGCAGCACTATCCTTTGTGTGTGTGGAACCGGGTGGGGATAAGGGTTCTGGGCTCCATAAAAGGAGAAAGTGAGCTGAGTACCAGCATTTATCACTCTCTGTTTCCTGACTGTGGGTAAGATACGATCAGCTGCCTCAAGCTCCTGCTGCCATGCCTTCCCTCCATGAAGGACTGTACCCCCACACTGGGAGCCAGAATAAACCTTCCTTCTTTATATTTCTTTTGCCAGGCATTTTGTCACAGCAGTGAATAAAGTAATGATACTCCAGTAATCGTCTGAGATGTGGTGCTTAGATGTTCTAAGTTCTGGAGATAGCAAGGAGATAGTGTGGTCCAGGGAACCTAGCTTCCCAGGGAAGAGGAAGCTACATGGTTTCCATAGGTACTGGGTCATGAGCTAGCCCTAGAGGATGTTCCCAGATCACAGTGAACTCTGAAAGAAGCAGAGAACCTTCCAGTTCCTTTCTTTAGAACCCAGGGACTCTTTAGGGATGACTGAGTGCTGTATACTCATCTGACAAGCCCTGGAGCACACTCATCCTGGTGCTCCTCCTCCCCCTTGACTTTTGAAACTCATGATTGATGCCTTGAAGAAAAAGAATTTTCCAGAGCAAAGAAGTCCTTCCCTGTGGTGACTGTCAAACAGGCCTCTCACAGAGGCACCTGCCAGCCATATTTCAAAGGTCGCGGTTTCTTTTCAACAGTTTCCTACAGGGTGGACGTCCCTGGGACTCTGAAATAAATTAAAATATTGATTGATTCTTAATATTCTCTCAAATCTCTCAAAATCTCCAGGTCTTACATAAATCAATATGTCGGTTCCAGAGACTTACTCAATAATCTGCAACGTATCCTGGTAATTACTTTTGGGTGTTCCCCGTGGAAGAGGCTGGCCTCCTCTCCATCATTTTTAGGGCCCTGGGAACAATAACCGATTAAGGGACTCTCATTTCTTATTTTAATTGCGGAGTTTCTTCACATCGTGTCTTGCACAGCACGATGAAGCCCATGAGTTGCAGTGAATCTGTCAGACTCCCATAAGGCAGGAGTTCACAAGCTCTGTCTCCTTTTTACCAAATCCCCCACCTCCTTCTCTGTCTTTTACATTGGTGTCCTTAGCTTCCTGGCTATGACAGTTCAGAAATTATTAATCTCCTGTTTCTCTGAGTTAGATGGAGGATTTGTTTTATTAGGGGAAAGGGTATGTTGATGGTACCCAAGGCAGTTGCCTGGATTTGAGGTGGGGAGGAGGAGTGTGATGAGCCATGTGTCTCCCTAAGCAGCGCTGATTCATAAGGCACCTAGAAGAGGAGGACTTCAGTGTGGGCTGACATGATCCTTGGAGAAGCAGGGATGTTTCAAGGAAGCTAGGTTAGGAATTTCTCCAAGATCTTTCTCCTTCTGACTTGGGCTTTCTCCTCACGCTTGCTCTGTCAGGGCACCCTCTACCACTCTCCAAATGTCAACTGGAGGGATGGTCAGTTATCTATGGGACTCGTGCACCTGGTTCTACTCTTTGCCTTTGGACATATCCTATCTCGATGCTATCTTTGCCTCAGTCAACATCCGGCCATCCTTCAATGTCTAGTTCACATGTGAATTCTAGTGTGAATGGAGATTTTGTGGTGATCTACAAGAACCTCTGTTGCTTGCTCATCACTGACTCCATGGGCTCCAGCAACAATGGCCACATGGCTGTACTTGTACTAGCATGCTTGGCTCTCTTGAGGGCTGCACTCCAGTTCCCTATTCCTGGGGCAGTCTTCTCTGTCACACCTGCCTGCCTTGATCCTTTCTGCATGGCAGCTTTCTGCCCAGATGCTGTTTTTCTAGAATATCTTTCCCAGACAAGCATGCTTCAAAGAGCCCCTTTCATCTCTGTAACTTGACTTTTCTTGCTAGCACTTACTATGACTGGTGATAAAATACATCTATTTAGTTACCACTTGTGTTTCAGACTAAACTGTAATCTGTAGGAGGAAAGGGATATCAGTGCATTGTTTTGTACTATTGGATCTAAACAGTGTTTAATACATAATGGGATCTCTCTCTCTCTCTCTCTCTCTCTCTCTCTCTCACACACACACACACACACACACACACACACACTCCACACATAAAGCAAGTAAATGAATGAGTGTTGAATTCTGTTGGTGATAGTGAGAGCTGGTTGCTGTTTGGCCCATTGCTATCCACTGGAAAGGTATCCAACCCCCAGGAAGGCAGGGCTACAAGAAGAGGCTCTAGGGACCATTCTCAGAAGTGACATGGAAGTCACATAGTTTAGATCTCCAGGCTGAATGTGTGAGATAGAGTCAAGGAGTAGGATCTTCTTCCTGCCTCTGCTCCTGGGGTTAGCTTTAGACATGAAGTAGAGAGTGACTTGTGGGCCAGCCTCAAACCACAAGCCCTGAGAAGAAATGGAAGGGGTCACCTGGAGCTCAGAAATATGTACTCATGTGTGACACGCCCAGATAACACCTGGGATTTCCCTACTTTCAAAGGGGGTTTTAGAGTGGTCTGCAATCTACACGAAAAGTGAAGTAATAATGCAGAAGGTCGCTGGGCAGTGGTGGCGCACGCCTTTAATCCCAGCCCTTGGGAGGCAGAGGCAGGCGGATTTCTGAGTTCGAGGCCAGCCTGGTCTACAGAGTGAGTTCCAGGACAGCCAGGGCTACACAGAGAAACCCTGCCTCGAAAAACCAAAAAACAAAAAAAAATAAGGCAGCAGGTCCCATGCTTTACTCTCACAGGTTCCCTACGCCTACCCACAGGCTGGCAGAGAGGTTTACTGTGCTAATGAGGTTACTTAGGGTTACAAGAAGATTTGACACTGACATATGCATACCTATTTATAAGGACCCAAGTTCTGTATGCCAGTGATAGGAAGAAGAGTCTAAAACCAGCCTTCTTGGACCACTAGGAAATGGGGCTCATGTTCAAATTGGGGCTTATTGTCAAACTGTTGAGTGGGAAGAAAGGGAATCTTTGAGTAGATCTTTGTATAGGCCAAGCAGTCTTTACCACAGGTAGCCAGGAAGTTGTATGATTCACAGAGGAGTTGCATAACTGTAGGTGGTGTCTTGGACACTGTTCTAATGCTGTGAAGTGACACCATAATCATGGCAACTCTTATAAAAGAAAGAAAAGAAAGCATTTTAAGTGGGGCTTGATTACAGTTTCAGAGTTTAAAATCTGCCATGGCAGAGAGCAAGTTAGCATGCAGACAGACATGGCGCTGGAGAATTAGCTGAGAATTCTACATCTGGATCTACAGGCAGCGGGAAGAACTGAGGCACTGGGCTTGGCTTAGGCATTTGAAACCTCAAAGCCCACCCCTAGGGCACACTTCCTCCAACAAGGCTACACCTATTCCAGTAAAGCCACACCTCCTGATGCCTCCCAAGTAGTGCCACTCCTTGATGACTTAGTGTTCAAATAAAGCCTATGGTGGGGATAAGGTAGGTGAAGGGGTGGCAATTCTTATTCAAACAATCAAAGGAGGGGAGAAATCTCTCTGTCCCCAGACATATGGGAAATAGGGAAGTTCCTATAGAGCATATATGTTTGTTCAACATCCCTTCCTTTACTGAACCACCTGCCCCTGTGCAATGTGGCCTAGTTGTTGCTGTTTTTTTCCATATCTGTCTCTATCCCAACAGGAACATTGATGCCATAACTAAAAGTCCTTCATCTCTCTGATGATGTCATTAGTCTGTGGGGAGCACACAGTCATTCAGGGTCAACCAGAGAGTCTTTGCTTCATTGGGATGGTTGTCTTTCAGGAGGATGACTGGAGTCTGCTGGCAGTCTCTCATCCTACATCTGGAAGAGGTAGCTTGCTAAGGGACATCTATCACCTAGATAGACACCAGGAGGAAAAAATGGGGAGAGTGGCAGAGCCTTGGTGGTTCCATGAGAGCCTGGTTCTGGTCATGTCCGAGTGAAATTCACTCTGGGCTTCTAGTTGATATAGAAATATAAATGGGGTAAAGTACTCGTTTCATTTTGGCTAATTTCAACTGAACTTTGTCCTTAACAACGCAAGCACCCTGACAAATAGAAGCTCTCTCTCCTCTACAGTCCAAAAGAGTACAATGGGTGTAGCTGAGAAACTGGGAGTATTGGTATGATCATCTCTTCTCAGGCTACCCACCACCCCTAGACACGACATGTACACGTACACACACACACACACACACACACACACACACACACACACACTTGCACATTCCTATGCACTGACTGCAGAAGCAGCAGCAAGTTTGGGACTTTGAGGCAATTTTTGTGTAAAATTTGAATCTGAAATGTCTTCCTTGGCTTCATGTACCCCAGCCGGTGCTACCATCTGGGGCATAGGGGGGGATACAGGAAATTTGGGAGGTGTGGGAATAGCTTGCTTTCTGCTTTCTGTCTACCATGATGTGAAGAGCTGTCCTCTGCCACATACTTCTACAGCCATGGCATTGTGCCACACCGTAGATCCTGAAACAGAGCCCAGTGGCTGTGGATTGAACTCTCTGAAATCATGAGTCAAAATACATCCTTCCTCCCTTTGGTTGTATCTCACAGTGTCTTGGTTACAACAATGAGGAACTAACGTTTTTTTCTTTCCAGCTAGGAATCATTTGCTTCCCTCCCACTTACTTTGCTAATTGAAGCAGACTCTGGTTATTCATTTTCTGTTTGTTTTGTCCCACAGCTCTGAATTCTCAAGAGACAGGCAAAGAGAGTTGCCATAAATTCATTCATTTTCCCCAGGTCAGGACTTGGGGTTTGTCTTAGTTTCTTCCTTCCTTCCTTCCCTCCTTCCTTCCTTCCTTTCTTTTTTCTTCCTTCCTTCGTTTCTTTTTTTTGTTGCTGTGACAAAGCACCCTGACAAAAGAAATCCAGGGCAGGGAAGAGAAAGGGCCCATTTTAGCTGTCACTTGCAGGCTGTAGTTCACTGCTGGGAAGCTGAGGCGGCAGGAACTTGAAGCAGCAGTCATCCTTATCACCCATAGTCAAGAGCAGAGAGGAGTACATACATGATCGCTTGCTTGCTTGGCTCAGTTTGATCTCTCGAATCCCACACAGCCCAGGATCCCTGCCCAGGGGATAGTATTCTTAATAGTAGGGTCTAATCAACCAACTCAACCAAGATACCCCAAATATGCCAAATAGATCTAGGCAGTCCATTAGAACTTTCTTTCCAGGCAAGTTTGGGCTATGTCAAGTTGACAATCAGAGCTAACCATCACAGGGTTCAAGACAAAATGTCTAATTATTTTCGTATTTTACTTGAGAGTATCTTGGACTAGGCTGGCATGTGGGCCTCACACACATCTAGAGTTAGAGCCTGTCAGCAGGGGATGCTAAAGTAATATGGAGCAAGTGGAGAGCCAGCTTTCAAGAGGAAGGCTTCTGTGTCTAACCAGAAAAGGTAGAGGAAATGTCAAAACTGGACCTCAGATGCAGGAATCTAGGAGCCAGGAGAACAAAGGCAGGCTAAAGAGGCCTTAGAGCAATCAGCTGAAACAGGGGTGTATTTCTTCTATTTCTTGGGCCTGCAAGTGTTAAACAGGGTTGGAGAAATGGCTCAGTGGTTAGGAGCACTTGTTGCTCTTGCAGAGGACCAGGGTTCCCAGCACCCACAATGGGGAATCCAACTATCACTTAACTCCAGTTCCAGAGGATCCAATGCCTCCGTTCTGGCCTCTGTGGGCACCAGGTACACACAAGGCACATATACACACGTGCAGAGGAAAAGCCCATATACTTAAAATTGACCTCAGCTGCTGGGACATGGCCATGAGCAATGTGGTGGATGTTAATGTCTTCCTTCCTGTCAGGACAGTCTCTGTTCTTTTTGTTTTCTCTAAGCTGAAGGGAAAGAATCATTAGATATTTTTTCCCTAGAGAGAATTCCCACCTGAACTTTACCCATTGCAGCTTATTCTTCCTTTGTTGCCCCCTCCTGTGGCTACAGACCTCTTTATTCCATGACCTCCTTTGAGGACATACTCTTGAGACTTCTATTACTCATAACCCTGAAGCAGAGACTTAGAAAGTAGAGTTCCAAAACTGGTCCAAACTGTGGGACCTCAAGCATGTCACTGACACCCTCCGGACAGTGCAGTCTCCATGCTCCCAGGAGTCCTCTTCTCCCCCATTCCAGAATGTCCTTCCAAATGCTCACTGGCATGCAGGTGTCAGCCTGCAGATCGCACTCCTGAGATGCTACAGGCAATTTCAGAACTATATTTTTATAATCACCACAGATGGGAGAGCGAACTGAAATGAGATTTCTTGAAACTGCTGCTTTGAGCATTTTTGTCCTGTCCCTTCATCCCTCACTACATTCAGCCTTTACGATGGCCGCCTCAAATAGCCCATGGTCTTCCTGATTGTTCTATGATTGTCTTGGAAAAAAGCTTGGACTGCATGCTGACTCTAACACCTCTCCTCTCTGCACCCCAAATCCTCACCTTAGACCATTGTAGAGCTATAGCAATTCCATTAGGTCTATATTCTGACCTCTTAATCAGCCCAGGTATGTGCATAGCCATGGGCAGACTGGCTTTTACATCATGCTCTGGAGATGTGTAATAGCTTCTGTTACCTTGCCACTGTAGCTGGTAGTACCCTTGGTCTAAGTGGTTGGCTCTGCATGTTCATTTGCATGCACCATCTTTTAATCTCTTAAAACTGCAATGCTCTTCTTGCTTCTGTATCACCATTTTCCTGTGCTAGAAGCAGTGTGTCTTCAGACAATGTCCCCAGGATAGACATCATTTTCAGCCTTAAACAAGTCTGCTCTGACTTTTTGAGCAATATGTCTTGCAGAAGTGGCATTGTCTTTGTAGCTGGGAGCAATGTAGCAGTGGGAAGAGACTCAGGTACTTGGGTATAAGGTTGTGAGGTAGGCCAGAGTACAAACTTAGGCAAGGGCTGGGGTGCAAGGAGAGCTGAGATGCAGGTATGAACATCTCAGGAACTGGTGAAGGTGGAGTCAGGCAGCAAAACCATGTTAGGAACTGAGATTCAAGAATTCCATGCAAATATCAGATGTAGGGGTGCTTGTGTCTGGGTTAAATTCAGAGGGATTGAGGCTTGTTAAGTCCTAGGCCTTCCTGGGAACTTCAGCATTGTAACTGATAGACAGGACCTGGAAGAATTCTTCTGGGGACCTTGAGGAACCAGACTGTCAGGCTCTACTCCTTATAGCTGAGTGTCTGGCAGTAACTTATTTTATTCCCTTGTGCCTCAGTTTCTCCATATCTCAATTAGATGATTATAACACTGCCTTCCTCATAGGGCTAGTTAAGGGCAAGTTAAGTGGATTTACAACAAATTAAATTCTTAGAAGTGGGCCTTGACTCCTAGTAGCATCAGATTCAGCTATTTTATTGGAAAATTGCTTATTAGGTCATTTTGATCCAAGGGGATTTGTCCCCATGGGTGTGTTATAGGTACTATAGAGCTTCTCAAGCAGCCATGGAGCTGTTCTCCATCAAGGGGAAGTTTGGCTTAATGTGTAGTCTCCTTATAGCTGACCCCATGTGTTTATCAATAATGGAACAACTGTCTACAGAGTACCAGTAGAAATATGGAAAACAAACACAGTTCTTCTCTACAATAACCAGAAGTGTGGGCCTCAGTGTCTGTCAGTCCTGGATACAAATCTTCATGTTTCCATTCATTTATCATGTGACATTCAGCAAGTTTTAACCTTTTCCTGTCTACACAATGAAAGTGCTGACATCTACTTCACAGGATGGACTCAAGGATCAAGATAAAGCATGTGGAATTCCTGACACAACTCCTTTTCCTCTTCCTAAGCCCATATATTGGCTGCAGACTCATTTTGTGGCCCTAACAAAGCAGGATCTACTCCCAAGACCATTTAGTTCTTGGGAATTTGGTTCCACATGACTGGTGGGCTAAAGCTACCCACTGGCTGGCTGTAGTTGGTCTCCTCTGTTCACTGCTATTTGCATCTTTCAATGGTACAGCTCCCAACATGGCACCTGTTTTCCTTCAGGGTCAGGGGAATGGAATCAGAGTTCTTTTGTGATAAAGTCATGATATGATATTACTGATACATTATTATTCAAAACTATTCATTTAAGTGCACAGCACATTTAAGGGGAGAGACTTAGATGAGGGTAAGAGCACCAGGAAGGATGATGGATCATAAGGGCCATCTACCACATCTTGAACCCCTCCCCAAGGCAGGCCCTACATGGGCTTCCTCCCCTATCAAAGCACTAGGAGCCCAACCTTAGAGTAGTTTTGGCTTTGTCTTGTCACCCTTTCAAAGTTCCAAGCCAGAGTCTTTCAATCTCTGAGTGAGAGAATTATCTCAATAAATGCCCTTAGTATATGTGAATTGATAATTTATTTTAAAATTTTACATGTGTGTGCACATGTGCACATGAGTGTAGATGCCTTCAGAAGCCAGAAGAGGGAGCTGGATCCCCTGAATGTAGAGATACAGGCATTTGTGAGCTGCCCAATGTGAAGTTAACCACTGAGCCATCTCTTCAGCCTGGAATTGGTATCTTCACAGGAAGACTTCTTTTTTTTTTCTTCTTCCTCTTTTTCTTTTTCTTCTTTGTCTTTTCTTTTTTCTTTTTGTAGCACCCACTACCTTGTCCACTTCATGAAAAGAAGAAAGGGCAACTTACATCCCTCTCCTGCAACCAACCCCTAAGAAAAGTCATAGCTTCATTCTGCTGGGTATAGGATTTATGGTAGCATCCTTGATTTTAGCACCCAAAAGACTTCCAATTCTAGTTTTGATAAAGAGTCAGCAACACATGACCCACTCTGGAGGCAACCTGGGTATCCTTTATAGGGCTAAATTAGCTCTGTCATTCATGGCCAAGGCCATTCACACCTGTTTAGAGCTGTCAGATTTCCTCTGCCAGGCTTTGAAAGATGTTAGGCTGCAAGGAATAGATCAAGGAGATGCTGACAGCAAAGAGACTGCCTCCTAGGGGAAGTGGAGAACTGTGGGATGAAGCTGGACATAAGAGACTTAAAAGCCCTCTAGATCCATCTCAGGGTCCAGTGCATCTGATGTTAAGTCAGTGCAAGGGGTCCTTGCACCCCTTCAAAGAAGCTCTGTAGCATTATCCTAGCTCCCAGGGTTCCTGTAAGATTCTCTGGGTCTTTGTTGGCTATGCATTGCAATTCAGTTCCTTGCCTTGTACAGCTCTACACCCTACATAACTCCATGCATGTGGGTCCTGACAAAACATCACACACACACACACACACACACACACACACACACACACACACATTGTCATTTCAGTGGTGCTTCTGAAAGAATCTGGCCTGTGTGCCATTTCAGGTCACTGACATGGGTTTCATCCCTCAGGGAAGCCCTGTTCTGTGACTTCTGCCCTAACCTGAAAAACATGTGAATGTTGAGAATTCCCCAACTCCCTTCTCCAGGATGGGTGTGATATTCCACCTTAGCCATAAGAATCAGGAAAATATGACAGGTAAGAAAAGAGACTTGACCGAGAACATGTAATAAGGTCATGACCCTAAGTTCTCTTTTGCAGGAATTCATCCCACTGTAATACCTGGCTCTTCCCTGGAACTGATTCTGTCTAATACAACAGGCTTTCTTATGTTCCCAGTCCTGCCAAGCTGTTCCTGCTGCTTCACTACTCCTGGCCTTCCCATAAATTTTCCTCCATTCAGTTCATTCTTCACAGAAATTCTTACCTACTGTTCACTCTTGGCTAACAGCCACTAACAAATGTATCTGTATTGTCTTATTTATTGACGCTGTCTATAACTCTCAGAGTTTCTAATTCATAAGAGATAATCACATATGGCATAAACATTGAATAGCTAGAAGTTGAAGCACATTGGTCCTTTTAGTTTGGTGGTGGTGAAGTGGTTCCTGAGAAAAGTGCATGTAGTTTCCATGGGGATCTTCAAAGTGTTGAATGAAGCACATAGTCACCCTTTGGTGCTCCGACTGAGAGGCAGAGAAGAAAGCTGAACTCCCAGCCTCTAGCATGGAGCCTGAGACTCTTACTGGGAAAATTCAAAGGCTGTAGCTCTTCCATTAGGTATGGAGCTTGGGGTCTGGGGACCACAAGGTCCTTGAGACAGGACACTTTGTTGTGTAAAAGGAAAGTGGTGGAACCTTCTGTTCCAGGCACTATGTCATCACTTAGACTTTCTTCCACAATGACTGCTCCATTGCTTTGTGCCTTGAAGAGATACAATTGAGGAGCTGGGCAAGTGGGCCCCACCAAAATGTGATTAGCCAGTACTTCTTAGCTATCTAAATCCTTTCACAGTGTCCCCATAGCTCCTTAAAACCAGATCCTATGGGGTTCCAGCTAAACTCCTTAGAGATGGTGAGGGCTCTGAGGCAGCCTGGAAAACTTCCCAGTCTTGTGTAATATGGCATGTTATGTCCAGGTCACACTGCTGGGACCTCTTTTTGGCACACCATCCCCAGTTTAGAAGAGTGGTCACATTACAAGGCTGTTCTCAACTGGAGGGCTAGAGCCTGAGTGTGCTGGCAACACCTGGCTTTCCCACATTATCCCAGATATTGTCAGAACTCGGGAATTTATTCCCCTTGCTCCACAATACTGTTGGCAGGTGCATGCATCAAACAAGGCTTGGAAGAGTGGTCGCCATAGAGACAGAGACACCTAGAGAGCCCAGCTCTGTCTCCTTTGATGCTGGTGTGCTGACATTCCTGTCAAACCTACTGTAGACATTTTACTACTATTACAGAGCCCAGCACCCAATGGGATCTTCACAGGAGAGCTTGACACCACACAGCCATCAGATGTTACTGGAGGAGGGCTCATGTCACAGAGCTGTCATTTTTCTTTTAATTTGTTTTGTTTTTCTTTGTAAGTGTATGTGTGTTGTGCACAGGTGTATATGAGTGTTTATATCTGTGGAAGTATTGGTGTGCACAGATGCACACATTTGTATGTGAGAGTATGTGTTGAGGTCCAAGGTTGATGTGGGGAGTTTTTCCCACCTTATTCATTGAGGCAGGGGCTCTCAATCAAACCCAGAGCTCACCAATAGGGTTAGTATCCCTAGCCCACTTACTTTGGGGGAGCTGTTGTTTCTACTTTCTGAGGCTGGAATTAATAGGGGACTCACTTCACCTACTCAGAATTTACTACTACTTTTTCTTGCTTATATAACCAGGGCTTTAACCCCTTAGCAATCTCTGTAACCCTCTCTGTCTTTCTTGATTGAGCAATGAAATTTGCCATGACCTTACCCCAAAGGACCATCTAAAGGGACTGAATATAACTACCCCAGTAAACAACTTATCAATTATATTTTTTTCTGACAAAATAGGCCATGGCAGATCAACTTTGCCTTCTACAATAAAACAAACATAACCACAGCACACATAGATTTCTATACAATTAAATTTTTATTGTTTAGATATATGCAGTTCAATCATTTGATATTTATTAAAGGAATCTTTTGTGTCCTTTCAAACAATATTTAAATGAAAACACTTTTTGAAAGTTTTAATGATGAAGACTGGGAAGCCTGAATGAGGATTCAAGCCAAGGAAGCTGGTGAAACTGTGTTAAGAGACAAATCATTGCAAGTAAACTTTAAGAATGAGCAACAATGGCGGGCCAAAGTAACTCAGTTGAGAGAGTGTTAGGCTGAAGAATGAACAACAACAACAACAACAACAACAACAACACTTTTTGCTGGACGGGGGCAGAGAGAAAAAGAAAATAAAGGGGCAGTGGGCTAGGATGCAGCTCATCTGTAGAGTGCTTGTCTAGTATGAGCAAAGCCCTGTTTGACCTCCAGCACTACATTAACTGGGCTTGGTGGTGCACACCAGTAATCCAAGCATTAGGGGGCTCGGAGTAGGAGTGTCAGAAAACCAGGGTCATGCTCTGCTACAAAATGAATTTTAAGCCAGACTGGAAAACATAAAACCATCTAAAAATCAAACAGAAAATCCTTACCTGGGCTGGGGAGATAGGTTAGAGCACTTGTTACACAGTGTGAAGGCTTGAGTTCTAATCTCCTGCACCAATATAAATATCCCAGTGAGGCCACATACACTTGTAATACCAGATCTGTAGACAAGAGGATCTCTGGGGCTTGCTGGCTCCAACCCAGCTTTGGGTTCAGTGAGAGACTATCTTAGCTATTTTCAGAAAGGTTTATTATAAGAGAAAACCATGAATACCAAAATGCAACTATAGTAATAATAAATAAAACAAAGCCCCAGGGGCAAATGGCTAAGACTTGTCAAGCAGTCTTTACATTGGGCTTATTGCATGCATCTTTCAGCAATTTTAAACGAGGCCAGATTCAGGAGAGTCCAGAGACCTGGTTATGGGAATCAGTCAAGACTTCAAAACATTGAAGGCTGTACTTTTATACTTCTGTTTGGGCTTCTTCAGTCCCTAAGACAGTGATGCCAACACCATGGGCTTCTCAGGCCACACATCCCGCTTTTCACATAGATTATCTCCCTTCATGCCTTGAACGTGAGTGAAGGTGCTTCTCACAGATGCTTCTTTTCTCTCAACTCCTGGAAAACAAAGAGGCTCCATGCTTCTTCAAGACAATCTTTGGGGTAGAGGAGGAGATGATGGGGGAGTGGTTGCTTTTGACCTATAGCCGTGAGATTAGCAGACAGTGGGAGCAGCAGTAACAGACCAGGAAAAAGGAGCTCTGACCTTTTAGCTCTGAAGCCTCCACCATTTCGGGCTCATTGTGTTTGTAGCATCAAAGTGGGTGTGAGGAGGCCTAGAGGTGTCTTTCTTCCCATAAAACTGTAAGTTTGCTTCCTAAACTTCTCTCCTTGTTAAATAAATCCCAGTGGCTGTAGAAAATGACCTTAAGTGACTTTCTCAAATGGTTCAGACCTCTTTCCTATACCTAACCCTCTATAGATTTTACTGACTTGACAGCCCCATTTCTGGCCTCAGGTTATTTTATTGGCTCAAAGGGAAGCCATCTCCTATTAAGGTATATTGGTGTGAGGCCCATCAGGATGCTCCTTAACATATACTCTATTTAGGAGGAATATTCTGTCTCAGCGATCAATAAACCCATTCTAAGAAACCCTTACCTTTGGAAAGTGTAAATGCAAAGCATATATAAAGGCCCAAAGCTGGGCTTTGATTTGAGTTGTATAATCAACAGTGATGAGTGACAGTTCTGGTCTCACAGTCTGCATGCACAGGTAGAATGCTGATATCCATGGCTCAAGACTGCTGTTGTTTCTGTATCAAATAATGACAATTCTGGTTGCATAAAACAGAAATTGAGGGGCTGGAGGGATTGCTCAGTGGTTAAGAGAGCTTGCTGCTCTTCCAGAGGACCTGGGCTTGGTTCCGAGCACTCATGTCAGGTTGCCCCTACTTATTCCTTTTCAAATTTAAGGCCTCTTCTTTTCAATAATTGTTGTCACATGTATATATGCATACACATATACATGTATATTCCTAAATATAACCTGCTCTGTCTGTAGAACATTACTCATATGTATGTTTTCAGGGTTGACCATTTAGTATTGGAAAACCAATAGGTATGTTATTCTCTGGGGAAGACTATTTTTCCTTCTCTCAGAATTCCTTGGTTGCCTGTAGTTCTTTGTATAGTGTTGAAGACTCATAGGCCTTTCCCTGTCCGGTGTGACATATTCATTGGAGTCTTCTTTGGTCAGCTTATGTTTGGGTGGCCATGTTGGTGAGATTTTATGGAGATAACTTCTGATATCACTAGGAGACACCATGTCACAGCAAACTCCCTGATATTATGGCTTTTATGATGTTGCTTTCTCCCTCTTCAATGTTCCCTGAGCCGTAGGTGTGGAAGTGTTTCGTAGATGTATCCATTGGGACTGCACTTCACAACTCTGCATAATGATTGGTTGTGGTTTTCCGTAATGGTCTCTGTTTATTGCAAAGAGACGTTCCCTTGATGAGGACTACAGTTATCTGTAGATATAAGGGCTAGGGACTATGCTAGCTTAGTAGTAGTTTAAGTTCTCTTCTAGGATTCATGACTTCACTAGCCCTGGGTAGTTATCAGGTTTTCCAGTACTTAGCATAGTTTCCTATTGTTGAGCAGATCTTAAGTACAATTAGAGAATTATTGATTACTGCCAAAATATGTGTGCCACTACTGAACCGTTAGGTCTTCTTGCCTGTTTGGTCATTGTTGTGATTCATAAGTGTCATAGCTGGGTAGGATTACTGGTGGCTTCCTTTTGTTGGAAGCTTGGATAGCACCTTCTTTTACCATAACAGATAGTCCTCAAGGAACAGGCATTCAGATCAGGTCCAGTTCTTTGGGCCCTGAGTCTGAAGAGCGTGGTGTCTTTGGCAAGAGGTGTCCCGCGCTACCGTCTCGCCAGCAAGAACGACGCGGCACACAAAGGATCCTTCTGCAGTAAAGCTTTAATGCATCTTGAGAGGGAGAGCATAAGCTTGCCAAGAATGGAGACCCCGAACAATAGAACACCCGTCCCTTATATAGGTCACACCGCTCGCCTGGGACATGGAGCTTCCCCATTGGCTCCCGCACATCAGGCCAGATGACGCCACGAGAGAGGCTGAGACTCTGAGGTGGAAAATTACCAGGTACATGCGCACTAGCCTGTTTACAACTTGTCCTCAGCCGAATGTAGGCGCCATCTTGTAATGGCGAATGTGGGTGCGACTCGGGCGGCTCCCCACATCTCCCCCTTTTCATTTCTGTAAGCAAAGTAGGACACTCTTAAGAGGGCGGAGACAGAGGTCAAATCCCCTGACCAAAAGGTTGGGCCTTGTACAGGAGACGACCCCTAAGCTCATGCGCGCCCGAGGTCTTCCTGACCCGCCCAGTGCCGTTTTTTAGAGGGAGGGAAACTAGGGCACTCAACCCTCATGTAGATGACATATCTCCCAAGGCGGCCCACAATGATGACCGCCTTGTGCGATGCTTTGCTCGACATCCCTCAAGAGTTGCTCAGACCAAACACTCTACCCAGTGCAATGAGACTAGACTCGCGGGTGTGCAAGAACTGTCTGGCTGGCGACCTACTGCTATTGTTTAAGCATGGACAGCCAAACACCGGCCGAGGCTCCTTGTTCTAAGGCAACAAGCGCCTGCGCAATGACCACCTTGTCTCTTTTAGTCTGGGCCCTGAGTTTGCAGATGAGCCATAGGAGCAACACCAACCCACAGCAGAGCGCTGCTCCAAACAATCCCACCCCCACCCATTCCTTGAAATAAGAAATTGCCGAGGAAATCCATGAAGAGAGGCCCTCTGTCAAGGACAGGTCAAGATGGGTGGAGTTGATCTGAATAATTGCTGTCCGCAGTTCTCGCAGGGTTTCATCAAATTTAAGGGTCCAATTCTGTAACATATACTGTGAAAGACTTTTAGACAGGTTAGCTGCTTTTGTAAATCTGTCATATTGTATGGAAGTAACACAGAGTCCTGGCAACTTTTGTTCACAGCCCAATTGGGCTAGCTGTCAAAGGACATCCAGTTGTTCTTGAATAAGATCAATGCGCTGGTTAACCAGCATTAGGTCCCCCTGGACTTGAGTATTGGCGGATACCTGTCTGTCTAGAGCTAAGGTGGCAGCTGCAGACAACTCATTAATGGTATTGGCAGTCTGCATCGTTTCAGAGAGCGCAAGGGCCGAAACAGTGATGGCCCCTGTAACCGCAGCCGCTGCCATCACACCTATGATAATGGCAGAGATACCAAAGTCTCTTTTCTGCCTGAATACGGTCTGATCCGCTGCAAAAGGACCTTGGCCAGTTAACATATCAAAGGTCCAATCTCTCTGTCCAGGGGTTGGTGCCGTAGCATTGGCTCTGGCTTGAGCTTGTGCAGCTTCATGCCATAAAGTCTTCCACTCCATATATTGGCCCATTGTAGGGAGTGCAGCCTTGGCCAGCATCTGCCAATCGGCGGGAGTCATGGACGCCCCGGCAAATCTCTCTAACATTACTATAGTAAAATTAGCATTTACCCCATACTTTCGGACCGCTTCAGCCAGGTCTTTAATTTGGCTGTACTCTACAGGGGCATGAACTCGCCCTCCACCATCTACCTTGAAAACTGGAAAAGTGGCTTGTACCTTTCTCCTAACCTTGTCAGAGAGAAAAGAAAAGGGGTTGGGGCACGTCTCATAAGGGGGAGGTGCGGAAGGCACGATCCGCGTAGGGACCAAAGAAGGCGGCCGCTTCATCTGCCCATTGCGGGGCGGCCAATCTTCCTCATACCGTGCCGCTTCCTCTTCTAGCTCTGACTCCTCACTAGAGCTAAGGGGGTCAGTGTCTGAAGTTTCCAATTGAAGAGCCTCAAGGTCTTGAACTGGGTAGAGGCTCTCCCCCCTTCTTTTTACTTTTTTCTTGGGTATGAGAATCGTTTTTCTGCCCACAGCCTTGTCGGGGGGACAGTATTTTCCCATTTTGTCTTTAATCTCTCCCTCGTCCTTAGACTTACCAGGAGGTCCTTTTTTCTTGCTGAGATTTTGGCTTCCCATCCTCTCACTCCGTTCTCACATGGTGTCCTGGACCCTTTCAAGGGTGATTTGCCCCTCCCTTACAGCATCTACACAGGCCTCATCTTGTTCACAGCAATACGAAGACAGTAAAACCAAAATGAGGGCACTTAACACAATTAGCAAGGCTTCAACAGCATTAGACCAAAAAGGGGGCAATCCCAAGTCAAGACTCAGGGTCAACATGCCTTTCCGAACCTACCTCCCTGCAGTTCTGAATCCTCCCTGTTTCCAGGGGGTCTCCAAAGGTGCTTGACGATGACAAAGTTCCCGGGTTTCGGCACCAGATGTCCCGCGCTACCGTCTCGCCAGCAAGAACGACGCGGCACACAAAGGATCCTTCTGCAGTACAGCTTTAATGCATCTTGAGAGGGAGAGCATAAGCTTGCCAAGAATGGAGACCCCGAACAACAGAACGCCCGTCCCTTATATAGGTCACAGCGCTTGCCTGGGACGTGGAGCTTCCCCATTGGCTCCCGCACATCAGGCCAGATGCCGCCACGAGAGAGGCTGAGACTCTGAGGTGGAAAATTACCAGGTACATGCGCACTAGCCTGTTTACAACTTGTCCTCGGCTGGATGTAGGCGCCATCTTGTAATGGCGAATGTGGGTGCGACTCGGGCGGCTCCCCACAAAGAGGAAATTACCTTGTTACTCTAGGCAGTGGCAACCAAGAGCACTAATAATAGGCTATATATTTTGGGAGTTTTTTGGACATTCTTGACCAACAACTCAAAAAAGGACTTCTCATATCTGCTATCTGCAGGCCACCATGCTTCCCACAATAATGACAGTGGATTAAACCTCTGAACTCAAACCAGCCACAGGTGAATGTTTTCCATGGTCATGGTGTCTCTTCACAGCAATAGAAATCCTACCTAAGTCAGAAGTTGGTGCCAGAAACTGGGGTATTGCTGTGATAGGCCTGACCATACTTTTTCTGGGGGAATGTGGATTTTGAGACTTTGGGTTAGAAAAGCAGTTGAATGCTTTAATCAAGGCTTTATGGGCCACACTAGTAGGAACATGGAAGACAGTGATGCTGAGGGTGATTTGAACTATGGGGATCTGGCTCAAGAGGTTTCAGAGGAGAAGAATGCAAGGATGTGGCCTAGAGGTTGTTCTTGTGATATTCTGGCAAAGAATGTGGCTGCTTTGTGCCCTTGTCCAAATAAATCTGCCTGAAGCTAAGGTGAAGAGTTTTGGGTTAATTACAGTGGCTGAGGAAAGCTCAAACACACTAATACTGACTCTGTTATGTGGTGAGTAGTGTTCACTCTTATGCAGATTCACAATGAAAAGGAATAAGATGAGCAAGGGAAAATAGAAAATATACAGTTCAAGGAGAAAGGGGCCACAGGAAGTGGATTTACAGAGCTAAACAGATTAAAGAAAAACCTAATGTTAAACAGAATAGAGTGGAATAAAGATCTCAGGGCAAGATCCCACCCAGCCAAGCTTCCAATCTGTGAAAAGGAATTAAGGAAAAGCTTAGAACTAGGTGTAGTGATGCATGCCTTTAATCTTAGCACTGGGAAGGCAGAGTCAGTCAGGTCTTTGAGTTCAAGCCCAGCCTGGTCTACACACTGAGTTCCAAGACAGCTAAGCTTAGGCAGTGAAGAAAACCATCAAAACCAGAAAGCTGGTGAAGATGTAATTGAATGAGAGGACCATGTTCCAGCCTCAGCAAGCAGCAGAACTTGGCAGATTTGGACACATAATTCTGGCTTTAAAGTCACTATAGAAGAAAGGGGTTATGGAAGTTCTCTCTGTGATTAAGGAAAGCTGCTGAGGCCAGGCGTGAGTCAGGATCGTCCCTGCATGGAAGCCTAGAGAGGCCATTGTGTGAAGTCGAAGCCTGGATTGCCTTGAAGTCCCCAAGATAGTAAAGACGACAGAGTCATGGGTTATCTGTTGAGGAGAGCTGTTAACAGGAAGTGGAACCAGCCCAAAATAAAGAACTGTGATGCAGTCAACAAAGTGGAAAGGACTTGGAGATTTGAAGAGCATGTTGACGTCAGACATGGAGTGGGAGAGTTGGCACATACCCAGCTGGTTTTTGGGATTTTTTTTGTCCAATATTTTCTCACTGTGCTCCATTTTTTTCCACTTGGAGTGGTAATGCATATCCTGTGCCATTAAATGTTGGAAGGATGCGATCTGCTTTTTTAGTTTGATTTTACAGGGGATTATAGTTAAAAGATTGCTATGAATCTCAGAAGAGGCTTGGAACTTGAGAGTTTTAAACAAGTTTGAGGCTGTTATAGACTGTGGGGTCTTTTGAAGTTGGACTGAATGCATTTTTGCATTATGTTATGGCAACAAGCCTGTAGGGGCTAGGGCTGGAATGTGGTGGCCTGAATAGGAGTGGCCCTCATAGACTCATGTGTTTGAGTGCTTGGGGCATAGGGAGTGTGTCCTGGCTAGTTTTGTGTGTCAACTTGACACAGGCTGGAGTTATCACAGAGAAAGGAGTTTCAGTTGAGAAAATGCCTCCATGAGATCCAGTGGTAAGACATTTTCTCAATTAGTGATCAAGGGGGGAGGGCCCCTTGTGAGTGGTACCATCTGTGGGCTGGTAGTCTTCGGCTCTATAAGAAAGCAGGCTGAGCAAGCCAGGAGAAGCAAACAAGCCAGTAAGTAGCATTCCTCCATGGCTTCTCCATCACCTCCTGCTCCTTGACCTGCTTGAGTTCCAGTCCTGACTTCCTTTTGTGATGAACAGCAGCCTGGAAGTGTAAGCTGAATAAACCCTTTCCTCCCCAGCTTGCATCTTGGTCATGATGTTTGTTCAGGAACAGAAACCATGACTAAGACAAATTGGTATCAGCATAGTGGGGTATTCCTGTGACAACCTGACCATGTTTTGGGGAGGACTGTGGAAGGACTTTGGAACTTTGGGCTAGAAGATCCATTTGGTGTTAAGAACTTTGTGGGATGTTGTGTAGGAGCTTGGAAGATAATGTTGAGAACAGTGCAGAAGATGGAGGCCTGGCTTGTGAAATTTCAGAGGGAAGATTAAAGACTCTTCTCAGGGCCGTTGCTATTTTGACTGTCAAGATTCTGTGGTTTGAGTTATCTGTGGCTGAAGGATCAGCTGTGATTAACAAGATACCAGAACTACTAAAGCAAAACCATTGGATTACTGGGACTATTGATGCTGGTTAGCTGGAGCTGGGAAATTGGCGATGATTGGGAAGAGACTAGCATCATTGAGGTGAAATCTTCTGAGGAGTGTTTTCTGAGAGCACAGAGGCTGCATTCCAGAGATAGCCAGGGTTATACCTTGTGCTGTGGTTGGACTTGGTAATGTGTAAGAGTTACCCAGGTGGCACTGGTTTTGAAGGCATGAAGGCATGAAGCTGAGGCCTGGGCACTATGAGAGGCTGCGGAAGGCCATTGGTAAAGGTGCAGCCTCAGTTGCAATTGATGGCCCAGAACTGAAGGGGTCATGCAAAGGAGTTGAGGCTTTGCACCATGAAGAGAGCCCATGAGAGGCTGTTGATGAAGCCTAGTTGCAGCAGAAGACAGCAGTGTTTTGGAGAAGCCAGTACCATAAGATCACCACCAAGAACAACAGCAGCAGTGGAGTACAGGCATCTGGAGCCTAGAAGACAAGGTGTGTGCTACAAAGGGCAGAGCTGGAGAAGTGACCCAAGCCCTTGGAGGAATCCAGAAGATTGTGAGTGGATCCCAGACATTGGAGTTTGATTTTGCTTTTGATTGTGACAATGGCCTGATATTTTTTCCCTCTTGAAGAAAGAAGGTATTTTAGTGGAGCCCACAGTTTAGAGACTTTGAATTTTTAAAAGACTTCAAATTTTAAGAGATTGGCTGTTTAAAAGGAACTGAAATGTTAATATGTAAGAATTTGCAAAGACTGTGGTACTTTTAAAGTTATTTAGATCTTGGGGATGAATAAGGAAGTAAGGGTCGAGGCTTATTGGTGATGTGTTCATATGTCAAGTTGACAGTGGGTCAATTGTACTGGCTAGTTTTGTGTGTCAACTTGACACAAGCTGGAGTTATCACAGAGAAAGGAGTTTCAGTTGAGAAAATGCCTCCATGAGATCCAGTGGTACGGCATTTTCTCAATTAGTGATCAAAGGGGGGAAAGTCCCTTGTGAGTGGTACCATCTGTGGGCTGGTAGTCTTGGGCTCTACAAGAAAGCCAGCTGAGCAAGCCAGGAGAAGCAAGCAAGCCAGTAAGTAGCATTCCTCCATGGCCTCTGCATCAGCTCCTGCTCCTTGATCTGCTTGAGTTCCAGTCCTGACTTCCTTTTGTGATGAACAGCAGCATGGAAGTGTAAGCTGAATAAACCCTTTCCTCCCCAACTGGCATCTTGGTCATGATGTTTGTGCAGGAATAGAAACCGTGACTAAGACAGAGTGGCACTGTTAGAAGGTATGACCTTATTGGAGAAAGTGTGTCACTGTGAAGGGAGACTGAAGTCTCAGATGATCAGGCTAGGTCTAGTGTGATATGCATGTCTACTACCTGTAGATCAAGATGTAGAACTCTCAGCTACCTCACCAGCACCATGTATGCCTGCAGGCTACCATGCTTTTTGCCTTGAGGATAATGAACTAAACCTCTGAATTGTAAACCAGCCTGAATTAAATGTTTTTCTTTATAAGAGTTGCCGTGGTAATGGTGTTTCTTCACAGCAATAGAAACCCTAAGACACTCCCTGTTTCTCCCTAAAGAGAACCTTGCCCCCTTCCCAGTCCTCGATTCCCATTTCTTGACCATATCACCTCTCTATTACTCCCCATCCACCCTACCCCTGCAATAGGCCTTCTTAAAACTTCCCTGCTTTCTTCAATTACTCCAGGATATGTATGTACGTCTGGAGATGTGGAGCTCGGAACCTCCAATGAGAGAGAACATGTGCTATTTGTTTTTCTGGGTCTGGGATACTTCATTAAGTATGATCTTTGCTAGTTCCCTCATTTACCTGCAAAGTTCATGATTTCATTTTTCTTTACAGCTGAAAAGTATTTCGTAGTGTATATGTACCACATTTTCATTATCCATCTGTCAGCTGTAGGTCATTTAGGTTGTTTCCATTTTCTAGCTATTGTGACTAGAACAGCAATGAGTGAGACTGAGCAAGTATCTGTGGGGTAGGATGTTGATAGCTCTGGGCTTTAACTGCCTGTGGCCCAGCATCTAGAAGCTAATTATCCAGCTCTGAGCCCAGGCTGTTGGGACCCTGGCTGTTGGTATCATGGCTTCTTGGCAACCAAAGCTAATAACTCCATGACTTTCTGGAATTCTCCCAGCAGCTAGGTCCCATAGCTCTTCACAGCTGTGTGCTTTCCACAGCATCAGCTCTCCATTTTTTCTCCCTGTCTCAGTCTTTCTGCAATCCCTCATGGTCTCAGCTCCCTGAATTCTCAGCTTGCTGGTCCTTTATGAAAGGCTTTTGCTACCTTCTAGCCTGTAAGGTGTGGCAGCCTGGCAGCCTGGCAGCCTGGGGAGCCATTTGCTTCTGTGTTTCCAGCTTAGCCCATTCTGTGCTAAAGACCATAGGTTGTAAAGTGCTTGTGGACATTTTATTGGGGTTTAGGCTACAACATCAAGGGTGAGTGCACAGGAGGGAGACCTTCTGGAGTGTTCTGACAGGACTGAGAGGAGGTCCCTTATATCGACAGCCACACATGCACACAGCCTCCTGTCTGTTAACCACAGTAGTGTTTTTTGCTTGTTCCTTTTTTTTTTTTTTTTGTCTTAGCCACATACTATGCACAGGACAGGATTCCAAAAACAGTAATAGCAAAGAAATGTTTCCTATAAATAATCTCAGTCCACAGCCTATAGAATAAGACCCAAAACTGTCCATTGAGAACACACAAAAAATGATGACCAAAGATAGATGAGTCCATCTCTTAGATGGGAGAACTCAGTAGGCTATAAACGTTTGTTT
>JADRCH010000134.1:2663146-2679763 GCA_019843965.1 Rhynchomys soricoides
CACCTTTACCACCACCACCACCACCACCACCACCCCTACCACCATCACCACCACCACCACCACCTACATCACCTTTACCACCACCACCACCACCACCACCACCAGCATCACCACCACTACCACCACCACCACCACCACCACCACCACCACCAGGACCACCACCACCACCATCCCTACCACCTTTACCACCACCAGCACCACCACCACCACCACCACTTTTCCCATTCCCTATTAGGGTACTTCTAGTCTCCTCATGCTGTCACAGTTCACTGGTCTGGCCTTCTGCCTCCATTTCCTTGTACTGAGCTCTGGTCTATCATCTTGAACTCCCTACCCAGCCCTGGGAGTAAAGCTGCATTTGTTTTGCCTCTGCTGGGCCTTGGATGTGATGGAACCACACTTCAGAACTGTCTTTTACTAAAAGGTATTATGCTTTCTGGGTCACGTTGCTGCAACCAATCCCCAGGTTCTGGTATCTTCACTAGGCAGGTTTGTATTTGTCATCATCTCTGACCCTTGTGACCTTCCTGGCAGGATTCTCAGGGTCATGATTGTTTCAGCAGTTAGAGATTCCTCTTGTATCCCATTAGCAGATATAAAAGAGAACCCCAATGTCTCATTCTCCTGCTGCTCCCTTCCTGCCTGAGAGGAAGTGCCTGTGAATCCCTGAGCTATGCATTAATGGATTGATTTTGTTCAGCAGCGTGGATTTTGCACAACAAAGTATTAATGGGGTCTCTCCTGCCTCCAGTGCCTTACTTGTCAAGGAAAAATTGAAGAAGACCAGAACCTGCTGCGAAGCCAGCTGGCGATTTAATTTCACCTAATTTTTCTACCTCTAGGGAAATTGCCAAATTAATGAGAAGCCAGACCTCTTAGCCAGTCTTTGCTACAAAGTGAGACTAGTTGTTCTGGGAATGTGGGACACAGTCACTGCGTCCTCTGATACAGGGACACCTGGGTGTGCTAGGGTAACCATCCTGTCTGAGGCTGGATCCAGGATCCAGGATACACAATGGGAAATTGAGCTCCATGTCCTGGTGAGAGCAAGTTTGTCCTCAGGTTTCCCTCTGGAAACTTCCACAGCATTCCATGGCTATTTCTATTAAGGAACTGATACTGATTTTTCTTGACTCTTGGTGACCCCAGGCACCTGGGAATGTGGATAAACAATCTGTTACTTTCTGCAAGGTTAAACATGCCCCCGCAGGTACAGCTGGTAGAGCTGATCCCAGCTCTGGTACACGGTTGGAGCCTGGGCCTTCTCATCCGGCCTCAGCTGGTTGATCCCAACCCTGGTACATCTTGGGGTGTATGCTGCTTTCCAGTGCTATTCATCTTTATTTTATTTGTTTTTCAGAGCACCCCGTAGCCTTGAGCATTACACAGTCTTACAACTTTTATGGATTCTGCCACCACAACATCCTGGCAATGAAAATACTTTAAGGAAAAACCTGCTACATCTTCTCTCTGATTTGATAGATGGTAGCAGAAAGATTCCTTTTTTTCCCACTAAATTTCTTGGGCGAACAGGAGGACAAAAAGTACTATTTCATTATAACATCGTCCTGCATGTGCCTTTATACTTTGCTCTAACTCATGCCCTTCCCCCACTGCTCTTCCTTTTCCTCCCCTAGTTGCCCCTTTCTATTTTCTTTCTTTTGTGGGTGTATGTTTGTGTTGGATGGGTACATGAGTGTGTGAGTGCACACGCATGTGGTGGTTGGAGCAGGATGTCTGTGGCTCTCTGTCTTCCTCATTCACTCTCCGTCCTATTGCCTTGAGATGAGGTCTCCTGAAGAACTGGAAGTTCATTGTTTTGGGCTGGTCAGCCAGCAAGCTCTTGGAATCTGCCTGTCTCTACACACCCTGCCCCCCATCCTGCAGGATGGAGATACAGGCAGGTGTAGTCATGCCTCTTGGGCTTTTATGTGGCTGCTGGAGAGTCAAACTCTGGTCCTCTTGTTTGTAGATCCGGCTTACTGACTGAATCGTCTCCTCCACCCCCACCTTCTGCTTTCTTATTGGTTGTGCTCCATTACCTGACAGTTTCCCACTTCTCCCAGGATCATCTCCTCCCCTCTCCTCAACAAAATGATTGTGAAACTTCCCTGTCAAGAGACCAAGTCACAGACTTGTCAGCACGCTGCCCTTTGGATTTATCATAGTCCTCTCCTGTCCCCTGTCTCTCTTCCTGGCTTCCAGCTCAGCCATCCCTCGGAACTCCTGAACAGATCAAAGGTCAAGAATTCTCAAAAGTCAGAGATAGAATATTTGCACATGGCCCATACACGTCTCCCCATACTATTTGTTTGCTTGATATTTTTGAGACAATGTCTTACTATGTAGCTAAGGCTGGCTTTGAACTCCTATTTCCCATTGCCCCAACCTCCAGAGGACTGGAATTGCTGGCATGCACCACCATACTGAGGTATCTTCCTTTGTGTTTATATCATCTCTAGATTACCTACAATAGCTAAGGCAAGGCAAGCAATACGTTAGCAGTTATCATAATTACGCTTGAGAGATGTTTACATATGCTTAGTACAGTTTGCTTTAAAAAAGAATTCTCGGTGTATCATTGGTTTCGTCTGTGGGTGCAAATCAGTGGACCTGAAGCGCTGGTTTTATTCCTCTGGTTCTAGTTCCTGTGTTCTGAACTAGGTAGCAATGTTGAATGCATGGGGGGTTGGTGAATAATGTTCACCCAAAAGCTTGGCCATTGTAGACCATCCACAGTATCTCAGGATATTGGTGGTTTCTTCATGAATCCTCAAGATCTTGGACTCCTTACCTAGAAGGGAGTTGGCCCAGGCAGGCCACCAACTCTATCAATAGGATCTCCTACCACATAATGCTTCTGATTTCTCCAAGCAAGGACACTGCTGTACCCCAGGGACCTTTTGACTCACTCCTGAGTTCTTTCAGCGATTCTTCATCTGAAGGTCTAATCTAATCTTATCTGCTCTAATCTTCAGGAAGATTCTGCTTTAAAAGAAGTAAACAGAAATGCCACAGTATAAACTATTTTTCTGCCCATTATTTTTTTTTTAAATCATGAATCAAAGGAAGCCAGCTTCCTTTCCTCAACAACCTCAAAACATTTCAAATGTAGCATGTCCTGGGAAGCTCCTGAGGTGAAGGTCTAGCCTGAAGTCTTTCCCGACTTTATTTGCTTGGAACAGTTTGGTTTCTAAGACTGGATTAACATCGCCCTCAAACAGTGTTCGGTGGAATACATTTTGGAAAAAGTTTTTCTATAATAAGATTTGTCACACTGTAGTGCAATGATTCATTCACATGTCTGCCTCCCCTACTGGGCCATGATTTCCTGAAGGGCAAGGAATGCATCTTGTTCTTGTTATGTCTCCAGCATTTAGCACCGTTCTTCCTAGGATTGGTTCCCTATATAGATCTTGTTAAGATCTCCAGCAGCTTCCATTTCTTTCCTCCTATTATGAAATTTTGGGCATCAACGTTCTCAGTTTGGGTCTCTTTCCTCCTCCTTTAAGCGTCCTTGAGCTTTTGGCCCCTGTGACATCGGATCCCCTTTCAATATTGCTGTTGAATCAGTCTCTCAGACCTGTTAGCCTCACATTGAAATGCCCAGAGTCCTCAGGCAGACAGCTCCTCTACTGCTGCTACACTCTGCTTCAGGTTGACCCGTTACATCAAATAGCTTATAAACTAATAGTGGTAATGTCTGTGTTTTCATACATACCTCTTCTGAGTAGGAGACTAATCAAATCGCCTATTCAAGATCTCCTCTTAGATGCTGCAGCAACTTCAGAACAAAATTGGTTTTTACTTAGCAAACCTGTTGTTTGTCCAGTTAGCACACCATAGCTGCCAGCACCACATCCGAATTCTAGTATATTTCTTTATTTTCCCATTCTATCCATTAGCATCTTGTTCTGGTACAAGGCTGTGATCATTAAGATTAACAGTTGGCAAAAATTCACTCTCTCTGTCTACAGAGTAGATATTCACTACCCAGTTGGTAGTTAACTTACTCTGACTGCTGGGATGTTAGCAGTGTGTCCAGAGCTATGGTCTCGATGTGTTTGGAAAATGTGCTTTGTCTCTTGCAGCCTGTTTCAGTCACTGGATTTGTTAATTTTCTCTTGCTGTGATAAAACGCCATGACCAAAAGCAACTTGAGGCTTACAGGTCCAGAGGGAGAGAGTCCATAATGGCAGGGAAGGAATGACATGACAGCAGGAGAGAGAAGCTGGATAATCATGTTTTTATCCACACACAGGAAGTGGAGAGAGTGAAAGCATGGAGTGGGGTGGGGCCATCAACCCTCAAAGTCCTAGTGACACACTTCTTCTAAAAAGGCTGCCCTTCCTAAAGGTCCCACAATCTCCCTAAAGAGCCCCACCAACTGAGGATCAAGTATGCAAATTTATCAGGCTATAGAGAATATTTCTTATTCTTATCACAGTCACCTACGTATAGCCTTTAGTTTATTATCAAAATTCATCCTAGCTTCATCTATAGGAATAAGTATGAGCCTGTTGTAAATCTTCCTTTTAGAAAAGGCGTGGTACTCAGCGGCACCAATAGAGAGTGCTAGGTGTGGTTGCCTCCTTGGCACACATTTACAGACCATCTTGATATGTGGAGGGTGCTTCTAATGTTGATGGCTTAGTACCTCACAAAATGTCTCCATGGACATGTTCCTAGTACACTACTCCAGTGCTTCGTTCTTACAACTGCAACCTATGCTGATTCTAACTGACTACAATGCTCTATTATTACGCCTAGAGTTCTATCTCAAACAAACTTATCCATTCTAGCATATTGACCCATCACTTTAATTTTGAGCCTTTAAATACCAAGTATTAAATTAAGGTAGGGTAGCTTGCATCCCCATTCTTTGACTCTTCTCTCTCTCTCTCTCTCTCTCTCTCTCTCTCTCTCTCTCTCTCTGTGTGCATGTGTGTGATATGGACATGTGTGCATATGCATGTGAGTATACATACCCACATGTGGGCATACAGAGGACAGAGGTCAAAGTCGGGTGCATTTTCTCTGCCACTCTATTATTTTTTTGAGACAGAATCTTTCACTGAAAGTGGAGCATTCTGGCTTGGCTTAAAGGGCTGGCTAGCAAGTCCAAAGGATCCTTCTGCTCCTGCCCTCGAGCACTGGGGTTGCAGACAAGGCTACCATGCCTGGCTTTTTACATGGTGCTGGAATCCAAACTGAGATCCTTATGCTCATTTGGCAGGTACTTTGCTGGACAGAGCTATCTCCCCAGCCCCTGACACACTCTCTTTTCATCTGTTCTTCGCTGTTTGTTTTTCCAGATGGATTTTAAGATATCTGTTCCACTCCCAAACTTCAATATTATAATTTCACTTAGAATATCTTTATTCTATTGAATTCTTCTGTTTAAGGATTGACACAGCTATATCTAGTTATTTGTGGTGTCCGAAATGGAAGGTTCTGGGTGTTTTGTTGTTTTTTTTTAAGGCTGTGAACTAAGATTATTTATAGGCATTTTCTTCTACTTTGTATACAGGAGGCTTTCCTTTCATTGTGTCCTTTAAATGGCTGATATTATTTTGAAAAGTTATTATTTTTTGCATATTTATTTTGTGACAGATCATTGTATTGAATTCTTACCATTCGAGGTGCTTTCTGTGAGTTTTTCTGGGATTTGTCAGCATGAGAACACACTGATGCACATATGGTGGCTACTTCCCTCCTTTCCAGGAACTGCACCTCTTTCATATGCTTTGAATGTCATCATGCTCAGGAAGGCAACGTTAAATAGCAGCATCCTCTAAGAGCTTTATGTTCCTGTGCAAAAGCTGAATATTAACCCTCTTCGAACACTGTCAAGAAAATTTAGCCCTGAATGAATCACAGACTTGGATTTAAGAGCTAAAAACTTTTATACCAGAAGGGAAAGTGGAACAGAAACAATCTTGTGTTCTTGAAGATTTCCTAGGTAGGACTAAAAAATATGAATCATACCAAGGGGGAAAAAAAGAACAATCCTGGTTTATCAAAATGAAACCTTTTGCTGTTTGAAAGACAGTCCTAAGCAAATGGAGAGGTGAATCACAGGTCAGGAGGAAGCATTCTCAAAGCAGGGATCTGGCCAAGAACTTGTATTGAGAACATAAGAAGAATAAATACATATCTATTCTTATGTATAAAGACATCAACACAATAAGTAGGTGAATAATTTGAACAGACACCTCATCCAGAAAGAATCTCAATATAATCAAAACACCACTGCACACCCACTCAACAGTTAAAATTAAAATTCGGATATTACCAAGTGCTGGAAGTAGCCAGAATAGCTGTGGCTCCCACGATGCTGTGGAGAATGCCATCAGCATAGGTACATTGGGGCAAACTTGTCAGCTGCTTTCGAAGTTAAATGTTTACTGAATGTGACTCAGTACTCCAACATTTAAATATTTACCCAAGAAAACAACAACAACAACAACAACAACAACAACAACAACATCCACGTGTTTACCTAAACCAACCCACAAATGATATAGAAGCTTTATTTATAACAGTCCCAAACTGAAAATAATCTAAATATTTAAATGGATGAAATGAACAGATTTGGGGTGCATCCTTACGATATAATGCTTATTGCACAAGACCATGGAGATACATGTCTTATGTAAACACATGGATTTTGTTGTTGTTTTCTTGGGTAATTATTTAGATGTAGGAGTACTGAGTCACATTTAGTAAACATTTCACTTCAAAAGATCTCAGTTAAGTTAAAGAATCAGTGTGCGAGTGACTTAATGCTTCTACCATGTGATTTTTGTCTATGTACATCCTGAGGGGGTATGCTGTAGGAATAAAAATGAGACCAGTGATTCCTAGTGCTGAGAGGAGAGGGAAGGTTAAATCTCAAGCCAGATGGGAATTGGGGGTAGTAGATGGGAAAATGGTATCTGAATAAACCTATCTGGCTTTAAAAAGAGGGATGGATGCACAGATAACAGTACCAGTCATGCTACTGATTTCAACAGCAAAGTTGGCCAGTCCTGTTTTATTAGGAATGTCATAGCTATGCACAATTTCGGCCACATATTTGAAAAAATATGGCACATTCTCCACCATGCTAAGGAAATTGACTTTGGTACCTAAGATTTTTTAGGTGCCAGCAACAGAAATGGAGTTTGGCTGATTTAAGCAGAAAAAAAAAATCATGGGCAAGTAGTCTGGATATCCTAGAGCCAAGAACAAGGGAAGTGTGAACATCTGGCACCTGGTCGTAACTCTGTGTGAGAGACATGGCTGCCACCATCGTTGGATAACAGCTGTCATCTTTGAATGAGTGGTAGGGTAGCCTGAAAGACCAAGGATGCTGAGCTCTTCAGCTAGGATGTGGTACTCCTGCTTCTTTACCAGGATCAAGGAAGCTGATGTGGCTCTCATTACTGGGACCCTTCCTCCAACATTAACACACAAGCTCCATTTCCTGTTCTACCATCTGAACACAGGACAAGTACTTGACCAGGTGACTCTACTGTGGCCATAAGGAAGGGGCCAGTGCCCAGAACAATGAGAATGCAGCATTTTCTCCATGTCTATGGTGGAAAGTAGTTTGCCATCTCCCAAATTCAGAAAGTGGGCTGGGGAGACTGGTTCAGTCAACGAAGTACTTTCCTTATAAGTGTAAGACCTGAGTTGGATTCCCTGGTACCCATGTAAAAATGCTAGGTGTGGAGACACACACTTGTAATCCAGCACTGGGGAGAAGAGGTTAGGTGGTTTCCTGGAGCTCCCAGGCCAGCCTAATTGGTGAGCCTTAGGCCAGTGGGAAATGCTGTGTCCAAGGAGGTGGGTGGCTTTCTGAACATGCCAATCTGGGGTTGGTCCTCTGACCGTTACCCATTACCTTCTCTTCCCAATTCACACACATATATTTACACAAATGTGCATGTGCTCATGCACACACACACACTCATAACATGGGGATTTCTCAAATATGAGAAAGGCATTTGGTTATGGGACATTTTCCCCCTTAAAAAAACAAAAACAAAACAGAACAAAATCCCCACAGCTGTCAGCATGTGCTACTATCCCTCGTGTCTTAGAGAATGGCCCTGTTAGGAACTCATGATGAATCTTCATGGTTGGTTTTCTTGCTCTTGTTGAGATAATCATATGGCATTTCTTATTTGATCCACTCGTGTGTTCCATAAACAGATTTACTAATATTAAAACAGCATTGCCTTCTTTGGGGAACCTACTTGGCTGTGGTAAATTATTCTTTTAATATACTGTTGAATCCAATTTGCTGGCATTTTGTCTGGGATTTTCACATTTAGATTCATGAGTGAAATTGGTCTGGTTTGATTTTATGCGGTCTCTTTGTCAGCCTCAATGACATTCTGGGCTCCTTCCTCCCAGGGATTTCATGCCCCCTGGTTGGGATGTGATCTCTGAGATATTTTTCATAAACCACAGAGTGTACCACAGCCCACATGGCTCATCGAGTGTTAGGAAATTATGGGATAGATGCAGATATGATGAGAAATTCTAGATGCCTGAGGCAGCCCTTAAATTAACTCTGGGACATTTACCAAGGGCCTGCCATGTGCCAGCTGCTAAATGATGCAACCTAAAGCTTAAGTCAGCTGCTCCTCTGTGAAGAAAATTCAGATGAGCCATTGAGAACTGCAGAGAATGAGTAGAGATGTAGAAGACCATCTCATTTGCCTGTGTTTTATTGTGGAGAAACCAAGCTCCAAGAAAGCACGGCCTTGCATACAATCCATTCTCTGGGTTCTCTGACCCCTTGCTCCTGCTTTTTCAAAGGCTCTCCATCTCCACAGACAGGGAAGCCAACAGTTAGGTTCAGACCCCAGGGAAAACATTTTTCACAGATCCTTCAAAAGGTCAGAGAAGCTATAAGTTTTTACACAGCTTTTGTTAATATGCTATGGAGTTAGGCTCTTGACCTTGGACCTCAGGAGATTATAGGCTCTCTCTGAGTTAGTTTTGCCCAAGGGCAAGCCAAAAGAGTATCAGCTGCAGCCCAAAGGTAGAACCATGCTACCTGGATCCAGTTTCTGGAGAAAGGGCCATGTAATTGACCTTAGGACTCGAGGTCCAATACCTCATCTGAGAAATGGGATAATAAGAACCCTTTAAGCCAATCTCCATCTATCTCTGTCACAAGCCTGCTTAGTGCTATGCCATGGTCACCACAGAGGTGACCAAAGCTTAATAGGACACATTTCATGTAGTTCAAATACCTCCAGACTACATGGCTTTGCACTCACTGAAATGCATCCTCAAAATTCATGTCTTTTAGTTTTCTTCTGGTGGCATGTTTAGGAAAATGAAAAGGTCTTTGAATACTGGTCTTGGAATTGCCTCTTCAGCCACTCTAGGCTCTTGGTTTTCTAGGTGATGCTTCTGAGGATTCACTTCTGTTTATGCTCATATCCCACAGGATCATCTGGTATTCATGACCACACATCAGGGTGAGTCCCCTACAGATTTCTTCCATCCAACAAGGTCTCACTTCTGGCTTTGAAAAGGTAGCCTCTTGGCTACAGTGTTCATTCTGGGCATGCACTGGATGGGGCTCAGTGGGCCTCTGGAGTATGTCTAGTTTCATAGTCAACAGGACTGCTTGTTTCCCTTCCCTTCCCACTGCATCTACAGTCCAGCAGTCACAGCTCCTCCGATGATGCTTTCTGGGCACATGCCACAAGAACTGAGACTGCTCCACAATAGAATTCCACACAGAACTTTGACTCTGTACCAGCTTTAGCTCAAGGTATAGATATCACCAGAGAAAGGGGACTTTCTGAGGACACCACAAAGACCCTCTAGAGCACAAACTGGCCAACTTGTACTTCTGAGACCGTGAGTAAGTCCATCCTCATCCCTCACTGGATCTCAGTTTCCTTGTTTGTATAATGAAACATGAAGGTGCCCTTTCTCTGATCTGGTACATTCAAATAAAAATACTGTTATTCCTTGGAATTTGTGTGGTGCCAAGGTCCATATGATAAAGGCTTGGTCCTCAACATGGTGCCACTGGGAGAACATGGAACCTTATGTGATGGTGTCCAATGGGAAGTGTGAGTGTGCTCTGGAATGAGAGTGTGCTCTGGAATAGGATGCTGGGACCCCAGCCCCACCCTTCTCTAGTTTTCTTTGGCTTTCCAGTTGTGAGGTGAGCAGTTTCCCTCTCCCACATACTCCCACCACAATTTGCTACTTTGCCCCAGGCCAAGGCTGACAGGGACAATCAATCATATCCTAAATCTTCCAGAACTATTAACCTAAATAAATGTTTTCTCTCTGTAAGTTGGTTACTTCAGGCAATTCCTTATGTGATGGAATGCTGACTAACACAGATGGGTAACGACAGAGGTCTTTGAAACAGATGAAGTTGTCATGAGTAGAGCCCTCTTATTCTGCTAAGGTTTTGTTCAGTTGACATCTGGTATGAGGAGATGACTTAGTCAGCAGCCATTTGGCTACAGGAATAGAAACAGCCGGAACTTCACTTAAGAGATGGAAGATAGGGGCTTTTCAAACTTCCAATTGCAAGGATTACAACCAAGGTGGCTTCTCAGAGACTGAGTCACCAGTAAATCTTCTTGGCCTCTCTTCTCTATCTCTGAGCCCAGCTCTTTCCTCAAGTTCATGGCAGTTTTACTCTCACAGTTATTCCTGGTATAGCCCTGACTGGCAGTGACTGCAGCTGAGTCCCCACTTCTCACCTGTCATCATACAACTTAACAGTCTTGTTAGCCTTAGGCCCACCGTGGGAGAGGTGTTCTCCTTGGTTTTCTCTGGGATGTGTCACATGAGACTACCATTCTATGTGACCCAGTCTGAGTCAGTAAGATATATAGGTAGACTAGACACTACTTCCTGGGATTCAGTCACACATCCCAGTGTTTCAATTTCCATGAGTCAAGTGTGTCTTGGGGTCCTAGTGCAAAGTGACACAGAGACTCAATGACAACACAGGCTTAGATTTGGTCCTCTAAATTCATAGCATAAGATCTTCCCAGAGCATCACTATGGTCTTTCTCGTTCAAACACAGAGGAGAACTGGCCTTTGATGGACATGCTCTGCCACTGAATTGCAGAAAACAAAATGACATAATACTACAGCCATACAGAATGTCTTCTAATAAGCCTGGGGAAACAGAAAAGACCATTCATAGATTGACCATCAACTGCTAGATCTTCTCAGGACACATTTTGGATGCCTTCCCTTGCCTTCTGACTTCATCTCTATATACAGTGACAGAATGCATGTGCTCTATCCTGTATCTACACCCTCTCAACTGTACCCGAATGAAAGAAGACTTATTCTGAGAAACCAAGCTAGACCGTAGGGATGCAGCAAACAAACAGGCAGGATTTCTGCTGTGATGACTCTGAGGATAGACAAAGTCATATTTTGATTGTTCTGTCAGGAAGCTGTGGGAGCACTTGGAGCCTGGTCTGCCTCCCAGGAAGACCCTGGAAAGTGTTGGGCTGAGGCCTGAGGATGAAGTGTGCCCATTGCTGGTGTTTCTGAGTGTTCCCAGAATTATGAAGACATATCTTCAGTGATTAAGGTGGAAGCCAGTGAGGACAATTCCCAGTAACAACCTCGAGCATCTGTGTCCATGCACACATGCATTTATACATATTCACACACTTGCAAAAACACATTTGAACAGTCACAGAGACTAGCCTTTAGTTTAAATTTGATAGGTAGAAAGACACTAAAGGAATTTAAGGACAGGAAACACATGATCATAAATGTGTATTTTTAAAAGATCGTTCTATTTGTGGGATGATGCACAGATTGGAAGGGGGCAGGAGATGTAAGAAGACAAAATTAGAGTCCACTGTCTGGGCTCTGAGGATGATGATGATGATGATGATGATGATGATGATGATGATGATGATGATGATTTTGTGTGTGTGTGTGTGTGTGTGTGTGCAGGAGGATCCCGGAAGACAGAGAGATACAGAGGGAGACTTGAAGTTTTGCATTTTCATTTATAACTCTCAAAGGATAATTGTACTTTGAGGGTATTTGAGAACACCTGTGTGTAAGGGGTGGCGGGATGGCTCTGGGGAATGGTAGGGTGTCAGCCACCTGTTGAGTTAGCTACTTGTAGATGTCACAAGGCCAAGAAATTAGCATGCACCCCTATAGTGTGGAGGAAATGGGGTTCTTAGCAGCTGTCCTAGGGGTGGGGTTGCAGGCTTGCTCTCTCAGCTCACTTAGCAGAGAATTCAAATGACTCTTACTACTTCCCAGGGATTCATGTTCTTTGAACCCAGGTTCTAAGGGTGTCTGAGTACATACTGGGGAAGAAATTAATGGGACCACAGATCATAGCAGAGCTATGAGGATTCTTACTGCCGGCATCGTAGCTGGCTGGAGATGTGGAAATGGAGGATCAGACAGCTACCATGCCGGAGTCTTCTAGAAAAGGCAGAATTATCCTGTTATTACTCTACATAGAAAGTCTTGTGGCCTCACCTGAATACTCTATCTGGCCTTTTACGTGCACTTGCCCCAGATGAAGACATGCTGGACAGGCATACTGGGTATTGTGCCTATGCTGTCTCCCCAGTGGCAATCAAACTTCCAGCTGCCAGGAGTGGTGACTGCAGAGGCCTCTCAGCTCTAGAAATGACTCTTGTACCTTGCTGTTTGCCCAAGGTTGTGTGTTCTTTCCGAGGCAGCCTTACTTAGCAGCTTTGTAGGCCATGCTGGCTCAGGTGTGCCACACTGTACTAGTTACTGCTGTAGCTGCCTCTCAGTTCAGCTAAGCACTCTGCCCAAGGACATGCCCCAAGGCCCCTGGATTGCAAAGCTCTGTAAGAGTCAGTTCCCGGGGAATCTCACCCAGGACACTTTGTAATGTGTCAGTGTGTTTTGTCAATATACAACAGTTCCATTTCTGCCTGTTTCCAGTTGGGTCCCAGAGGGATTTCTTCTTGAGACTGGAGGTAAAAGGGAGGTGGTGGCAGGCTTCCAGCATGCTGACACACTCGCTGAGCTGCTGGCTCATTTTCTTGCTGTACGTGTATTTAGCTTAGTGCCAGGGGGCCTGCCCTCCTGAGGCTCAGCCCTTCACTAAGGACAGACTCAGAAAGCACAGATGGGTTCCAGACTATGTGTGATTCCCCTGTAGACTTGAAGTTTAGGCATCAGACACAGAGGCTGCCTTATGAGGACCTCTTAACCAGTCCCATAACACATGGATACATTTTCAGGAAAACAAAAACCAAGATATCTTCCATAGCTCTCTCTGTTTTCTCCCTTCCCCTTTCTCCCTTCCCTTCCTTCCTCCTCCCCTCTTTGGAGCCCAGCAAGAAAGGAGCAGCCAAGGAAAGGGAGGGAGCCCTTCCTTTCTCTTGTTCTTCCTATCTGGCTCAACATTGAATTAAAGGAAAGCTGAAGATTCTACACAGACTACTACAGTAACAAAAGGTGTAGGAGTTTGTGGAGCAATGGAAGCTTCAGGACAATGTCTGACCTTTGAAGCTGTGTAAGTTGTTAGTGTGCCCATCCTGGTGTTACCTGGGAAACCAAGCCATCCCTGCCACCAATGAATGTGAAGTTGATGGAAAGGCCCAGAGCAATTGGCAGGAACCATGTTAAGTGAGACCTTGTCCCAGCTCCTCTGGGCTTAGGGCTTCACTAGTGGCTGTCCCTCTGCAGATCTGCCTCAGTACGGTGGACCTGGTGTTGTGTGGAGCAGAGAGTCTTAACTGCATGGAGGGTGATCAGGGTTGACAAGATGAGGAAATCTTTCTTCAGGCTTCCCTATCTACTCTCATGTTTACAGACTTTGCTAGGTCCCCAAGATAGCCCTGCCCCAACCCCTAAAACTTTTGAGTGTTCTTTCCATTCCTACAAAGAAGTCTTTGTGGACATGGTTCAGTTAAGGACTATATTAGACAGGGTTCACTTGGGGAATAGAACTGATAGAATGCCTATATGTTAATAACGAGGATTTACTGGAATGGCTTCTGGCTTCCAAAACAGAGAGAACTGTTTCTCTTGATTTGAAGACACTTGCTCTGTGCCTTGTGGTTCTGCTGCATAGACTTTTACATGCATATGGTAATCAATACCTCCTGACAGCCCTAGAGGTGGGGCCTTTGGGGAATGGTGTGGGAAGAGTCGTCCCCAGTGGACACAGAGTGTGTAGAACTTCTTGTAGGTGTCTAGAAAGAAGGACAGGAATTCAGACACAAATAAGGCAGTGGTCAGGGGACAGAGCCAAACACACCTGAGTGCGCAGCTTGGCATGGCTTCTCACTAGCTCTTTGATTCATGAAGCCCTTCGAGCTTCCTTTTCTGAGAGATGAAGTACCATATACCTTAAACACTGTTGAGAGAATTTAATGAGCAGGGTCAAGCTAAAAATATCACGTTGAATTCTAGCACTGTTAAATACCAAGCAGGTAATACCACGAGAAGAGGCAGCAATTTGGGTGTGGATCTAGCAACTCCTCCTTTCTGAAGAGCAGACCCCTGAGATCTGACTGCTAATCCACACCTCCTTTCACCAGCTTGCCAGGGCAGCAGTCAAGATTACATCTGTGGGTGTTAGAAATGGTGCTCAGAAAACACAGAGTGGGTTTGCCTGGAGGAAGGTAGCAGGAACAACATAGGTTCTGGGGACCAGTCCCACAGGGTCTCAGGACACCAGGCCACTTAATTTGCAAAATTCAGTTGAAAATGAAGCTTTGGGCTCCCTTGTTCAAAAAGCATTAAAAATCTCTAGGTAAGAAGAGCAAAAAAACCAAGTTAGGCAGGGAGCCTTCCAAGCACAGCCCTTCTAAACACAGGGCCCTGGGAGATAATAAAAGCTGCAGGTCAGTGAAGCCAGCTTTGCCATGTTGAAGACAGTGGGTGTTAAGGATGAAATCCAGCCAGGTTAGACTGAACAGAGCAGAGCTTAGCCACAACCTGAGGCAGAGCTGCTAAATTCCAGAAGGTTCCCAAGTGTCCTGGCTGTCTAACCCATGCTGAGAAGAGAGACTCCCATTGTCTGCACTGCTTGTCCTTACTGGATACAAACTGTATGTTAGAAATAAATGTAAACACTTTTAAGTGCGTTTTTTTTGTGGCTTATTCTGTTTTTCGGCTTAGGTTTAAAGGAATTAATAATATTAAACACATACGTGGGGGCCAGCAATTGCGTTGTATATTGATTCATTTGAAGGTGTCTTAAACTTTTACAATTCATCTCCATGTTTTATCTTGCATGCGCCACCTACCCTTCCTGGAGCAGGTGCTTCTTTGGTACCCATTTTGTAGATACAGAAACTGAAGTACAGAAAGCTTATTCTGTGTGTGCCTGTCTCCAAAGTCTATGTTTTTCCCTCTCTTATGGTTGGTCCTTATGCATAGGTAGAACTGTAGTGTCGAGTGTTAGCAACCACAAATAACCTGCAGCACACTTTCATGAGTTACCATTTCTCCTCTCACCTCAACATGCTGGGGCTGCATTTACGGATGAGGAGACTGAGGTCTGGGGATGTGTAGAGACCAAGCTCGGGGCTAAGGGCTCTGAGTGTCCACTTTCTCTTGTCATTGCAGGGACACTGTAATGAGAAATCTCGAGGAATGTGGATCCGACTTACCCCCTCCCCCCATCTTCAAGTACCACAGTGACTGTAGGGAAGGGAGGAGTTTGGGAACCCAGTTGGGGGGTGGATGCCTTTCTAGGAGTGGCCTTCTTAGCAATGACCGTTGGCATTCCATTGCCATGGCACAGTTCAGAGGAAACTTCTTCCGGGGCTCACACCTGCCCCCTGATGAATGCTTCCTCACTAGTCATCTGGGTCACAGAGCAAAAGGGTTAAGGGAGACCCTTGTGTTAAGATCCCTACTTCGCTTCTAAACAGCTACTTTCCCTCAGTTTCAATCAGATGGAATTAGTAGCTGGGCCTCCATGGCTTGTCATGAGGTCAGGGGTTCACTCACTTTTATGTCAGAGAAGAGCGCTTGCTTCCAAGGCAGCACTGTGTATTGCAGCTAATCCTGTCCAGAGCCCTTAGGTCACCTTTGGGAGTTGGCTGGGACTAGTCACAGGTTCTCTGAGCTACCAGGCTGTACTTCCCATCAGCCTCCCCTTTGCTCCTTAGGCCCAGCCCTGGTCTGTCTTCTTCTCATTTTGGTTCTGCTAACCTTTGGAGATCAGATCACTGTTAAAGTTATTTTCTGGCCATATGAACATGTACAACTTTCAAAAAATGGCATTGTTTTATTTTGTACCCCCAGGCACGATAGACTGAGTGGAAACAACATCTATGGGTGTCAGGAGAACTTGGTTCTGAGGTCAAGTCTGAGATTTTTGAGACTATCATCGATATTCTTTGGGACACAGAAAAATTGTCAGAGGTTGAGTTTAATGTTATGAGTCTCTAAGCCTGGTGATGATTGGAGCAGGGGCATTAGGGGTATACGTACCAAGATGCCAAGCCCTTCGTGCCTGGTACTATGAATCTGGATAAGAGCCCATGGCTTGGGAAACTCAGAAGATTGGATCTGAACCTACTATTACTATTGCTATTGCTGCTGCTGCTGCTGCTGCTGCTGCTGCTGCTGCTGCTGCTGCTGCTGCTGCT
>JADRCH010000134.1:2679773-2764147 GCA_019843965.1 Rhynchomys soricoides
CTGCTGCTGCTGCTGCTGCTGCTGCTGCTGCTGCTGCTGCTGCTGCTATAAATGGACATAGTATCAAGTGCCTTCTAGATTCTCATCTCTTTACCCATGAATTAGTGCAGCTTTCTCCTCATATGAGAACTGTCTTTGTGCAGTGGATGGCAGTTAATTCAGGTTTGCCACTGGTTCAAGGGCAGAAATAGGTGTCTGTGGCGTGTTCAGCCATCGATGGAACACCACCCTCTTGGGCCCAGGGAACACTGAAGAAGAAGGGATGGAAAGATTGTGGGAGCCTCAGGTCAGCCAGGACTGGGGCAAAACTTTCTTCTGAACAGGACGGAAACACTGCTCTCATGTGCCCACAGCAGCTGTGGTTGCCTGCACCAGATCTGCCCCAGATCAGGGGACTCAGCTCTCCAGCATTGTTGCTTTTGAGAGCCTTGGGTCCCAGAATCTAGGCTAAGGACAAAACGAAAGGACAGACACACATACAATGAAGTTGGGGTTCTCTAATGGATACAGCTGCAACATGGAACCTTAGCTCATTTGTTAGGTACAGCACAGGGGGAGGGATCTGTAGGAGAGCCGTCTCAGGCTCTGAGCATCCCAGAGGAGGAAGCTGCCGCTGCTAGTCTTACACCGAATCATCAGTCATTACACTGAGCAATTGCTCCTAAACACTCTGCCTAGGCTCTGCTTTACCATCCATCTTGGGCCTGGTCTGTATGGATAACGGCTTTGCCAGTTTCTCGGGGGCTGATTGGTCTCAGAGTTCTCGACTAGCTGTGCCTATATAAAAATTCACCTTCACGGGGCTCTCCACACATTCAGGGCTTCTTCCATTTCCTATGTGGATGGGGGAGAGACCGGAGAAACTCCACCCCCTACCTGAGGAGCTACTGACAGTTGTTAGCTGGGGGAGGGCCGTGCTGTATTGGATTGCCCCTTACCTGCGTGTGTGTGGGCAGCACTAACAGGACTCAGTGGTATAAAAACAAAAGAAAAAACCACGAAGGGTGTGAATTTAGGGGGTTTGGAGAGGGGTCTGGAAGAAGCTGCAAATGGGGAGTGAAGGGTGACTCTGATCAACATGTAATGTACGAGCATGTGAAGTTCTCAGGATAAGTTTGCTTAGCTCTGGTCTTTCAGAGCTTTCCTAGCATCCTGACACCTATTAACACCATTGCTCTGAGCAGGGAAAAAATGTCTATCACCAGTCCTTGCTCTGTCTTTCATGGTGTTCCTCTTTCTGGAGGGAAAACCCCACCCGAGTTCTGAAACACGGAGTAGCATGTGACCTCAAAAGATCCTCATCCTGATTGAAACTAAAGTTTATAGTAACGGCTTCCAAAGTTCATCTTCCCTGAGATGAGACATAACCCGGAGTTTCTCTGGGTTGATAAAGACAGAGACAGTCTGGGGTCACCCCTGACGTCTCCTAGCTCACCTGTGGCCTTTTCCTGGAGCCGTAAGCTGGTGTTTCACATCGGTAGGCCTGGAAGCTTATGTCTCAGTAATTCAACCACTACAGCAGCTGGTTATTTTCCCTGAAGATTTAATACTTGTCATTTATCTGTGTCAAAACTGCAAAGAAGAAAGCTTCCAAAGACAGATTTATTATATGCGCTAAGCATCTCAGGTGCAGCGGAGCATACAGATGGGCCGAATCCCACAGTTCCACCCTGGTTTTGTTCTATAAAAATAACCACTCTTACTTTGCATTCAGACAAGTGAGAAAGATACAGTCTTGAGCTGGGAGTCACCATGGGGCACTCATAGAAAGCCACAGGATTGTGGGAATGGGCTCTTGCTGTTGGTTTTGAGGTCAGCCACAAGCTGGCAGGGTGGGCTTTGGCAAGGGGCAAGCCGCATCCAGAGTTGTTCAGTAATTTATGAGGCTCAGAGCAAAATGAAAATGTGTGGCCTTGGGGTTAAAAAGCGTGAAAGAAGAGCCATTATAGATAAAGTCTTTTCTTCTCTTCCGTGGTCTTTCTCCAGGCTTGTCATGGCGGTTTCCATTTGTTATTTAATGTCCTAAGAAAAATTTAACTTTTCTGCTATTATGGGTTTCAAAGTTTATTTTTCTATCACACAATGCAGATATAAATGCAAATGTGGAGCATTCAACTGGCGCAAGGAATCAGTGCAATTTTACCACTCCTGTTTGGTAGTTCCTTTTGGTAGGGAATCCTAAACTGTCCTGAAGAGATAAACCCAAGCCTGGCTTGGGAAAGGAGGTAGGAAGGGTCTCCCTGGCAGGAAGATACTAAGGGAGGACCCCTGAGTGGGGGTAAGTGTGGATCCCTTCAGGTGCTCTGGAGTCCTGCCCCGGGGATACAAAGGGTATGCTCAATCTTCTCCCCTGAGGGATGTTAAGCTTCACCTCCCTTGGGCTCCACCCTTCTCCGGGGAAGACTGGGGCCTCAGAGGCTTAGAGAAATTAAGTCTTGTAGCATTCTTTTTCCATGAATCCACAGCTCCAACTTAGAGTAGATGAGCTCCTTTATGATGGTTTAGGTGTCACTGCTGTATGTATCACATGTGATGCCTGGTTTGGAGAGTTGAGTGGTTAGGTCCCCAGGAAATGTGGCTCCTTGGCTGGCCTTCCTCCAGGTGGGCAGGGGCACTACAGCCTTCCCTGAACGATCTGCAGTATGTGTGCTAGAGTCTTGCTTCCCTCTGTGCTGCCTAGGATGGAAAGCAACTGTAATTGTGGGGAGGGGTCTAGGTGAGCAGTCCAGTCCTGCAGGCCATCCTGAGAGCTATCCTTGGGTGACAAGAGCAAAGACCACGAGTGAGCTGAGGCCCAGATGCCCTGTGAATATCCCCTTGCCTATTCCATGGGATCCTACTTCCAAAACACATACAGTGATAAAAATATTAATGATTTACAAATGGCAGCTATGAGGCAGTAAGCTAGAAGCACAAGGCTCTACTGAGGAAGAAGTATCCCTGAGCATTTCTGTATCCCTGCACTGCCTGGGCCTGCCCTAATTGTAACCTTAGATCAAAATCATGGCCTGGGACTGACAATGCTCTGCCTGAGAATCCATGGGCTTCTGGATTCAAGGAGGTTATTGGGTTTTAGAGCCACAAGGCAGGGGGCAAACACAAAAAGCACTAGACTCAGGGAGGAACCTGAGTCTCCAGTCCTGCTTCTAAGCCTCTTGTTTGAAAGATTAATGACACTGCTTCCCTCAGATGGTTCTCGATTTAGGATGCTTTGACTTGGCGATGGTGTGGCAGTGATAGTTATTGAGTGGTCCACATTTCCAATTTTGCATTTGGATTGTTTCCTGGGCTAGTGGTATGGAGTATGATTGACTCTCAGTTTTTAAATTTAAATATTATGTGCATGCATGTTTTGATGTATAGTTGTGCACCATGTGTGTGCCCAGAGACTCCAGAAGATGGAAGAGGGCACTGGATCCCATGGAACTGGAGTCACAGGAGGTTGTGAGCTGCTATGTGGGTGCTTGGAATAGATTGTGGGTCCTCTGCAAGAGCAGTTGGTCTTAATGGCTGAACCATCTTTCCAGCTCCACGACTGACACTGTAAGATGCTGGGCAATGGTGAGCCACACCTCCCAGCCCCACAGCCACAAGGGTGAGCAACCCATGCTCTGAAGTATGTCATGCTGGTGAGATGGAGTGTTCAGTAGGTGAGCTATTAAATGCATTCAGCAGGATAGTTTAAATTTATGATTGACTTATCAGGCTGCAACTCCATCACAAGTCAAATAGCATCTGTATATAAAAGATGATAATAAAAACAAACGGTTAGAGGAAAATGCTATTATTCACACATGTCATGACCATGTACTTTGGAAAGGAAAACAGGCAAACAGCAGCAGAGTGACAGACCTGTAAATGTTCCTCATTCTAGACAACAACCTCATAGGAGAGCAGCAGAAGTTGGTTCCGTTGCCTTTGTTTCTTTTTCTGTAGCTCCGATAAAATACCCTGGCGAAAGGAACTTAAGGGAGAGAGGGTTTATTTGGCTCATGGGTTCTGAAAAAGGTTACAGTCTATCTTGGTAGGGAAATCACAGCAGCAGGAGCTTGAGAGAGCCAGTGACATTGCATCCCCACTCAGGAAGTAGAGAGCAATGTATGCTCCTTCATTCTCTTTCCGCACACAATCCCTACAGGATTCTAGCCAGGGAATTCCAGGACATAATGTGGTCATGTATATAGTAAAGATGGGTGTCTTCACATTAGTGAACACAACTAAGATAGTGTTCCACAGGTATGCCCAGGTGATTGTCACAGGTAGGCATGTCCAGGTGATTGTCACAGGTATGCTCAGGTGATTCTCACAGGCATGCCAGGTGATTCTCACATGTAGGTATACCCAGGTGATTTTTCATTCTGTCAAGCTGGCCATCAATACTAACCCCCACACACTGAGAGGCAGAAGAGGATCAGGCCATGAATGTGGAGCCAGAGGCTTCAGAGATGTGATCACAAATGATATTGGTGTTGGCTGAAGCTGGAAAAGGCAAGGGGCAGATGGATAATGGCTCTGTGGCATGTTGCTTCTAGCCACTGTAGCTGATTTTGAACTTGCCTCTAGAACTGCAAAAGAATACATTGCTGTTGATTGAAGCAGACACTATGTTAGTGGTCATTTTTACAGCAGTCTTAGACGATGTGTAAACTATTAGAATTAATAAGTATGATTAGCAAAGTTGTCAGATATGGGATAATATGCAAAAATCAATTGTACTTCTTCCAGAAAATTTCTACAAGTTAAAATGAAGACAAAATATTCAATTTGTAATATCATCAATAACTTTCATGTTGCCAGGATAAAGTCTAATAAAAATATTACTGACAGAATTTATAGAAAATGTAAATTAATGAAGAGATATATCATGTTCATGCATTGGAAACTCAAAATCACAACATATTTCTCCCACACAGTATTTGTAGGCCAGATAAGCCTAATAACACCAGGTAATTTTGTCCTATTGGCTAAAACTGTTAAATAGGTTTCAAAATTTATATGGGAATTCAAAAGACCAAGAATAGACAGCCTAGAAGGAGAATGAATAATTTACACTGCGAGATAGCAAGGTAAATTATTTATTTATAGGCATTTAGACAATACAAAATTGTCACCAAGATAGAAAAAGAAATACCAACGACTCCAAATGGATCCTCAAAAAAGTCCATCTGATGTGTGATTAAGGCAGTGCACGGGGAAGGAAAATTGATAGAGCAAATGGTGCCCCAAGGATTATATGGAAAATATTGTATTTTCAATTCTCTTATCTTATACCAAGGAGATAACCAAATACCAATACATGGTAGCTATAAGCATAAACAATAAAACCCAGAAATTTTAGAAGAAAATCTAGGGTCACAAATATACTATATTTGAGTAGGTAAAAGGAAGGTAGTAAAAATTTCATGCCAGAGTGGAAATAAGGCATTGTGACGTCCATGTCCAACAGAGAACACAACTGCAAAATTTAGAGAGAACTCTCAGCCTCCAACTAGAGAAAGAAATCCCAACAGGGGAAAAAGTAGGCAAAAGGCTTAAATACACATTGTACAAAGAGAACATCCAAATGGCTGTTAACAAAATAAATGAAGCCAACCATGTGAAAAGATACTCCATTTCATTAACAAGGAAATGCAAGGTAAACCACTCATACCCAAGGTCCTGGCTAAAGAGGGAAAAGTCTTGGCATTCCAAATCAAGGCAGGGGAGCATGAGGGACGAAGTGAGCTCTGCTCTGCTGCTGGCTGAAGTGTACATTGGTTCGATGAACTTGGTAACAAGTTTATCAGAGTCAAAGCAGAACACATGCATACATATTACACACATACATTACATACATATTCCACTTCCTATTACATACCCAGTAGAAATACATCAGTGGGCACAGCAACCAACATGTACTAGAATGAACAGAACAGGACTACTTGTAATATTTTTTAAAAGAATTGCTCCTTAAATATCCAAACTAGTAGTCTAAAGATGCTATTTTGGTATATTCACATATTAGAATGCTGTAAAAGAGGTTATGTTCACACAACAGTGTACATTCATCTCAAATACAAGATGTAGCATATAGAAAGACTGCCTGTTTATTACTCTATTTTTTATAGATGTCAGAAACAGGCAAAACTATGCTTTTGGGTGTTGAGACAATGCCCCCCTTGGGGAGATGTAGTGACTGGAAGGCACCACCCAGAAGGACTGTGGGGCACCATTTCTTGATCTCAGTGATGGTTGTATTCATGTGTTTAGTCTATGAGTATTCATTGAGTTTACCATGGAAATACAAATTGCTCCAGTAAAAAATTACAAAATAAAACAGAAGCCTCAAACTCTACAGTGGTAGAATAAGGTTTAAGGAAACTATTAGCACAAAATAGACATTTTAAAAAGTGATAGCTGAGGCTGGGCAGATTGCTCACTGGGTGAAGCATTTATGGTGTAAGCATGAGCCCCAGTATCAGTGCAAAAAACCAGGCATGGTGTCGCATATCCATAATCCCAGCACTGGGAATGTAGAAATAGGAGGATCTCTGGGGCTTGTTAGTTATCTGGTCTCATTTAATCATCGAGTTTCAAGTTTACTGAGGTGGAGAGATAAAATAAGATGTCTAAGATTGAACTCTGGTACACACACACACACACACACACACACACACACACACACATGATTACAACTTTTTTGACTGCTGCAGAGCATAAATTATCCCCTGCTGACCACCTGCTATGGTGCATACCCCTACTCCCTCTGATGCTGTGAGTGCTGAAGTGACAAATGAGGTCCTGTACAAATCGGATTCTGCTACAGTGACTGAAGTTTGTCAAGATCAGAGTCATCTCACTGAGCATTATCTGATTTGTGAACCGAACCCTGGTGATCAGTTATCTCTACTAACTTGGAATGACGACTCTGCTTTCGACATTTTTCTAAAACGACCTGCCAAGTGAGTCAAAGAACCTTGAAAGAGCCATGACTAAGGTTCTTCACAATCATCTCTGACAGATTTCACAGACAGGTGTGTAATCTAGGGGAAAACCAAAAATGGATTCTAATGGGATTTTTGCAAGGTCCAGTGAGGTTGAGGAGCATAGAGATACCCAGATAGCCCTGTGACTTGCCTCATCAGTATTAGCTGGCTTTTATATGAAGTTTCCTCTTACTTTCTGTATCAGGACTCTCTTGAGAAGCAGAACCACTAGAAAGGGCTTAAGTCTATCAGCTTACACACAGTCTAGGTAGCCCAATAGTGTCTGAAGAGGCTGAGAACATGGGAGATGTTCCGCCTGTGAGGCTGGATCCCTCGGAAGTCCAAAACTTGTGTTGAAGAACTGGAGGACCACTGGCTTTCATTCCATTTTAGAAGATTGAAGGAGCTGGGTTTTGATGCTAGAGAAGGATAGCAGCAGCAGGAGCAGTGAACAGGGTGGATAAGCTTGTCCCCAAGACTTGAAGACAAACAGACAAAGATTAAATGCATTCCCTTTGAACCACTTACATCTGGTCCATCTATAGAAGATGCTCCCATGTTTAGGGTGGGTTTTCCCATTTCAGATAACCTAATCAAGAAAATCTCTCCTAGGTGTTCCCAGAGGTTTGTCTCTTAGTAGATTCTCAATCCAGTCAAGTTGATGCCCAAGGATGGCCATCACATTCTCCAAATGTTATAATGACACTCAGGCCAAATCCTTAGATATTCCCATGGTGACTCATATTGAGTGCTTGCATCCATTGGTTTGTCTACACTCATCCTTAATATATAAAGGCATACAGTGGCTTGTATAAACATTGCTGTTGGAACCATCTTTAGAGGTAAGTGGCTTGTATAAACATTGCTGTTGGAACCATCTTTAGAGGTATCTGTTAGCTAATGGCTTTCTCCTTGTTTCTGGCAGAGTATGTTGAAGTCAGACTTGTACTTCACTGCCCTCCTTAATGATGTGGATGGGAAAGATGCAGTTGAGTTAGTGAACCCAGGCCGTGCTACTCAATATCTTTCTCCTGAGAATCCAAGGTTGGTACCTGGGGACTGCAAGCACTTTCTATGGATTGGTCACCTTAAAATCAGGTCACCTTAAAGAGAGGAAAAGAAAGCTGGTCTCAGAGGCAGAAGGAATGAAGCTGATGTATAAAGGAAAGGCAAGAGGGCATGGATAGAGAGGAGAGGAAGAAAGGGAAGGAGAAGGAGCAGAGGGAGAGAGAGGGCACCAGATGTTTTAGTTTCTGACACTTCCTCGATTCTAGTTTTCCCTCCATTGGTTGGATACATCTATCCCCATATCATGAAACAAATGCACAATATTCCAGTGACCCTCTTTTAAGCTTATGCTAACTAAAACACACCCTCCACAACAGTTTACGTCTAAACTATGACATATCACACTAAGATTAGGGTACATTGACAATGTGATGGCAAATGGTTGGGGTTGTGTCCGGTGAAAGCAATGCTACTCAGGGAAGCCACAAACCCTGTGTGCTGATGACTAACACCAACCCTGGTGTTTCCTTTCTCAGCAACCATGGGATTGTTGCTGGGATGGGTGGGTGGGACTCACAGGTATGAACTGTGCTCATCCATGTGCTTCAAGATACTGGGAACTCTGAAAAATAATCTCATCTCTAGAGATAGCAATTAAATCAGTCTAGGCTGTCATCTGCATGACGTCAAAGCTTGCCATGGTCCTAAAGTTATGGCTGGGTGAATGGCCACTGAGCTATATGATCCACCACATAAGCATATGGAAATAAATTAAACCCAAACCAATCCCTAAAAGACATATGGGACAGTGCTGAGACTTCAGGGGCCCTTCCAGCATCCTAGTTCAGAAGATGTGTGTAACACAGTAAGCAGAGTTCTCCCCTGGGTCCCCTTAGAAAGCACTCGGCTATTCCTTAGTAGGAATAAAGGGTTGTCCCAAAGGACCAACAGGAAAAGATAAAATCTCAGCTTGGACCAGAGCATCTCTACCTCTCAACTCCTTCTTAGATGGTTTTGGACGGACAAACAGATGGATGGACATTTTCCCCACCACAGAGGAATCTTTTAGCTACTCTGTGGCATTCTTTCCAGCACCAGATAGGTGAGGTAGGCTGTTGTGGGTTTCTGGTGTGAAGCAAATGACCTTCCTGATCAGTTAGTGGGGTTAGGCCAGTGTTTTCTCAAGAGTGCTGGGGTCATGATGGAGATGGAGAGTTGGTTCAATGGTTAAGAGCCCTGGCTTCCCTTCCGGAGGATTAGATTGCCAGTTTCCACAAGGTGGCTTACAAACTCCTGTAGCTCCAGTCCCAGAGGATCTGGTGCCCACTTCTGGCCTCTGTGGACACCAGGAATGCACATAGTGTGCAGACATACATGCAGGCAAACCATCCATACACATAAAACAAATAATTCAGAAAGACCTAGGAGCCTGACAAGGACACAGATATGGAGAACAGGAAGGGGCAGTCTGAAGGAATCTTCCACGGGCTGAGAAAGCTCTCAGATACACCCCAGCTCACAGCTGAAAGCCAATTGAGCTCCCATCTCTCCATCCGAGCAGAACAGCAGTAAGTTTTGCTTGGAAAACAAATTTACAGCAAGTGGACCAAAATGCCCACCCCATTCATAAAACATCCCGGCAAACACCCATGGAGCATTTAACCTTGAGAAATATAGTTTCCAGGTGCCCTCTCAGAGCTAAATTGTTTGCAAAATATATGACCATGTGGCGGAATTAGTTAACTTGTTTCTTAGGGTTATCGACCATAAGTCAGTTTAATATTGGAGGCGTCTACCAAAAATGATGACTTTGTAGGAGCACTGGATCAGTAGTCTTTCTGTATAACATTAATTAGATAGGAAGTAAATTATCTGTTTAGGTCTGATTTTGTTCACAACACCATGGCATATAGGCATGAAGCTCTTCCTATATTTTTATGATGAAGAGATAATATCATGGTAATCTAATCCCCTAGGAGTCCTATCAAGACTTTTAGGTAGAAATTAAACAGAACAGCTATCTATTTTATGCCTTTGGAAAGCACCATATAAGTCATCTATCATCCAAATATATATAGTGTTATTGGATAGCTCCCAGAACAGCAGGCAACAGCCATTAGACAAATCTGGCCAAATGGCTGTCTTACAAGGTAAGAGTGTGCATTTGTTGCTGTTTTTTCCTGTTGGGTTGAGAAAGGATCTGAGCATGTAGTTCAGATTAGCTTCAGGCTCACAGTCTCTTTGCTTTTGTCTCCTAAGTGTTGGAGTTACAGGCAAGTAGCATTGTGTCTGTCACCAACAATTTTTTTATGTCTACACCTGGTTGAAAGATGTCTACTATTTTTTTTTCCAGGCAGGGTTTCTCTGTGTAGCCCTGGCTGTCCTGGAACTCACTCTGTAGACCAGGCTGGCCTCCAACTCAGAAATCCGCCTGTCTCTGCCTCCCAAGTGCTGGGTTTAAAGGTGTGCGCCACCACTGCACGGCTATGTCTACTATTTTGTGACGTGATGCCTTTGTATAAGTAAATAAACCTCAACCTATGCTAATGCAAACAACCCCAATTAAATGCAGTGGGGCATGCGCACACACACAAACACAAATATATACACACATAAGCAGATACATGCACGCACACACAAACACAAATATATACACACATAAGCAGATACATGCACGCACACACAAACACAAATATATACACACATAAGCAGATACATGCACGCACACACAAACACAAATATATACACACATAAGCAGATACATGCATGCACACTCACCCATGAGAGTAAGATGGGGGCTTACTGAGAAGGAGTTCAGTGGGAAGGGAAGGTGGACAAGAAGGGAGGATGAGGGAGAACTCCACCACCTACATGCATAGGCATATGATGTATATAAAGTATATGATATATATGATGCATATATATCACATACATATACGAAATAATTAAAAATATAGAAAATTCAAATTCCAGAATCCAAATATTAGCTGTGATTAGAATCTAACTATACTTGTATATAGATCGATTGTGGCTGCTTTTACACACAATGGTGGAACTCAATTGTTACACACAGAGCCAGTATTTACTCTCTGACACTTTACAGAGAAGTCTTTGGGGAACCCCCTTTCAAGGTGAACACTGCAGCATCCATACTGAGCCCATGGGATCCTCATGCAAACCACAAAAGGCAAGGAAACATCCCATATTACCAACGACCTTTTTAGCCACACCCACAGGTATTTAATGAATTGAGCAAAGGTCAGTATCAGCGTAGATAGGTATGCATTTGATGAAACATCTAAAAATAATGGAGAATAAAGGACGTAGTCTTACACATTGGAATCGCCTGGCTGGAGAGGTAGCTCAGTTGGTGCTGTGCTTTAAATGAGAACTGTCCCCCAAGAGCTCACATGTTTGGATGCGTGGTCTGCAGTTGATGGTGCTGTTTGGGGAAGCTCTAGAATGCTTAGGAAGTGCAGAGTGACTGGAGGAAGTGTGTCACTGGGGGCTGGTTCCATTTCACTGCTTCCTGTGTGTGGCTGACACGTGGTCAGCCAGCTTCCTGGTCCTACTGCCTTTCCATTCCTGCCCTTCTAAGCACTTGCCCTCGGGAACTGCAAATCGAAATGAACGTTCGTCTTTAAGTTGCTCCTAGCCATGGTATTTTATTACAGAAACAGAAAAGTAGCTAAAGCAGACAGCAAAGTGCTTGCTGCATAAGCTCAAGAGCCTGAGTTTGAATCTTCAGCACCCATGTATGAAACCTGCCACGGAGCCATGTGCCTCTCATACAAGAGCTGAGGAGACTGAGAGAGGAGGCTCCTGGAGCTTGCTGTCTCCTTGGTCTGTCTGAAGCAGTGAGTTCAAAGTACAGTGAAAGATTCTGTCTCAAAAGACAAGGTGAAGTGATTGAGGACATACCTAACTTTTGGCCTCTACACATGTGTACACGTATGAAAATGTATACATGCAAACCATAACCATGTAACGCACACAAAAGGAGCATTATTCTTATTTTTGAGTCTCTGAGTTTGTTATTTCAATACATATATACTGATACATGACTCTGCATAAGAAATCGTGTTCAGATTTATCTGAAACAGACCCAGTACCCTCAATCAGACCACAGAAGTCATTCCTGAGCAGTTCGGACACTGGGCACTTTCCTTAGGTATTTTATTTAGCTTGAGGACTTTGTTTTAATCAACTGTATAAAAATTAGAAGGTTTTCCCCCAGGCTTCAATAAGAAGGTGGCCTGGGACCTACAAGGTCTGAATAATTGTTCTTTTTTTGTAAAGCTGTGAAAATTAAATGCCTTGCACCTCACCCACTAAACACACCCCCCATCATTATTTCCCAGGCTTGGCTTCTATTGCTAGTTGTTCTGGCTTAGATCAATTACACCATGGAAGCTTCTAGTGAAGCCAAGAGCTGCCAGTCAGCTCTCTCTGTTCCTTGAGGGTATTGCTCCTGCAGAGAAGGTGACTGAACACCTTGCATTTTAGGATGCAGCAGGGAGGCAAATAGATTTAAGAAAGCATCCTCCTCCTTGTTTTCGAAGGAGAGGGAAAATGTATGCCTTGAGCTAATGAAAGCAAAGGTGAATAGTCCCCTGGACTGAAGCCTGATGGGTCTAATTGACTTGGGCATGAGCAACTTAAACACAGGAGTCTCTAGGCAATTCTAGGGGGCCAGGGATGTCAGGAAGAGCTTCAGTTCTTGCAACAACTGGCCATCTAACCTGTGGACATTCTACGTTTTCAGGGGGCGGAGTGAAGGCAAAATTATTCTTCAATTGCTGTTCTCTCACCCATGGCCTTCGCTCCAAAGAAAGAGAAATCAGGAAACACAGAGGGCAGGTTTTTCCTTCTTTCTTTCTTTTTTGTCAAATGCGAAGGAGCCAGCTCCAGCCTCCTGTCCTTATGGGGTGAGATTCCCTTTTGATACCACACCAGTGGGAACACATTCTGGCTAACTCTTGTTTAAAAAAGGAAAAAAATTTGGTCACAATAAAAAAATGAGATTATTCTAATCATGAAAAGGAGAAGAAAAGGTTTGGAGGAGATTAAAGAAACAATAAATAGAGCAATACACAGTGACAAAGGATACAACTCACAATAAAACCGAAAGGTTAAGGGTGTAAAAAGAATAATAGACTACCATGGACGAGTTCAGAAGAAAATGTAAAAGGCCAGAAAGTACCAGAAAAATGAAAGGTTAAGCCTATAAAAGTAAATGAGATGAAAGATAAGACAATAAGATTAAAGGCTTAAGGTGAAGAGTTAAGAAAAATAGAAAAGAATGAAGAAATGGGATTTGTTACTTGATAACTAAAATATAAAATGATAAAGGTAAAAAATAAAGTCATAAAAATAATGTTAAGAAAAATCTTGGAGACTGGAGAGATGGCTCAGCTGTCAAGAGCACCTGCTGCTCTTTCAGAGGTCCTGAGTTTGGTTCCTAGATTCCACATGAAGCAGCTCACTTGTCACTCTAGTCACTCTAACTCCAGGTGGTCTGCTGCCCTCTTCTGGCATCTTCTCACATGTGAGAACACACACACACACACACACACACACACACACACACACACTATACACACATACACTAAAATGTATCCTAAAATAATGTCTAAATATTTAGGTCATATATGACATAAGATAATTGTGGTGGTGGTGGTGGTGGTGGTGGTGGTGGTGGTGGTGGTGGTGGTGGTGGTGATGGTGATGATGATTGTGGTGGTTAATTTTTGCCAATGGAACAAAATCTAGAGTCATCTCATAAGATGGAACCTCAACTGATAAAATGCCCTCATCTGATTGGCCTGCAGGCAAGTCTGTGGGATATTTTCTTGATCTATGATTGATTTGGATTTTGCTATGGGTAGTGTCATCCCTGGGCATTTGGTCCTGGGTTGTATAAGAGTACAAACAGAGCAAATCAGGAGTTAAAAACAAACAAACAAACAAACAGATGGACCAAGCCAGTAAGCAGTGTTCCTCCATGGCCTCTCAGTTACTGTTTTGCATTCTTGTCCCACCTCCCTTGATGGTAGACAGTAGTCTTCAAGTTGAACCCCTTCCTCCCTAAGTTGCTTTTGGTCATTGTGGTTTTTATCATAACAATAAACTAGGACAGTGGCCTGGGTGCCTTATTATATGAAAAGTCATATGATGCTTTCAAAGATCATTTCAGATCAACATGAAAACTCTGTGGTCCAGGTAAATATAACCACTCAAAATCAAAACAAATGCTTAAAATTCACATTGAAGCTGATGGAAACTCACTTCCACTTTCTCACCGATAGTTCCTTGAATCTAAAAGTCTCCACTTACCAGACCTTTCTCTTAGTTGCAAATAATAACAATTGAGTACCAGCTATTAGAGATGAAGGAATCAATTCACTTAGTTCCCATTTGTCTTAGTTACTGTTCTTTTGCTTTGAGGAACTACTATGACCAAGGCAACTTATAGAGGAAAGGACTTGAGTAGGGGCTTGTTTATAGATTCAGATGGCTATTCCATTATCATCATGGTGGGGAGCATGACAGTGCACAGGCTGGGGAAATAGCTGAGAGATCTATGCATCCTGATCTGCAGGTAGCAGGCAGAAAGGGCAATGTTGGGCCTGGCATGGGCTTCAAAGCCCACCCCCAGGGATGCACTTTCTCCAACATGACCACTTGTACTCCAATAAGTCAACATTTCCCATTCCAGTGGCTCTCAGCCTTCCTAATGCTGTGACCCTTTAATACAGTTCCTTTTGTTGTGGTGACCCCAACCATAAAATTATTTTTATAGCCAATTCATAACTATCATTTTGCTATTATTGTACATTTTAATGTAAAATATCTGTGCTTTCTGATGGTCCTAAGTGACCTCTGTGAAAGAGTCATTTGACTCCTTTGTGTGTCATGATCCACAGGTTGAGAACTGCTGCCTTAATTTTTTCCAAATAATTCATCAACTATGGATTAAGCATACAAATATATGAGCCTATGGGTGCCATTTTTATTCAGATCACCACACCATCCTAACATACTTTACCTGTCTTTTCTTATAGATACAGTGCCAGAGTGCATACCACTTGGATTCTCTCATTTTTGTCTGTATCCTGGCTTTCATTTGGGTCTGTGATTGTGGTTGTGACTTGTTTTGCTGCTATGACAAAAACAACTTAAGGAGGGTAAGGTTTATTTCAGCTCACAGTCCATCATGGTGGTGAAGAAATGGAAGCAGCAGGAACTTGAGGCATCTGCTCACACTGTGTTCACAATCAGCTTGCTTTCTGCTTGTTATGCAGTTTAAGACCCTAGCCCATGGAATGTTGCTGCCTAGTGTTAAAAAGGGCCTTCCAACCTCACTTGCTGGTTTAATTTATATTATCTTTTGAATGCATGCCAAGAGACTAACCTAATCTAGATAATCCCTCACAAGTGTGCTCAGGAGGTTGTCTCATAGGTGATTTTAGACCCTCTTAAGTAGACAATCAGTATTTACCATCACATTTTAGCCAAGATTTCCCTGATAATCTCTTGTTTGCTTGAACTCATTCTTTATTATGTTCTTCAAGAATGGCTCATGTGAACAAAATTTCTGGAGTATATCTATGTACATGTGTATGTGTATATACACACATACAATGGTTGTACATGGAAAGGCATTTGAGATGGGTATAAAAATTCTCTGATTTTCTTTCCTTGAAAAATCTGATAAGACTTATTTACCTTATTGTGTTAAATGGTGTCATCTGATATTAGCCTGTGTTTATCTTATAATTCTCATATTCTCTTATAGCCTGGTTATCTTTTTTGGTTATTGCAAGGATAATTTACTGTCTGGGTATAATAATTACATTAGGATATGTCCCAGTTTTGACCATTTGGGGGTCAGTTTTCCTACAACAGCATCTGTCTTTTCCATACATAGAGTTTTTAATCACATCTAAATGTTATTGAATTATATTTTAGGTATTTATTCTGTTATAGTTCTGGTTTTGTTCTTTGGTGACATCAGTCATTCATGTGTTAGACTTTCTGCATATCTTTTTATCATTCACACTGTAATCCTTTTTATCTTTTCATTTGTCTCTATTACATTTATTTTGTCTTCTCATTTTTATATTCGGTATCATATACAGTGCTTTTTTCTTTTAAAACTCTAATATATTCTTTATCTGGGGGAAAATTATCTCCTCTTTTATTTCCGAATTCTGACAGTTTTCATCTTCTTATCATTACTTTCTAGAACTGACCCTGCTTGCTTCTGTTTATTAGCCATTGCCCACACTGGAAAGGGCCTCTGCTTTCCTGATGTGTATATTGTGTCTTCTCGGTATGTATTGCTGGACCCTGCTTAGTGTTTTTGGTATAACCTCTGTGTTCTTTCTTGGCCCTGTCCGTAGCTGTATCCCCTTAGGGTTGTTATTCTCTCCTGGGAATGCACGTTTTCTTGATGACTGCTGAGACCTGCCAGTGAAGCCCAAATTTTTCTTGGCTTCTCCCATCCCTTCTCTTAGAAGTCCCACAGGATGCTGCTGGTTCTCACTTGTTTTGGGGATTACATAAACTTGAAGTCTCCAATTTTTCTCTGTTTACTATTTCATATTCTGTATTCTTCATTCTTCTTATTGTTAATCTATATGTATTCTCAAAGGAATAGCCCCAAACAGAATAAAATTACATGGTAAACAAACAAATAAACAAACAAACACACACAAACAACAAACCCTCCCCAATGATATGAAAGTCCAAGGAGAAGTTTAAAAGAAAAGCAAGGGAGGGGTAGAGACAGAATCCAGTGTAATGTTTATCTCTAGGTTCAGAGGTGATTTAGAAGGCAGGGAAATGTAACTGGAACAATAGATGTTCAAAGGTATTGGAAATATTTTATTTCCTGTACCGATGTTAAAAGTTCAGAGGGATTTACACTATTGCTTACCACATATAATTGTATATGATTGGAATATTGCTTAATAAAAGACAAAGTTTATATAATCAAGAAGAACATTATTTGTTTATTTACTTGTTTACTTACTTATTCTCTTTATATCCTGTGCATTGCCCCCTCCCACTCACCCTGCCACCCCCTCCCTTTCTTCTTGAGCGGGTGGGGACTCCCAAAGATATCCCCCTCCACACCCTGGTACATCAGGTCTCTGTAAAGCTAGGTATGTTCTCTCCCACTGAGGCCAGACAAGGCAGCCCAGCTAGAAGAACATATCCTAACATACAGGCAACAGCTTTTGGGATAGCCTCCACTCCAGTTGAAGACCAAGCTACACATCTGGGAGGCCTAGGTCCAGCCTGTGTATGCTCTTTGGTTGGCAGTTCAGTCTCTGAAAGCCCCAAGGGTCCAGGTTAGTTGACTCTGTTGGTTTTCCTGTGGAGTTCCTATTCACTTCAGGGCACATAATTTTTTTCTCCTATTTTTTTTCCACAGGAGTCCCCAAGCTCCATCCACTGTTTGGCTAAGGGTGTCTGCTTCTATCTGAGTCAGCTGTTGGGTTGAAGCCTCTCAGAGAACAGCTGTGTTAGATTCCTGTCTGCAAGTATAACAGAATGTCCTTAATAGTGACAGGGATTGATGCTTGTCAATGAGATGGGGCTTAAGTTAGGCAGGTTATTGTTTGGTCATTCTTTCAGTCTCTGCTCCTTACCCCATCTCTGCATTTTTCTGTAGACAGGATAAATTTTGGGTTGAAAGTTTTGTGGGTGAGTTGGTGTCCCTATTGCTCCATTGAGGTTTCTGCCTGGCTACAGGAGATGACCTCTTCAGGTTCCATATCCCCAATGCTGTGAGTCACAGCTAAGGACACCTCCACTGATTTTTGGGTACCTCCCTTATTCCAGGTCTCTGCCTCATCCTGGAGATGCCCTCCACCTCCCCACCCCTGTCAATTGCAGATTTCCATGGTCCTGCCCGTCCATCTTGTCCCTCTCCACACCTGATCCTAACCCCTCATCTCCCTATTTCCTCTCCCACACAGTTCTCATCCCGTATCTGTTTCTTATGACTATTTTATGCCCTCTCTAAGTGAGACTCTTCTAAGTGAGACTTGTTTAGCTTCTTTGGATCTGTGGAGTGTAGCATGAGTAGCCTGTATTTTATGTCTAATATCTACTTATAATTGAGTATATACCATGTATGTCCTTTTGGTATTGGGTTACCTCACTTAGGATGAAATTCTCAAGACCCCTCTATTTGTCTGCAAAATTCATGATGTCTTTGTTTTTAATATTCCATTGTGTAAATGTACCACATTTTCTGTATCTATTCTTCAGTTGAGGTTCATCTAGGTTGTTTCCAGTTTATGGCTATTACAAAAAAAATCTGCCATGAACATAGTTGAGCAAGTGTTTTGTGGAATGGTGGAACATCTGTTAGGTATATGCCCAGGAGTGGTATAGCTGGGTCTTGAGGTAGAACTAGTCCCAGGTTTCTGAGAAACCACCAAATTGATTTCCAAAGTTGTACAAGTTTGTACTTCCGTCAGCAATGAAAGAGTAAAGGAGAATATTTTTAATGACTTGAAATGTAATTAGTTCTAATTTTAATATTGCTAATGATATTATGTTTAAAAAATGAAAAAAGAAGCTGAGGGGCTAGGGAAATGATGACGTCAGAAAAGTGTTTGCTGTACAAGTGCAAGGGCCCATGTGAAAACCAGGCATGAGAGATAGACACCTGTAACCCAGAGCTAGGGTGAAAGAATGGAGACAGACATGCCTAGAGCTCATTGGCTAGCCTGCTTAGCCAATCAGTGAGCTCCAGGTTCAATGAGAAACCCTGTTTCAAAAAAATAAGGAGGAGAGTGCTTGAGAAAGACACCTGATGAAACCTTTGGCCGCCACACATGTGTACATAAATCACACACACACACACACACACAAACACACACACACACACACACACACACACACACACGCAGAGTCACTATGAGTTGACTTTCTAACGTAAGGGAAGATTGGTCGATAATATCCTCACGGTAAATTTTCTTGTTTGGCTTAAGCTGGGGTACCTAAAATAGAAAGCCAGAGGATATGAGTAATAATCACAGGGGTCTTTGTCCCCACATTCCTGTCTCTGGAAACCATGACCACTCAAGATCCTCTTCTGCTTTGTAGCCTTTTTTCAGAGAACTTGAAGTGTGTTCCCTAGGGAACAGAATCAGAAAACACAAGAGCACAATAATGAGAGAAACACAAACTCTCTAGTTTCCCATGTACTGACATAGAAAAGGGAAACAAAAACAATAATCAATTTATATGGACTGTCCTACTATTGTGAATAAAATGGAAACATATCTATTTATCTACCCATCTCTCTCTCTGTTCTGAAGACAGAAAATGTCAGGACTGAGAAGTACAAAACCTGTGGGAATAAAAATTTCAATTCCTTAGGAAGCATACTGGGCTCCTCAGAAGGAGTCACTAAGGGTGGGCCTTTAGTCATTGATGACCCTGACTTAGGGAGGATAAGTCTGGAGCTGAGTCAGATCCTGGGACACCTAGCTATAGGAGATAACAAGGCCAAAATTGAGCTGGTTTTCAAAATTCTTCAAGGTCTCATCAATAATAATAAAATTAACATTGCAATCAATCGAAATTGTACTAATGTCACTGCTTTGCCCCTCTGCCAATCATATTAGAGGTTACCTAACCCTTCTGGATAATTTCTTTACCTTCACATAAAAAGAGGCCTGCAAATCCCTCCAGTGGTCACCATTTTGATGAATGGTTGACCCCTGCACGCTGGCAATTTCTGCCAAATAAATGCTTTTAGCCTTTGCATACTATTTGAGTCTGGGATCTTCCTTTAGCAATTCTTAGACCTTAACAAGGACTACAGCTACAATGGTGTGGAGGCTAGAAGGAAAGGGCTTCACTTCCTACTTAAATAATTTAAAAATATATGGTGGGTTTGTGTATGATTGTTGTTTTTCAAAAAAAAAAAAAAGAAAAATAAAAGTGCATCTTGTTCTGGTGCCAGCATTCGCAGTTGGGATTCATGCTGTTCCTTGCAGGGAATGCCATGCACACCTTCTCCCCCTCCAAGGAGTTTATAGAAGCCTCTGTGCCCAGCTTACACTCTGACTTGTCATCTGGTTATTCTTTAGAGTCTACATCTCCAGTCCCAGCTCTCCTGAATGGCTCTGACAACTCAAGGTTCCCAAATACAACATGCAAATTAGCTTCTTTTAAAAACTGACCAAGTAGCTATGACTATACATAAAGTTAAAAATAGAGAGGTTGTGAATGTATGTCTGCATTTGTCCCTCTCCTGGAATCTCTTCTTCACACAATAAGCTTTATAACCATGGGCTATATAACATATAAGCTGTATAACGTGACTTATAACCATGGGTTCTGCCTTGGGGCTGCTAACCACAGGGTCCTATGGTCTCCCATCTAGTCCATAGTCCAAAAATATCACCAGTAGAGGCAAGCCCAAAATGCTAGGCACTGGTGGGGAGCTGAGGTTATCCTGAAGCCAAAAGGCTCCACTTGCCTACCCCAGGCATGGAAGCTAGTCAGCTAGACTTTCTGTACAGAAAGTCTAAGTCTACGAAATGATAGCATGTGTCACCAGTTCAAACAAGAAATGCAAACATGGCCATCAAGTAGAAGGATATGTGATTATGGTGGGGACTTCCTATCAGTTCCTAGACATTTAGCATCATTTCCAAGTTTTTTAAAGTCTCAAATTTGACACTCTTTCAGAAAAATGGAATATATATATATTTTCATTTATAGCAAAACTCCAGAGATATCTCCTGTCAGATGAGTCTCTTGCTCCTACAAATAGAGTTCATTATTTTGTCAAAGTGAATTAAAATAGAATGTCACTTACTGAATGTCACATTTTTGGATGTGACATTATATATATATTTTAAAGTCCTTTTAAAAGAGAAAGAAAAAAATATCTGGGAGTCTTGGTTGGAAACTCACTTGAAGGAGAAATATAGGCATTAAAAAATCCCATTTGGGTTTCATAAAATTCCTTTCAAATGTGACAGTCTGGTGGAAATCCAGTAGCTTCCACTTCCTAAAATACAATTTCGATTAAAAATTTATAAAGCTATTTGGAGGAAAGATGCTACATAAATTGAGAATAAGTCTTACAGGGCCTTTAGAGAGAAGCTGGGAAATTTCCACATCTAAGTGGTAAACAGTATCTGTGCTGCAAACAAGTAACCCTTTTTACTACTTGGAGTGAATTCCTTCCTACATCCTGGTGATTATGTCTATGGCAGCTAAGAGTGAACAGGTTAAATGAGTTCCTGCAGGCCACACTTGACTCTTCCCAAGCACAAATCCTCGTTGCCTCAGGTCATTTTCTGGGTCTGAGAATGACCCCTGAATCTTCTAGTGGGGGGTAGAAACAGGCAGATAAACTAAGAATGTTTTGCCCTTTCTTCTGCCCAAACAAATCTTTCCCAGAGGCTAACACTTGGATTCATGAGAGATAAAGAATTCGAAATCTGCAGTTATGTCTCCCTATTGGGACCCAGAACACTCCTTCATCCCAACTCCTGATATCCACTTTGATTGAGGCTCTCTTTCTTCTGTCAAGATTCTTCCTCTTGGCCAATTACACTCTCCAGCACATCCCACAGATCTCTGTTGAGGAATCTAATATGTTCTAGTGCAATTATGAATGAAAATGGCTGTCTGCTCCATTAGATTATGAGTTCCTGAAGCATAGAATCTTGTTTTATTACATTCTACATCCACAATATAGTCAGCACACAGTGGGTTCATAGGAAAAGTTGGTTCAGCAAATGGTTAGTGAGATGAATAGCTGAAACAGTGAGTAAGTATATATAAATATTAGTGATGAAATGAATTCAAGAACAGAGAAATAAATATATATGAATGAATGGGTCATTGAATGAACCACCTCTCTCTTCTGAACACATACATACATGCACATTTATATTTGTATTTATATATATTTCTTAACACATTATTTCTTCTGAAGTAATTCTCCTTCCATTAGAAGTTCATTTCAGCATCTTCAGGGAAGATGTTAGTAAGGTAGGAGGTAATTCTCTTCAAAACTCAGGAGCCAGAGTTGTCTGATCTTTTGGTGGTAGGTAGGTTAGGTTTGGGAGGTCTAGCTATGATGGGTTTATTGATAGGGACCTTCCTTTCACAAGCACCTGCTTCCTGGGTTTGTCCCAGAGGCTACTAAGTTAGTCACTGAATTCTAATACAATCTCTAAAATAGAGTCTTGGCTACCGGGGTCTGTCCTGGACCCCAACTCCTGTCCTTTCTCCCAGGAAAAGAGAAAAGGCCAAGGCCCAGAATCTGTGGTGCTTCAGCTCAAGCAAGAGCAAACTTTTTTTTTTTTTTTTTTTTTTTTGGTGACACGTGCCTTTAATTTCAGCACCAGGGAGGCAGAAACAAATGGATTCTCTGCAAGTGCTAGGTCAGCCTGGTCTATACAGTTGAGTGCCAGTCTAGCCAAGGTTACATAGTGAGAACCTGTCTCAAACAAACAAACAAATGAACAAACAAACAAATAAAAAGCTAATAACTGGGGACGGAGTGATGGCTCAGTAGTTAAGAGCACTTATTGCTCTTGTAGAGGCCCTGGATTCAGTTCCAGCACCCACATGGCCACCAACCAGCTGCAATTCCAGTTCCTGGGGATCTGATACCCTCTTCTGACCTCCAGAGACTCATGTGTGCACATGGTGCGCATACACTCACGAAGTTTCACACACATACACATAAATTAAAAAAACTAAATCTTTGGACTCAGAGGTGAAGGGTACTTGCTATTCTGGAAGATCTCAGTTTAGTTCCTAGCACTCACAAGTTGGCTCACAATGATCCAAAACTCTGGTTCCAGAGGATCTGATATACTTTCTGGCCTCTTAGTTGGTAGAGTTTTTTCATGGTGTGCTCAGGTCCTGGGTTCATTCCTTAGTACCCAGATCAGGAGACAGTTATGGAATTTCCTTTTTATTTTTTTATTTTTCATATTTTATTTACATTTCAAATGTTTCCCCCTTTCCAGATCTCCCCTTTGGAACCTCCCCATTCCCTCCCCCTCCCCCTGCCACTATGGGGGTAATCTCCCACCCACCCACCCACCCACTCTCATCTTCCCTCCTTGGCATTCTCCTATACTGGGGGATATAACACCCTCAGGCCCAACAAGACCCTCCTCTGCCGCATTTGTGGCCAGCACCATGGGTCCCTCCATGTGTATTCTTTGGTTGGTGGATCAGTCTCCAGGAATATCGGGGGGGTCAGGCCAGTTGCCACTGTTGCTGCCTCCCTGGGGATGCAAACTCCCTCAGCTCCTTCAGTCCTTTCTCCAAGTCCTCCTTCTGGGACCTCACACTCAGCCCTACTGTTGCTGCGAAGTGACTCTTGGGTATTTCAAACTTTTGGGCTAATAACCACTTAACAGTGAGTACATGCCATGTTCATTCTTTTGTGACTGCGTTTCCTCGCTCAGGATGATATTTTCAAGATCCATCCATTTGTCTGCAAATTTCGTGAAGTCATTGTTTTTAATAGCTGAGTAGTATTCTATTGTGTAAATGTACCACATTTTCTGTATTCATTCCTCTATGGGGGGACATCTGGGTTGTTCTTAGCTTCTGGCTATTATAAATATGGCTGCTATGAACATAGTGGAACATGTGTCTTTATTACATGTTGGAGCATCTTCTGGGTATATGCCCAGGAGTGGAATAGCTGGGTCCTCAGATAGTATTATATTCATTTTTCTGAGGGTCTGCCAAATGGATTTCCAGAGAGGTTGTATCAACTTGCATTCCCACCAGCAATGGAGGAGTGTTCCTCTTTCTCCACATCCTCTCCAACATCTGCTGTCACCTGAGTTTTTGATCTTAGCCATTCTGACTGGTGTGAGGTGAAATCTCAGAGTTGTTTTAATTTGCATTTCCCTGATGACTAAGGATGTTGAACATTTGCAAGAGCAAACTTTCATTCCAAGTATTGCAATTCTGGCCCATGTACAGGATGTTGCTCCTCATCCTGGCCTCCGCCCTTATTTGCCACACAACTAGTCTAACCTCATGAACCTCGGTTTACACAGAGTAACAACTTGGAGTAATAACTTTTATGAAGAAAGTGCACAGGATAGGTGCTTAATAAAAGTCAATCCTGTTTTTATCTAAAAAAAAACAAAAAATTGGCAACAATTGAAGGAAAGAGACTGCTCTCACCATGCAGTTCTTGGCTTTTCTCATTTAAGCCATGCCTGCAGAAGGACAGGGGTTCCTCTGGGTTGTATCCACATCTTCACCATTTGTGAAGCTTGGGGTCCTGAGCTTGTCTCCAAGAAGGTCTCCTTGGCTCTCAGAGATAGCAAGAGGCTATGCTGCTGAACGAGCTTTGTCCTCAGACTCTCTGGGCAGACCTGGTCTTTGCACGATTCACTTTTCTCTCAGGTTCACCATCCCAACATCATCAATCCAGCCCCTCTGAGGCTGTCACCAGGTTCATTCATATGCATATTAGATAATACCCATTAGTGATGCCCATTAATTAAGCAGAGCAATTTGTTTATAATTAACTGGAGAAATTTATGGCTTCAGAAAACAATTATAGGAGCCGATATAAACACACTAGGTAGCGATAGCAATGCCAAGTTTAATTGCTTTCTAGAAGAATCATTGATAGTAATGCCACAGTCATCACCAGTTAAGTCTGACAGGAGCTTGTAAATTCATCATTGCATGTAGGAACCAACACTTCAGGCAATTGGGAATGGTAAAGTCCAGCCTAGGCTACAGCGCTAAGCAAAAAAAGCCGACCTGAGGATTACATATGCTGCAATCCCAGAATGGAGAAAGTGATTTTGCATATGTATTTCTTCCTAGGATGATATATATGCATGCATTTATGAATATGTATGTACAAGTATAAATAATTCCTAGTGAAAGAAATATAAAATGAAAGAAATGCATATGGAATACACATAAAATAAATATATAAATAGTGGAAGTGGGTTTTCCCTGGGTGATGGGATTTCTATTTTTAATTTTTAATGACTATATTTTTCTGAAATTTTATAGGAATTTATTCTTTTACAATAAAAAATTACAGGATATGAATAGAACAAAGAAGAACACAGGATAACAATGATTTTTAAAAGCAAATTATTTTTAAAAAGCTGAACATGCCTTACTAGAATAGCTGTGGGGTTGTCCTGTTTCATGGGTATCGTGAAAATTATTTTTGCTTTCATGGGAGGAAATGACAAAGTTAGATCACTATTTTCACAAGCACAATCCTATTGTTAGGACATTCTTTTTTGGAGCTATAAGTGGAGGGGGCACAATGTAACATCCTTCTATGTTAAAATTATACCATCTTGTGGAAATCCTGCAAGAGGCTGTTGGTGGAACTCCCATAATGTGGAGCCTGCAGGTTCATAACCAAACACACCAGCCAGTCACACTGGACGAAGATGGATTCTCAAAGGACTCTCTGAATAACTCTCATGTCAGAGTCTGTACTTAGGAAAGGAGTGAGAACCTGTTCATGCTGAATGATTCATCTTCCCCAAATGTCACAAGTGAAGAAATGGTGCATTTGGCGGACAGTTGGGAATGTCTTTAAACAAACAACAAACAACCCCCAAACAAAAAACAAAACAAAGCAAAACACAGAATGTCGGAAGTGATCTGATCTCACATGCTTCCTCCTGAGACAGGCAGAAGAAATGAGGATTCTGGGTCATTGTTGTCTAGAGGCAAGGCTCATTCTGAGCACCCACTGACTCCCTTTCTGTTCACATTTAATGAACTGCCCAGCTTTGTGTTGCCAGTACCAGTGTGTTTCTGACTGTGAGCCCATGGTCTGGTTCTCCTCAGAATGTAACCACTGAAATCCTCATTCTGCTAAGAGTATCTTGAAGAAGACTCACTAGCCCAGGAAGTTTGGAAAACTCTGATTATTCATTCCCCTCTTGAGAAATCCTGATGACATCAATTTATCCTCCTCAAAAAAAGAACCCTGCTTACCCGTCATTAAGATGATTTTCCAAGTTTGATTGAACCCTGGAAGTTTCAGGTCCTAGAGTACAGTTTCACACCTGAAGCTACTGTTCTTCAAAAGACAATGTGAGAAAACTCAATGAATCCACTTAATTAAAAATTTAGGATGGGTGAACTGGGATAATCAAAACTGGAAAAGTTAATTAATTCCCTACCATGTTGCTATAGTTTGAATGTTTCCCCAATATCCACATGTTAAAACCTTGGTTTCACAGCTTGCAGTACTGCTGAGTAGGGGAACTTTAAAATTTTTTTTATTAATTATTTTATTTATTTACAGCCCAAATGCTGCCCCTCCAAGTCCTTTCTCCCCTTCACCTCTGAGAGAGTCCCCCCTGTGTATCCCCATACCCTGGGGCACCAAGTCTCAACAGGATTAGGTGCATCCTCTTCCACTGAGGCCAGACAAGGCAGCCCTCTACCACATGTGTGTCAGATCAACCCATGTATGCTCTTTGGTTGGTTGCTCAATCTCTGGGAGCTCCCAGAGGTCCAGGTTAGGTGACACTGTTGGTCTTCCTGTGGAGTTGTCATCTGCTTCAGTTTCTTTCATCCTTGCCCTAACTCTTCCATAGAGGTCCCTGACCTCTATCCCATGTTTGGTGTGGGTATCTGCACCTGTCTTAGCTGCTGGGTAGAGCCTCTCAGAGGACACCCATGTCAGGCTCCTGTCTACAAGCACAACATAGCATCAGTAATAGGGTCTGTGGTGGGATGGATCCAAGTTGGGCAGGTCACTAGTTGGCCTTTCCTTCAGTATCAGCTCCATTTTTGTCCCTGCATTTCTTTTAGACAGGAGCAATTTTGGGTCAAAATTTTTGTAGGTGGGTCCCCATCCTTCTACTAGGGGTCCTGTTTGGCTATTGGAGGTGGTTTCTTCAGGTTCCATATCCCCACTATTGGGCATTTCTACTAAGGTTACCTACACTGAGTCCTGGGAGCCTCCTCCATCCCAGGTCTCTGAGACTTCTTAGAGATACCCCCCACCCCATCCCCTGCAGCTGCATTTTTCCATTCATTCTTCTGGCCCTCTGAGCCTCTCTCTTGTCTCTCCCCATACCTGATCCTGCCCCCTATTCCTCTGCCCTCTTCCACACAGATCCCACCCCCTTCCCTCTGCCTCTCATGACAATTTTGTTCCCGCTTCTAAGTGGGATTTAAGCATCCTCACTTGGGCCTTCCTTCTTGTTTAACTTCTTTGGGTTTGTGGGTTGTTCATCATTATTTTGTACTTTTTGGCTAATATCCACTTACCAGTGAGTACATATCATGAATGTCCTTTTGGGTCTGGGTTACCTCACTCAGGATGATATTTTCTAATTCTATCTATTTGCCTGCAAAATTCATGATGCCCTTGTTTTTAATAGCTGAATATTAGACCATTGTGTAAATGAACCATATTTTCTATATCCATTCTTCAGTTGAAGGACATCTGGGTTGCTTCCATTTTCTGGCTATTATAAATAAAGTTGCTATGAACATAATGGAGCATGTGTCCTTGTGGTATTGTGGAGCATCTTTTTGATAAATGCCCAGGAATGGTATGGCTGGGTCTTGGGATAGAATTTTATCCAGTTTTCTGACAAACCACTAGATTGACTTCCAGAGTAATTGTACAAGCTTGCAATCCTACCAGCAATGGAGGAGTGTTCTCCTTTCTCCACATCCTCTTCAACATATGCTGTTGCTTGAGTGTTTGATCTTAGCCATTCTAATTGGTGTAATATAGAATCTCAGAGTCATTTTGATTTGCATACCCTTATAACTAAGGATATGGAACATTTCTTTAAGTGCTTCTCAGCCATTCAAGTTTCCATTGTTGAGAATTCTCTATTTAACCATTTTAAAATTGGGTTATTTGATATCTTTTAGAGTCAAACTTCTTGAGTTCTTTGGATATTAGCCCTCTGTCAGATGTGAAGTTAGTGAATTGCTTTTTCTGATCTGTAGGCTGCCATATTTGTCCTGTTGACAATGTCCTTTAACTTACAGAAGCATTTCAGTTTCAAGAGGTCCCATTTATCAGTTGTTGATCTTAGAGCCTGAGCCATTTGTGTTCTTTTCAGAAAAATTTCTTATGTGTTAAAGCATTCAAAGCTATTTTCCACTTTCTCTTCTATTAGATTCAGTGTTTCTGGTTTTATGTTGAGGTCCTTAATCGACTTGAACTTGAGTTTTGTGAAGGGTGATAAATATGGATTAATTTGTATTCTTCTACATGCAGACATCCAGTTAGACCTCCACCATTTGTTGAGGATTCTTTCTTTTTTCCCATTGTATGATTTTGGCTTCTTTGTAAAAATATCAAGTGTCCATAGGTGTGCAGGTTTATTTCTGGGTCTTTGATTCTATTCCATTCGTTGGCCTGTCTGTCTCTGTACCAATACCATGCAGTTTTTATCACTATTGCTCTGTAGTATAGCTTGAGATCAGGGACAGTGATTCTTCCAGAAGTTCTTTTATTGTACAGGATTTCTTTAGATATCTTGGGTTTTTTGTTTTTCATATAAAACTGAGAATTACTCTTTTAATGTCTGTAAATATGTTGTGTTGGAATTTTGATGGGAATTGCATTGAATCTGTAGATTGCTTTCGTCAAATGACTATTTTTACTACCTACTGATTCATGAACATAGGAGATCTTTACATCTTCTGAGGTCTTCTTTGATTTCTTTCTTCAGGTTCTTGAAATTCTTGTCATACAGGTCTTTCACTTGCTTGGTTAGAGTTATACCAAGATATTTTATATTATTTGTGGCTATTGAGAAGGGTGTTTTTTCTCTAATTTCTTTCTTAGACCATTTATCATTTGTGTAATGGAGGGCTACTGACTTCTTTGGGTTAATTGTATATCCAGCCACTTTGATGAAGTTGTTTATTAGCTGTAGGAGTTCTCTGGTAGACATTTAGGGGTCACTTATGTATACTGTCATATCATCTATGAATAGTGATACCTTGACTTTTTCTTTTCCAATTTGTGTCCCCTTGATCTCCTTTTGTTGTCTTATTGTTTTAGCTAGGACTTCAAGCACTATATTGAATAGATAAAAAGAGGGTGGGCAGCCTTGTGTTGTCCCTGATTTTAGTGGAATTGGTTCAAGTTTCTCTCCATTTAATTTGATATTGGCTATTGGCTTGCTGTATATTGCTTTTATTATATTTAGGTATGTGCCTTGGATTCCTGATCTCTTTAAACTTTTAACATGAAGGGGTGTTAGATTTTGTTGAAGGTTTTTTTCAGCATGTAATGAGATGATCTTGTAATTTTTTTCTTTGAGTTGGTGTATATAGTTGATTATATTGATGGATTTTCATATATTGAACCATCCCTGCATCCTTGGAATGAGGCTTACTTAACTGTGGTGAGTGATGGTTTTGATGTGTTCTTGGATTTGGTTTGCAAGAATTTTATTGAATATTTTTGTGCTAATGTTCATAAATAAAATTGGCCTGAGGTTCTCTTTCTTTGTTAGGTCTTTGTGTGGTTTAAGTATCAGGGTAATTGTGGCCTCATAGAATGAATTTGGTAGTGTTCCTTTTGTTTCTAGTTTATGGAATAGTTTGAGGAGTATTGGTATTAGCTTTTCTTTGAAAGTCTGATAGAATTCTGCACTAAAACGATATGGTCTTGGGCTTTTATTGGTTGAAAGATTTTTATTGACTGCTTCTATTTTCTTAGGGGTTATGGGACTGTTCAGATATTTACATGGTCTTGATTTAACTTTGGTGTGTAGTATCTGTCTAGAAAATTAACCATTTTGTTTAGATTTTCCAGTTTTGTCAACTATAGATTTTTGCAGTAAAACGTGATGACTTTTTAATTCTCTTAGTTTCTGTTGTTGTATCTCCCTTTTCCTGTATGATTTTGTTAATTTGGATACTATCTCTGAGCTTTTTAGTTAGGTTGGATAAGGGTTTGTCTATCTTCTTGATTTTCTCAAAGAGCCAGCTCTTGGTTTTGTTGTTCTCTTTGTTTCTAATTGGATGATTTCAGCCCTGCGTTTGACTATTTCCTGCTGTCTACTCCTCTTGAGTATGTATGCTTCTTTTGTTCTGAAGTTTTCAGATATGCTGTTAAGTTGCTAGTATGACATCTCTCCAATTTCTTTATGAAGACCCTTAGTGCTATGAATTTTCCTCTTAACACTGCTTTCACTGTGTCTTATAAGTTTGGGTATATTGTGCTTTCATTTTCATTGAATTCTACAAAGTCTTTAATTTCTTTCTTTAATTCTTCTCTGACCAAGTTATCATTGGGCAGAGAGTTGTTCAGTTTCCATGAGTATGTGGGATTTCTGTTATTTCTGTTGTTGAAGTCCAGCCTTTGTCCATGGTGATCTGATGAGAACGTAACTGGTTATTTTAGTCTTCTTATATCTGTTGAGACTTATTTTTCATTTGATTATATGGTTAATTTTGGAGCAAGTTCTGTGATGTATTGAAAAAAAGGTATACTCTTTTGGGGTGAAATGGTCTGTAGATATCTGTTAAATCTATTTGGTTCATAACTTCAATTAGTTTTATTATGTCTCTGCTTAGTTTCTATTTCAATGATCTGTCCATTGGTGAGAGTGGGGTGTTGAAATCTCCCATTGTTATTGTGTGGGGTTCAATGTGTGTTTTAAACGTTAGTAAGGTTTCTTTTATGAATATGAGTGCTCTTGCATTTGGGGCATAGTTGTTGAGAATTGAGACTTCATCTTGGAGGATTTTCCTTTGATGAGTATGAAATGTCCTTTACCATCTCTTTTGATTACTTTTGATTGAAAATCTATTTTATTAGATATCAGAATGGCTACTCTAGCTTGTTTCTTGGGACCATTTGCTTGGAAACCTTTTTCCAGACCTTTACTCTGAGGTAATGTTTATCTTTGCTGCTTAGGTATGTGTACTGGCTAGTTTTGTGTGTCAACTTGACACAAGCTGGAGTTATCACAGAGAAAGGAGTTTCAGTTGAGAAAATGCCTCCATGAGATCCAGTGGTAAGGAATTTTTCTCAGTTAGTGATCAAGTGGGGAGGGCCCCTTGTGAGTGGTACCATCTGTGGGCTGGTAGTCTTGGGCTCTATAAGAAAGCCAGCTGAGCAAACCAGGAGAAGCAAGCAAGCCAGTAAGCAGCATCCCTCCATGGCCTCTGCATCAGCTCCTGCTTCCTGATCTGCTTGAGTTCCAGTTCTGACTTCCTTTAGTGATGAACAGCAATGTGAAAGCAGAGTAAGCTGAATAAACCCTTTCCTCCCCAGCTTGCATTTTGGTCATGATGTTTGTGTAGGAATAGAAACCCTGACTAAGACAGTATGTTTCTTGTATGGATGCAGAATGATGGATCCTGTTTATGTATCCAGTCTGTTATTCTGTGTCATTTTATTGGTGAATTGAGTCCACTGATATTGAGAGATATTAATGACCAATTACTGTTAGTTCCTGTTATTTTGTTGTTGAAGGTGGTACTATGTATGTATGTATGTATGTATGTATGTATGTATGTATGTATATATGTACGTATATGTCATTCTCTTCTTTTGGGTTCGTTGTGAGATGATTAATTTTGTGTGTGTGTGTGGTTTTTTTTTTTTTTTTTTTTTGGTGTAGTTACTCTCCTTGTTTTGAAATTTTCCTTCAAGTATTTTCTGTAGGGTTGGATTATTAGATATTGTTTAAATTTGGTTTTGTTATGGAATATCTTGGTTTTTCCATCTATGCTGATTGTAAGTTTTGCTGGGTATAGTAGTCTGGGCTGGTATCTGTGGTCTCTTAGGGTCTGCAAGATATATATCAAGAATCCTCTGGCTTTTAGAGTCTCTGGTGAGAAGTCAGGTGTAATTCTGATAGTTCTGCCTTTATATGTTACTTGGCCTTTTTCCTTTGTCATTTTTAATATTTTTCTTTGTTCTGTACATTTATTGATTATTATGTGGTAGGTGGATTTCTATTCTGGTATAGTCTATTTGGTGTTTTGTAGGCTTTTTTGTATGTTTATATCCATTTATTTATTTATTTATTTATTTATTTATTTATTTATTTAGGTTAGGAGAATTTTCTTCTATGATTTTGTTAAAGATGTTTTCTGGCCATTTCAACTGGGAATCTTCACCCTCTTCTATTCCTCTTATTCTTAGGCTTGATCTTTTCATTGTGTTCCAAATTTTTTGGATGTTTTGGGTTAAGAACTTTTTACCCTTGGCATTTTCTTTGACTGATGTGTCAATATCTTCTATGGTATCTTCTACACCTGAGATTTTTCTCTCCAATCTCTTGTATTCTGTTGGTGATGCTTGCATCTGTAGTTCCTGTTCTCTTTCCTATGTTTTCCATCTTCAGGGTTGCCTCCACTTGTGTTTTCTTTATTGATTCAATTTATTTTTAGGTCTTGGACTTTTTTTTTCATTTTTTTTTACATGTTTGATTATATTTTCCTGCATTTCTTTAAGGAATCTGTTTCCTCTTTAAGGGCTTCTACCTGTTTTTTTCCATATTTCTTTAAGGGAATTATTCGTATACTCTTTAAGGACCTCTATTATCTTTATGAGATGGGCTTTAAGGTCACAATCTTGTTCTTCAGTTGTGTTAGGATCTGGGGCTTGCTGTAGCATGATAATGGTGTAGTAGGATGCTGATGAAGTCATGTTACATTGGCTTCTGTTGATTATGTTCTTGAGCTTGCCTTTCACCATCTGGTTGTCTCTGGTGTTAGCTGGCCTGGGTGTCCTCAATTGGAGCAGGCCTCCTGGAGGCAGGTAGAAGCTTGTCTTTGGTTCGAGCAGACCTCTTGTGCCCATGGTTAGAGCAGGCCTCCTGTGTCACTGGTTGGAGCAGGCCCCTTGGGAGACAGGCAGGGCTGTGGGGCGGGGGTGAGGGTGGGCTAATCCGCAGAAAATGCAAATGGAGGTTCAGACCAGAAGGGAGATGGGGTTCTGACAGGGTGGGACAGAGCTTAAGCCTACTGGGATCTGTGGGGTCCCAGCTGGTGTACGGATTGGGGCAGGGGTCTTATCTGTGTCCCTGGTTAGAGCTGTCCTCCTAGGAGACAGGCTGAGCTGGGGGGTGCACACTGATCCACAGTGAGTGCAGGTGGAGGTGACTAGAGGAACCTTTAAAAGGTGGAGCCTAGTAGGGGAATTTTAAGTCATTGTGGACATATATATGTTCTTAAAAGTACTATTGTGACTCTAACCCTCTATTTCTAACCACCATCCATAAATGGACAAATCTCAGGCTGGAGAGATGGCTCAATGGATAAAGCACTTGCCATGCAAATGTGAAGACCTGAGTTTGAATCTCCAGAACTTACATAAATCCAGATGTGTCAGTGTGAATCTGTAATCCCAGTGCTCTTACAGGTAATTAAGAGGTGGAAAAGGAGAATCTCTGGATGCTCACAGGCCAGCTAGTCTGGTATGTACAGTTGTAAATGAGTAAGAGACTCTGGCTCACAAATAACACTGTCCTCTGCCCTCCACATATGTGCTGTAACACATGCATATCTACACACACATACACACACACACACACACACACACACACACACATGCACATGCACACACACACCATAATAAGGACAGATTTCCTTAGACATATTTTCTTGTCATGATGTACTATGCCACTATAGCCGTAGGCAACAAGGTCAAATGACCATGGATTGAAACTTCTGAGGCCATGGACTAAAATAACCCTTTCTTCTTTTTAAGTTGATGATCTCAACCATTTGATAACAATAGCAGAATGTTAACTAACACACATACTAGAATGAAGTACTTCCCCGTCCAAAGCCCCCAAAGCTCATTTAGTTGAGTTGTGTAAAGGAAACAGTAAACAACATATCAGTGAAGGGATGGGCCCCATTGAAAACTCATGGTTCAGACTCTGTTGTACATTTGTGACACACAGGAGTATGCCAATATCAATATGAAATGAAGCAGCAATGCTGTATGTAAAACTTGATCAGTTTGTTAGGAAGTCTTTCTTCTCTAGCTTGGATGAGAAGTGTGAGGCAGTAGACCGATATGACCACCACTACCATTTTAAAGATAAAGCCTGCTCACTTGAGCCACATGAACTACCAAGGAGGCTGAAGAAACAAGTCTTACCTGTCAGAGATTCAGTGTCTCTCAGGTCTGTCCAAGGGTATTATCTATCTATCTATCTATCTATCTATCTATCTATCTTTCTGCTATGAAAAAAATGCCCAAAGAGCAAGTTGAAGAAGAAAGGATTTGTTTTACCTTACAGTTATGGAGGGGATACAGTCCATCATGGCAGGGAGGGTTTGGCAGGAGGAGAGTTGAGGTCAGTATTGCATTCAGGGAATGCAATCAATCACATTCCATCCTCACACAGGAAGACAACCAGGAAGTGGAGACAGCCGATAAAGTTTCAAAGCCCATCTCCCCAGGTATGTACTTCCTTCTGGCCTTATTTCCTAAAGGTTCCATAACATTTACAGTGTTACCAGTCAGGAATCAAGTGTTCAAACATTTGAGGCTTATGGGGGTGCATTTCTTGTTCAAACACAACATCTATTCCCCTTAACACTGCCACCCTAACATGATGGCGTGGGTGGAACGAACAGGATCTTTGATTCAAAGCCTGGCTCGATATGCCAGCAGCAGAATGACATTGGGAAAATGGCCTAAACTCGTTGTGTCTCAGTTTTCCCACCTGTGCAAGAGTAAGCATGAACTCATCTAATAGAGCTAGTGAGAAAATGCAATGCGATCCTGTCTGAACAGATCATTGTCACAGCCACAGTCGGCGTGGGGCACATTCCATCTTCTTCTCATTACCATTTTGAAAAGCTCTTGATAGCTTTTTTCCTTCAAATGAAAAATCAAGTTTTCTTTGCTCTGAAGATACATGTCAATTGGGAGTAATCTTTTCTATTTGAGCAATGAGAATCGTTCAATATCAATGGAACAAGATGGAATTAAGAAGAGGGCTGCTTACTGAAGTAAATACAATCTTGGGTCCGAGAGATGTGAAATTGAGAGAAAGAGTAAATGTGGTTTTTCACATCTGATGCCATGTTCCAGTGGTACTTGTATGTGTGTGTAACCTGTAACTCTTGTGGGGGGAGGGGACTGCAGATTATTTTCTGTCTGGCCAGGACATGAGCTCTAAGCCAGTGGGACAACCTCAAGACCAGGCGGGCCCCCAAGGTGCCTCAGTGGGCCTTTGGTGCAGAAGCCAGCATATTTCCTGGGGGACTCACTGACTTAGGGCTGGCCAGGCTGGTATTGGAGCCCACAGTAGACAGCTGGGTCCCAAGTAAGCCTCAACAAGCTCATTGGCTATGGCACAAGAAGCATTTATTTATTTCAGCTTTTTTGAGACAGACATCTTAAAAACCACATCCTCCTCAGACTGTCCTCTCTCCACCCTTGGCAGGCTTTGTCTCTCACTTGGTTCACTGCTCAGCCCTGACTAACCCTGTGCCTGTTCTCTGCAGGCAAAACCATTTCTAAAAACTGCTGCTTCCTCTCCTGTGGCTTGTGATGGTTTCCAGGCAACAGAGTCTAGATCTCAATGTGATGCTGGGATTCTCCAATTCAGCAGGTCTCTTTTTAGTCTTATGGTATGATTTTCTCATATAGCTCTCTGATTTTTTTTAATGTGTGTATATGCATATGCATGAATGTGGTCATGGAGGCCAGAAAGGTGCATCAGAGCCCTTTGAGCTGAAGTTCCAGGGTGTTGTAAATTGCTCAATATGGGTGTTGGAATCTAAACCCCCATAATCATGACTGAGCAGCCAGTGCCCTTAACCACTGAACCATCTCTCCAGCCTCCTTTATTCTAATCTTACTGAGATTTAACTGTGTGTTTATGATTTTGTTTTCAGAAAAGGTCTCATTATGTAGTTCTAGCTAGAAGTACATAATCACATATTGTTCTGAAATGTGCAATGTAGACTAGACTGACCTCAGACTCACAGAGCTCCTAAGCACTGAGACTGGGATTAAAGGTGTGTGCCACCACACTAAGCAAAAAAAAAAAAATGTTTTAAACACATACATTTTTAACTTAAACATCATTGTTATATCAACTGACAGATAATAATTGTACATATTTATGGGGTACAGTGTGGCATTTTGACATATTTGATAATGAGTCTTGATCAAAACAATTGTCATGTTTATTTCCTTAAATGCTTATCTGTTTTTCATGTGTTGAGAAATTTCAAAGTCCTGTCCTCTAGCTATTTTGAAGTGTACTCAGAATCACTGTTGACTGTAGCCACCCCACTGTGTGAGTGCTGTGGGACACACTCCCTAGAATTCCTTAGATCTGACTGTATCCTTTTCCTAATCCTTCCCTTCCTCCGTTACAGCCATCCTCATTCCTGTCTGCTCTTCCCAACCTCTGATAAACTCTCTTCTCTTCTATAGAATCCATCTTTTTAGTGTCTGTGTATGAGTGTATGAATGTGTATGATATGTGTGACTTACTGCATTTAGTTTGTTCTGTCGTTCCCACCCACATTACAGCAAATGGTTGAATAATATTCCATTGTGTACCTGTACCACATTTTCTCTATCTGTTCTTTCACTATAGATATTTTGGCTGACAGGATGACATATGCTGGCTGCTGCAAACCAGTTCTGCAGTAAATAAAATAGTGGATGCGTCTCTAATGCTTTCATTACCATTTCTTTGTAAATGCACTTTGGAGTCAGATTGCTGCATCATATGGTAGTTCTACCGCAAATGTTCAGAGGACAACCGTCCCACGCTGTTCTCAGTCGTGGCTGTACTAATGCACATTTGCATCAAGGGAGCCCTGGTCCCCCTTCTCACGTTCTTGCTAGTATTTACTGTTTTATCTTCTTGATCACATCCCTGCTGGTGGGGCTGAGATGGCATCTTCTCATGGCTTCAATTTGCATTTTCCCAATTAGCAATGCTTTCCCCATCAATTTCTTGGCTATTTTTATGTTTTCCTTAGAGGATAAGTGAGGAAAGTCCACTTATATCACGTGCCTGCTTTAAAAATCTGATCTTTTGGTGTTTAGCTGCCAAATTTTCTCTTTGTTTCTCGCATGCTCTGATTTTAGCCTTTGCCAGGCAGGGAGCTTCAGACAGCCTCTTCCCTGGTGCTCTCCTCGCTCTGTTCAGGCTCACAGTGGTTAGTTCCCTGTGCTAGGCAAGCTCTACCCAAGAAATACATCCTCCCACCCCCACACACTGGCATTCTCCAACATTTCCTTTGTTTTCTGCAGGCCTGCATAGTCTCAGGGCTTAGCCTTCAGCCAACGATACATTGGGAATTGGTTGTGTACACGTGGTGTGTGTGTGTGTGTGTGTGTGTGTGTGAGAGAGAGAGAGTGTGTGTGTGTGAGTGTGAGTGTGTGTGTGTGTGTGTAAGTGTGGGGTGAGAGACTTGCAGTCTAGTTTGACCCTTCTACATATGGATATCCGGTTTCCCTCATAGCCTTTATTGAAAAGATCATCACACTGGGCTTTTGACATTTGCTTTTTTATTTATGTCCTGTTATTTTAAGCCACCAAGTCATTTCCTCTGGGTGGCCTTTCGCCCTTTTCTTTATCTTCAAAATTCAGTTCAAATGTCAGATTTTCAATGCTAACTTCCCACACACTACTTGAAACTGTGTCATTTCCCTGGGACTGCTCCCTTCCCACTCATATAAACATTTATAAAGGTCTTCCCTGCCCCCACTAAACTGTGGGGCTCAGATAGTGCTGGACCTGTATTCATTCATCTCAGCCTTCCCGCTACCTAGTTCAAGGTCTACTTCATAGCAACTGCTTAATAAATGAAAAACGAGTGAATGAATGAGTGAGAAACCTGGATGAGAGACTGGAAAAAGAGGAAGAAAATGAGGAAGGGAGAGGAAGAAGGGATAGGGGAGGCAAGGAAGAAAGGAGGAAGGGGAGACAAGCTATTGAGCATACAAGTGTGTGTGATAAAGAGAACACACTGCATAGATCTAAGGACAGCAGCTTTGCTCGGGGTTGGGAGGCATTGGTTGGTTTCATGCTAAAAGAAAAGGAAGTTGAAATAGAGACTAAAAGAGGAAATCTGCTGCTTCTTCCTGGAGACATCTTGGGAATGGAGAGGGGCCAGTAACCAAAAGGAGGGGGTTAGAAGGCAGGATCTTTCCAGGAAGACCTAGGGCATAGACAGTGAGGAAGGAACTATGTTCGGAGATAAACATTGAAACAGAGTATGTGATTGAGAGCTTGAGAGATTTAGCTACTCCTTTCTGTCAATTGCCAAGAGCCCAGCATAGTAGCTATTTGATAACTAGGTCCTGGATGGGCTGCAGGAGATGTGTGTGCAAAGCACTTATGAGGCCCAAGGTACCAACAGTTTCACCCTGGGATAAGTGAGCCAAAGACCTCTCTGTTTCTAAGTGTCCAAGAGAATTCTGACTCCAATAGATACAAGGAGCACACACACAGATTCATATAATGGTGGCTTATTTTTCTCTTGTTATGTATGTGTGTGTGTGTGTGTGTGTGTGTGTGTTAGTATCTTTCTCAGACACTGAATGTTTTCAAGTGGGGAGCTCTGGGTTCAGAGGACGCCTTTTCTCTCCCATGAATGGAGGCTTGAGCCAAGAGAAGCTACCTAATTTCCCTGACATCTTTATTCCTGGAGAATCAGACAACTGCCCGTTTCTTCTCCATGTGCAGTTTTAGAAACCGAGTCCCTAAGATGGAGACTCAACTACAAATTCTTTTGCTTGTGTTTTGGAGACAGGATTAAACGTCCACAGTGTTCATTGCTAACTGGAAAGAGGTGATCAGCTACATATGGCAGGCAGGATGCAACATCCCCGACCTGACTTTCAGCATGCCAGGTTGGAACTCTGGTGGCTGGACCACACAGTAGAGAAGACAAGGTGGTAAAGGGTGTTTGAGGACCTGCTTTTCAGTCACAAGCCTCCTTGACCACAGGAATGCCCTTCAGTCTTCAGATCTAACTGACCTGTTTGGGGAATGTCCAAGGCAGAAAAGAAATTCCTCTTTATAGCTTAGTTTTGTTTTAGGCTGTTTTTGTGGAACATTCTATTCAAGGAATGTAGGATAGAATGGTAGCATCTCCTTCATGTTTAGACATGATCTTCTGACTCTTAAACACTAGTGTGCTTACCACCCTGCACACACATACCCAAACTGCATTGGATTCCCATAAACAGTGGATCTGGAGTGATGGACAAGTAATAGGATAGAATAAGGGGTGTTGCGACATGGCTTTTGTGGAGCAGACACTGTGCTGTGTGTCTTTTGTTTATGAACTTTTGTAGCTCTCTCAGAACTCTGGATCAGCAGGGATTCACCATTAATCTGTTTTCCCAAGGTCTCAGCTAACAGGACCAGAGTCCTGGAAGGTCTAGTCCCCATGAGAAGTGTGCTCTGTATCCCACCACACTTCCTTTGAGTGTTCCTGTGAGTGTTCATTTCCAATGTTGACAACAGGGTTCCCATGCTTTCTTTCCCTCTCCATACTGGATTCCTGTTTTCAAGCTGTATCAAGGTTCAGACTTTCCCCTTTGACCTTTGACTCCTTGTTCCATATCATTTCTGATCATCTGTAACTCCTCCGACTTTGACCCAGACATTATGATTCCTTTCCATTCTCCAGCTACCAGCCCTCCCACTTGGGTCAGGACCCACTGACTGCTCGCTGGTGGAGGAAGCTGGTCTTGCTCTGGAAGAGGGTGACTATGGGGTTGGGACTCCAGTGATGGGGGAGCAAGTTTTCTTCCGGTTGAAGAAGCTGGCCTGTCTTGGACCTGTCCTCTCATTACCATCTCTGAGCTTGAACGCTTTCTGTTTCTCCATGGCCATGTTTCCCTGCATTTGTCTGCATCTTTTAAAATTATTATGAAAAATAAGGAGTGATGAGGATTGAACCCAGGACCTCAAGCATGTCAAGCATGCATCCTATGACAGAGCTACCATTCCATAACCCTTGCAGCTCATGTGTCTGCCATTGGACCAGAGAGCTTGACTTCTCCCATTTTATCCTTAATCTTCCTACAGGCTTCCAAGTGTGAGCACCAGCTGCCACTCTGAGACCGTATCCCTTTGGTCACGGGAAGAGCTGTCACTGAGTCAGTGAGTTATTCTCTTCCTGCATGCCTCCCCTTCTCTTTCTGGTCAGGCTCTAAGGAGAGGGTTTATATGATATGGCTTCCTCATCTCTCAGGTGGGACCATTCTACATTAATTTTTAAGGGCAAATACTATATTTTAAAATTCTTTATTTATTCATATTTTGTATGTTTGGCTGTTTTGCCTGTCCGTATTCTATGTAAAGTGCCTGGTGCACATGGAAGCCAGACTTGAGTGTCAGATTCCCTGGAACTAGAGTTACAGATAGCTGTTAGCTACTAGATGCTGGGAATCAAACTCTGTCCCCCAGAAGAACAACCAGTGCTCTAAACCACTGAGTCATCTCTCCATCTCCATGGTCTACATTAGTACATGACCACTTTCTAGTCAATTCCTCTCAGCAGCAACCTGCCCATTTTCTCACTCTGGATTGATTCTTGTTTGTCCTGGTTCTATATCTTCACTCCCCTGAAAGTGTTTATAAATGATATGTGCTCAGCTTTTTGAGGTATCCAAACAAGGCATGGTCCCAAAGCTGGAAAAAATAATCCTAGCACAGATGTCTGTGATACCTCTTGCTTCGATTCAGGGCCTTTTAAGTAGGGTTACAGCTGCCAAATGCCCACAGCAGTGACAGGACCCAGTGCCCATGCCAAAGCTCCATTGAACTGAGGAGAACAAAGAACATTGTCTAACACAGTCATCCTTAACGGAAGCAAGTTGTGGAGCTAATAATGGTCCTATTTTCAATGGACCGAATTAAATTACACTTCCCGCCTTGTATCTTAATTAAAGGGATAAAAATGGTTTCACATTTTAATTAGTAAGTATATCTGGAGAAGACTTAAATTAATATGGGAGTCATCACCATAGGAGGGCAGCTCTCTGCCAAGATTCATGAGGCCAGAGAGAACTCAAAGGAAGGCATCTTCTATCAGGAACAAGCCACAGCTCCAACTCAGAAATGGTGGCTCTTCCAGCTCTGAAAGGATAAAGGTTGCTGGCTGGCAAGTTGTTGAAGAGTCATGTAGTGTGTGTGTGTGTGTGTGTGTGTGTGTGTGTGTGTGTGTGTGTGTTCTCGAGCATGCACAAGTACACATGTGAGATGGCTAATCTTGTTTGTCAACTTGATTACATCTGGAATCAACTAAACCCCACGAAGCTGTGCATGCCTGTGCTTGAATTTTCCTGATTGGATCAAGCCAGCAGGCTAAGAAAGGAATAACAGTGTTAGTAGAGGTGATTGATCCAGACTATCAGGGAGAAATTGGATTGCTTCTCCACAATGTAGGTAAAGACGATAATGTCTGAAGTGCAGGAGATCCTTTAGGGCATCTCTTGGTATTACCATGTTCTGTAACTAAACTCAATGGGACACTTCAGCAAGAAAATACAGGCTGAATTACAGGAGTCATTCCTCCAAGAAAATAGCCAAGACATAATAAGTTGCTTGCTAAGGGTGGAGGAAATACAGAATGGGTAGTAGAGGAAGGTAATTATAAATACCAGCTAAGACCACATGAACCAGTTGCAAAAATGATTATTGTAATTAGCGTGAGTGTTTCTGTTCTTTTTTGTTGTTGTTGTTAAAAATATGTTTGTATAGATATACGTATACATTAGGCAATATTTTGTGCCTTCTCTTTTTTCTTTATCATGTGAATATATATATTCTATCAGTTCTGTTCCTTTGGAGAACCTTGACTAATATATGTGTATATGTGTAGAAGAAGCCAAAGGCCAACTTCTGGTATTTATACCTCATGGGCTAGCCATCTTGCTTTCTGAAACAAGGTCCCTCACTGGCCTGGGGCCTAACTGATTCAGTTAGGCTGATTGGTCACTGAGCCTGAAGAATCTGCCTTCCTCCACCTCCCCATCGCTGCGATTATAAATACACGTGACCATGCTTGGGTCCTGAGGATCCAACTCTGGAATTCACATTTTTTTTCTTTTTTGGCAAGCAGTTTATTGAGTAAGCCGTATCCCAAGCCCAAAACTGTCCCCTTTCTGTGTGAATATCTTCTTTGAGGTATTTGAAAATGTGAGAGTCATGAGGAGGGTGGGGACTGAAAGTACCTTAGTGCTGTCTCTGCTCTGACTTGCCCCAGATGGGAGCTTCAGGGTCTTTTCCAGAAGCTTTGTTGGCAAAGCCTAATTAAAAGGAGTGATGGCGGAGGGGGTTAGGAACCCAACCCCTGGATTTTACCCAGCTACTATTTCTACTGCTTTGTCCTGTGCAGGCTGGGACAAGAGCCTGGGCTGAGGATCATTTGATTTTCTTCTGTCTGGAGAGAAAACAATGTGAGACAAAGCTTGCTTATCCCAAGTGTCTGACTTCTCTGCAGGTGTGCTGACAAACTGAGGGATTTATTTAGCTAGTTTGACTTCATATTTTCACAAAAGATACAGCTGTCATTCAGATCCTAGGAGGCCTTGCTTTGTAGATTCCCCTCCCCTCTGGATACTAAAATCTACAGATTGCTCAAGCCCCTTACATAGAATGTACAGCGTTGCCACAAACCCCACTCACTTCTGTATTTTTTAAATTGGCTGTAGGTCACTTGCAATATCCAATACATTTTAAACAGCATGAACGAAGGTTTTAGACTGTATTGTTAGGGGATTAAAGACAAGGAAAGTGTTTATACATGTTCCGTATAGATAGAATTTTCCCCTAACATCTTGGCTATTTGGTTGGGCTTGAGGATGTGGAAATCTAGATCCGGACAGCTGATTGTATAAATCTACTCTAGCAGTGGTTCTCAACCTCTCTAATGCTGCAGTGACACTTCAATACAGTTCCTCATGTTGTGGTGACCCCCAATCATAGAATTGTTTTCATTGCTACTTCATAACTGTAATTTTGCTACTGTTATGAATCATAGTGTAAAAATCTGATATGTGACCCCTGTAAAAGGGTCATCTGACTCCCAAAGGGGTCATGACCCACAGGTTGAGAACTGCTGTATTACAGACCTGATCAGAAGACATAGACAGAAAAGGAAGAAAGAAAGCTGGACTAACGTGCAGACCCATCACTCACAGATAACCACTGGGGATGCTTGGCTGTGGTTCCTTCTGGGTTCCCTTGGCATCTGCCTTCTGGGACACTTAGCACCATCCTGGTACATGGCATGGTAAACTGAGAGTGTCTTCTACTTTGTGATTCTGTGATGAACTGGCTAATACTGTAATAGATGGTGTGATGGTTTGTATATGCTTGGTCCAGGGAGTGGCACTATTAGGAGGTGTGACCTTGTTGGATTAGGTGTGTCACTGTGGGTGTGGGCTTTAAGACCCTTGTCCTAGCTGCCTGGAAGTCAGTATTCTGCTAGCAGCCTTCAGAGGAAGATGTAGAACTCTCAGCTCCTCCTGCACCATGCCTACCTGGATGCTGCCATGTTCCTGCCTTGATGATAATGGACTGAACCCCTGAACCTGTAAGCCAGATGTAATTAAATGTCCTTATAAAAGTTGCCTTGGTCATGGTGTCTGTTCACAGGAGTAAAACCCTAACTAAAACAGATGGTGACTCAGTTTACCCATTAAACCAGGAACAGAAAGCTTATTTACTGCATGGTAGCAGTGGACAGTAACATGGGCCAAGAGGGGGAAGTGATATAGTTATATTTTAATTAAAATTAAAAACTATTTTAAAAGAGATTATATCCTGAAGTGGGCCAGCACAATGGCTCAGCAGATAAAGGTGCTTGCCTGTAAACCTGAGGACCTGAGATCAATCACCAGGTCCCACATGGCAGAAAGAGACCAGCTTCAAAAGTTGACCTCTGACCTCCACATGTGTGCTGTGGCATGTGCAAATCCACCACTATAACCACATCCACCTACATACAATACAATAAGTTTAATACTCATTTATAAAAAGTCTAGTCTAGCAAGGTAAGGCTTTTGACTATGGTGATCTCCATTCCAGAGAATTCCGTGTTTGGTTCGGGTGTGCAGGTTTATGTGCTGTTCCCTCTAAGTGAATGATAGCAGCTCTCATAGGCCAGTATACAGCTGTAGGATGTTAGTGTGAGCAGTCTCCTCCATGCATATAACTGCAGTTGCGAATGGCTAAGACTGAGGACCCAGACTGTCGAGCCCAGGGCCTGCAGCACCATGGTATCAGGTTATAGCACACCCAGGCCTGCAATCTGGCTGGAAGTGAGGTTTTTCTGTGTGAGATTTGTGGACCAAATTTAGATAATCCCCTGATGGGGACATTTCCAATTTCTTGGTCTCTTACTAATGGCCTTCCCCTGACAAACTCTTGCTTTGGTCTCTTTGTAATTCCCTCTCTCCATCTCTCCATCCTTCCTGTTAGATCTTCCAAGACCTTCACTTTCCCTCCTTTTCAGCCTGGAGCAAAAAACTCCTCTTTGATTTCCCAGCAAACAGTTCATATAAGTCTGCTGTGTAACAGCCTTTATTAAAGATTTGGGGCTCAGAGGGGAGATCTTAAAAGTGAAAGCACATGGGAAGGGAAGACTGGGCACTGTGTTAGTTACTTTTCTGTTGCTGTGGTAAAACACCATGACCATCTTAGTTAGGGTTCTATTGCTGTGAACAGACACCATGACCAAGGCAACTCTTCTAGAGGAAAGCATAACTGGGGCTGGCTTACAGGTTCAGAGGGATAGTTCATTATCATCATGGTGAGAAGCATGGCAGTGTGCAGGAGACATGGTGCTGGAGAAGGAGCTGAGAGTTCTACATCTTGATCCTCAGGCAGGAGAAGTGACTGCCACACTAGGCCTAGCTTGAGCATATGAGACCCCAAAGCCTGCCTCCACAGTGACACACTGACCCCAAAGTCTGCCTCCACAGTGACACACTTCCTTCAACAAGGCCACACCTCCTAGTAGTGCCACTCCTTGTGGGTCAAACATTCAAACACATGAGTCTATGAGGGCCATTCCTATTCAGACCACCACAATGATCAAGGTAACAAAGAATTTATTTGGGATTCTGGTTCCAGAAAACCCCATCATAGCAGGGTGGCATCACAGCAGGCAGATGGGATGGTGCAAATGGCTGGCTTGGTCACAAGAGCAGAGACTTGACAGCTCACATATTCAGACTGCAAGAATGAAACAGGAAGCAAAACTGGAAGTGGTGTGAGGCTTTTAATCTCAAAGCCCGGCCCTATGGATGCATTTCCTCCAGTAAGACTGTATCACCCAAACATCCCACAATAGTGCCATCATCTGGGGAACAAGTGTTCAAATGCCCGAGTCTATGGGTGACATTTCTCATCCTGACCAGCACAGGCATCATTACTTTTGGTTTGAGGCCTGTTCGCAGGTAGGGTCAGGCTCAAGGCCCTCTTATCAGATTTTATGGTTTTTTTTTCCTTCCTCCCCAGCTGTACTTCCATCTGCTCTCTTTGAGCTATGCCATATCCAAAACTAGTCTCTCTGGAGGTCATGGGACCACTTCAGAGTTCCTCTTGCTTTGTTGGGCTAAGTAATCCCTGTCTCTTCTTTTCTTAAAATCCCACATATAGACTAACCCGGGTTCTCCTGTTATAGTCCAAAGGCCCAGGCATCATCTAAATCACATGACCATTTGAGTTTGCCATCTCTATACAGAATAGCAGGGAACATGCAATGTTGTTGTGTATGTATGAATGTTCTCTCTGCATGTATGTATGTGAACGTGTGTGTGTGTGTGTGTGTGTGCTCACACACGCGCACGTGTGCCTGATTTTCATGGAGGCCAGGAGAGGGCATCAGATCCCCTCGAACTGGAGTTACAGATGGTTATGAGATGCCATGTGGTTCTAGGAATGAATTTGGGTTTTCTGCAAGAGCATTAGGTGCTCTTGGCTAGTGAGATGTCTCTCCAGCCCCAGTGATGTCTCCCTTAAACCTTTTCTTTCCTTTGAATTATAAAAAGTTTTGGTGAGTGTGCAGCAGGGAGGCTTACATCTACTTAGCTAATCTTTAAATTCAATTCTTAGAAGTGAAATTCAGGAGAGAAAACAGGACCACGTATAGCTGGGCCTTTGGGTACTCTATAGGCTTCTATTTCTATCACCCTTCTCTGCCCTTATCCCTTCCAACACCCCAATACTAGGTCGGAGAAAAAGAAGGCTAAAGGGAAAAGGGGGCATCAATATCATTAGACTTACTTGCTGATTAGAGGCATTGAGTTTCTTGGGGTAAGTTTGATCTTCACCCAGCAGGATAGCCAATTTCTTCTCATCTCTTTGCACAAGAACACTTGTCAAACCTTGACAAACAACAACCAACAGTAAACTCAAGAAGCATCCAACCACCAACTGGCCAACCATCCCCTCCTATTGGGGTTCTAGCATTCATATATTCATATATCCTCTGAAAAGTCCCCAGAATCTCAAATCACACACACACACACACACACACACACACACACACACACACACACACGCAAAAACTGTCTGCAGCTGGCAACATTACGCCCCTGCTCGAGCGCAAGGCAAATCATAGTCAGCTGCTATGGACAATCCCAAGCAGCCCCATATCCCACACCTGGGACTGAAACAAATTAATATTCCCATGACATTTCTATATTTTTTTAAAAAGAAACCATAATTCTCACTGCAAGCATGTTCGCAGTGTGTGGTGCACACTACTGATTACAGTATAGAGAAGAGGCTCTGTGGAACTGCTCCAGAGGACTAGGTGAGGCTCCATCCCCTCTTCCTTTGGCTCACTTTGGATAGGAAGGGAAAGAATCACGAATTTGATGGGTGCAAGTCACATCTGCATGTTGATGTCATTTCAAAAGCCATTTCCTAGGATGTGTCTGCATAACTAGGGAAGGAGGAGCCCTCTGCAGACACCCCACGCATCACCTATCTGACAGTGAGCTTCCAGATGGAATCTTAAGTTCCACGTAACCATTTATCAAAGAGATTCCAGATGCCACTTTTCAATTTGCATCAGACATTTTCAACATATTAATGAGATGCTGTTATTAATGTATATATTTTTACTGTTCTATTCAATTTTGTATTTGAAGTTAACAAGCCTACAGGGTTAGCCAGCTACCCAGGAGAGTATGCAATTGCCATTCCTTGCAATCCATGATGATATCCTCAGAAGGTCACATGAAAGTCAATCAACTCTGGCAGTTCTTTTTAGCCACCTACCTCTTCTATTGCTGAAAACTGGCACCAGCATGGTGTCTGACTCCCAATTCCCTTTGCTCTGAGCAAAGTCTACTACTCCTCACTTCTTGTATCCATTCACAGACATTGGGCATGCTTTAGAGTGGTTTTATCTCTTAATTTGCTTTTAGTTGGTGGTGACTCAGGAGCCCAGAGGGCAGGAGTTTCCTCAGAGGCAGCTCAAGCTAAGAAGAATCAGGTGGTTAAACTAAGTCTGGCTTCTTTGGGAACATTGTTACCTGGTGTCTATCAATTTAGGCTCTAACTGTGTTGTTCTGGGCTTGATGCCAATGCTCCTGAGTACTACTGCCTGGAACAAACCTTCAACCTCTTAGCCCCCAGGGGTTTGGGCCTAAGGAAAAAAAACCTTCAGATCTAAGACATTCATTGCTACCAATCTATGACTCCCCAAGTCTCACCTCACCTCTCCTAAGCTCAGAGACAAGTGTCCTCCCCAGTGGGACCAAGAGGCCTTGGTTACTTGACCAAAGGGATGGCTAACTCATCTGGCTAAATATAGGGCTCTCTGGTAGGTAGATAGAGATCCTGGGACTTAAATTGACTGCCTCTCACTTTTAGTCATGTGCCTGGGGCCTCTCCTCCCACAAAGGGGAACCACAGCCCCAGGGTGTCAGCATTAGGGCAAGTACAGGGGTTCCAAGGGCTCACACTTTACCCTGCTGTCTCTAATCCCGTTTTTACCTTATTCTGAATTCTAAGCTTCATATCTGAATCGTGATTCTATATTTTGAGGTTTGGGACTCAGCATCTACAAGATCTCAGCTTTCTTTGGAACTGACAGGTACCATGTTCACTGCTCTTCAGACTCCAATGTGCTACAAGGAAGAGTTACTCACATTGACCCTCAAGAGCCAGCAGGGTGCCTAGGTGGGATACTGTGGAGTAAGAAGATAAAGCAAGACCCTTAATTCTCTGTCAGAAAAGCTTAATCCAACCCAGAAACTAGGATAATGACTGTCTGGCCTTTACATAACTCACTGTGTATGTGTCTTTGTGTGTGTCTAGAGATAGGTGCTCACGTGTATGTGGGTACATGTGTATGCACATGCACGTGGAGGCCAGAGGTTAAGAACATGTGTTTTCCTCGGTCTTTTTCCATTGTATTTTTGAAGATATATTTTATTTTATTGTATGTGTGGTTTGGTTGCATGTATGTCTATGCACCACATATGTGCCTGGTGCCCATGGAGGTCAGAAGAGTGTATTGAATCTCCTGAAACTAGACTTGCAGATGTGTGTGAGCCACCATATGGGACCTGAGCTTGGTCCTCTACAAGAGCAGCCAATGCTCTTAACCGCTGAGCCACCTCTCCAGATCCTTTACCCTTTACTCTGTGTGTGTGTGTGTGTGTGTGTGTGTGTGTGTGTGTGTGTGTGTTTGTGTATGTGTGTGTGTGTATATCCCTGGGGCTTGATTTTTTCAGATTAGCTGGCTAATGAGCTACATGGATCCTCCTGTCTCTGCCTTCCTAATGATGGGATTACAAGTATAAGCTATCATGTCTGACTTTTACATGGATGCTGGGGGTCAAACTCAGGTACTTATGCTTGTACAGCCAGTACTTGCTGTCTTAGCCACCTCCCCACCTCTTGAATGTGTAATTGATTCTTGGAGACAAGATCAAATGATGTTCCCGCATATACCATACACCAAGTCACAGACATCCCATGCACTTTTGGGACTATTCCTGTGTGCCCAGCCTTACTTCTCCTTGGTTAAGATGCTAAAACTGTTCTAATTGGAACTTGTAGGACAAATGCCCCTGGTGGAGGTGGAGGTCCCTTAGCTTCTGTGGTCAGTATTCAGTATCTGGAGAAGACCCAGGCTCTGAATCACACCCTAAATACAGGATTGCTAGAGTTTTTTGTTGCAAGCTCCTAGGCTAACCAGGAATAGAGAGCTTGCGTCCTATTTTTCTGGGGCTGCTTTAATACATTTCTATAAACTTGGTGTGTGTATGTGTGTGTGTATGTGTGTGTGTGTGTGTGTGTGTGTGTTAAAATAACAGGTTTCTCTTCACTGTCATGGAGGCTGGAAGTTGAAATCAAAGCTTTGGTAAACTGGTTCTTTCTGAAACTTGGAGGGAGAGGGCTCTAATATGCTGACTTTCCTCAGTGATCCTTGATACTCCTTGGCTAGTGGGCCTGTTACTCAGACATCTGCCATCAACATAGACTTCTCCTCTACACAAGGCCTCCCTAACAGGGCCTTTTCCTTTTCTTCCACAATACTAATTACCAGACTTTGGGCCCAGCCAGTAATATATGATGTTCTCATCTTGAGATCTGTCTTGTAGAAGCACTGTCAACAACACATCAAAGACTTGGACCATTACTAAGCATCAGAAATTTGTTTCTTAGGCCAGAGATATAGCTCAGTTGATAGTGCTTGCTTAGCATGCACAAAGTCTTGGGTGCAATCCCCAGTACTGCATAAAAAGGGCATGGTGGTACATGCCTTTGATTCCAGCACTCGGCAGGTAGAGACAAGACAGGGATTAAAGGTCATCCTTGGCTACATAGTGAATTGGGAACCTGCCTGAGATACACAAGATCCTGTTTATACACATGTCTTGCATTCTTGAAGGGGCTAGGGAGTCCAATGTACTGGGAAGCCCCACACCAGTGGTGGATGCTCTCACCTTCCTGCCTCTGCCCTAAGATAACAGCCTTCACCAAGCTCTTTCTAAAGCAGAACCACCATTTTCTGCTGCAGGCTACACCTCTTAACTCTGTCACGTTAGGGATTGATCTTCAACAGGAATTTTGAAGAGGGAACGTATTCAAATTATAGCAAATCTTCAACTTATATGCATTCACACTAACACTCTTGCTCTAGGTTCTGAGGGTTGGGAAATTGCCATTCTTCCACCAACCACAAACCTTATCCTGGACCAAGTTGGCATGGTTTAGATTGGTGTCCCACCACAACCTGCCTAGATCTGGACCTTGCCCTCAGGGCTCTGGGCTGCCTACTGCTTTCCTGCTTCAGTCTGAGATCCTGGGTAACTGCTTTAGCTCCAAGCATCTCTTGTGTCTGAGCTCCTCCACTTGGGTTTCTCTCTTGCAAGTCAGGTTCCTCTATTCACCAGGAATGCCCAAATTATTCAGAGTTCATCACACCCCATCATAAACAGAACAACAGATTGTTAGAGTCTGCTCAGGCATTATTCCAGGGAAAAGGCCGTGAATTTCAGCATGAGACAAATCTTGGTTCTGGGCTCCAGCATAATCACTCTCACCTTGTGTACGTAGTTCGCTACACACTTCTGGTCCTCGGTTTCTCAAACTGTAGAATGTGATGATGATGCTTTACTTGAAGATGGTTGTGAGTAATGGATGTGAGCATTTGTGTGTAAGTCCCTGAGGTGTGAGTGGGAGCACAGGGATTTCTTGCCTCTTTTCTCCACTTTCCACCCTCCTTTCAGTGTAAGGGTCCTTGTTACTATAGAGACAAAGTAGCATTCCTGCAATGTGGCAGTATAGTAGATCATGAGTAGGAAGAGCTTTGCTTCTTCTCTTGTCTAGGTAAGAAGGAAAATGGGAGGGGGCCGGTCTGGAGTGATTCAGCAGAGTGTAGAAAAACCTGAGGAGGTGGCAAGAAGGAGGAGACGCTTTGCTGTCCAGCTGAGATTGTATATCAAATACCCACTCTATAATAGAAAACCCACAGAACTTTCCAGAATTTGTAACCAAAGGACTACAGACAAGAATTGTTAATGTTAATCCTCCTCTTCCTGTTTTCTTCTCCTGGAGACAGTGCAGTCACTCCCACTTACCTCTCGTGTGTGTATCAAACCACGGCTGAGTCAAAGTTCATTCTTGACCCCATGACAGGTATCCAACACTGGCCTCAGTCTTGTATCCTTTGGTGATTAGCTTAATCTGGGCCCTTTGTGCTAGCCTCATGGCCATGATTGGGATGATTTGACAAGAAGGGCATTTTATGCAGTTCAGATACAAGGCTGAGCTGATCGGTGCAGGGTGAAGGGCAACCATCAGCTAACCTAAGGTAGAGACTCTTTTTCATGCTGAATATCTCTTAGGGAAGATTCCTAGTTGCCTTAACTCCACCATGGCAAAGCTCAGAACTCAGGAATCTTATCATTTGCTGACAGTCACCACAGATTTCTGTGATGGGCAAGCCTCGATTAAACTACTTAAAGTTGATAGTGAATATGCAAATAGGTCAAGGATTTGGCTCATCTTCTTATCCCATTGTGAGCATTCAGCTGCTTTCATCTCTGCTGTGTCCACCCTCAAGGGGCTGTTGGCTTGTTCCAGGTTGTTTTCCCCAGTCTTCTAAGGTTTGTCAGGGCTTGAATAATTTAGATCTGAGCCCAGAGCCTCAGCTTTTCTCCCTCAGTGAGAGAACAGCCATTCATGCAGTCCTTTGATCCATTCACTAAATTCTGCCCAGGGCCTTACTGTGGAAGGATGGAGGAGACTATGTAGTCCTTTACCTTCACTCCATCTTACTGAAGCTGAGTGAAATCCTAGGCTTCCTAGCAACAGGCTGGGCCTGGAAGCCAGCCCTGTTGCATGTTTGTACAATGTGTTCTGTGTTTACAAGTTTGAAATGGAATCGATCTGCCTGGATGCTGAGTTAGGTGTCTCTCATTAGATACATTCTTCTTTGGCACAGCCCAGTTAGGGCAGAGTTGAAGAAGCAAGGTATTCCATACCCAGGGCTCTCCTTAGAGCTGGGGATCATGATTTTGCTAGTCACAGGAATTGGTCAGCTGATGCCAAGCAGGGGTTACAGGATCCATAGAGTAGTAGTTTGAATCAAAAGCAATGGTTAGAATGCCTAATACAGACACACAGGCTCTGATCAATCAAAACAAGCAATAGTCATAATTATAGGATAGAGACAAGGATCAGCCAAAATGCAAGTTCACAGGGAATTTCACACCCATTTCTCAATCTAGCCTTAGCCACAATTATGTGAAATGGGGTTGGACACTTTTCAAATTTTAAAGATGGGGAAACTGAGGTACAGAGCTGGCTTGGGCCTTGACTCACTTCTTGTTCATAGAGGGTCATAGTCCTATGGGAGGCTCCAAAGAAGAAAGGATTGTAAAAGTCAGCACACATGCACACGCATACACAAGGACATTCTCATAAGACAATATTTGCTTATTTGGGAAGTGAAATGGAAGGCAGGAGTGGGGAGAGTCATGTAACCAGGATGCCTGCACTCAAGTTATTGGTCATCACAAATATCAGTGAGCAAAGACAGGAACTGAATAGGTAAGCTGTGCTTTATTTAGGGAGCCATTGATGTAAGAAGGAAGTGGCTAACACCTTTAAGAAACTGACCTTCCTTTTATTTCCAGCCAGCAAGCTTATAAGTGAGGAAGGTAAAGCTATAGTGTGGAGAGGTCATTCTGGAACTCAGTCTTGTCCCTCTGGTCAGAAGGTCAGCCACATCTCTGAGACTTGTGATGTCTATGCCTCTGTAGTTATCAATTCTTGCCCTCCCCCCCCCCCCATGCTCTGGATGTCTAAGCTCAGACACTTCTTTGATTCTAGTTAGCTCTCTGCCCCCTGTCAACTCAGTGTCCCTGTGATGGTTATCAACTTGACATAACCTAGAATCACCTGGTAAGAGAGTCTCAAAGAAGTATTGTCTGTACTGACTAAACTGTAGGTATGCCTATGGGGGGTTGTATTAATGAGCTAGTTGCTGTGAGAAGACTCAGCCCACTGTGGGTGGTAGTATTTCCTAGGCAGGAGATTCTGAACTGTATAGGCATGGAGAAATTGAGATGAGCAAGTGGGAAGGAAGATGGGTGTATACATTTATTTCTCTCAGCTCTTGACTGTGAATGTGAGTAGTTATTTAAAGTTCTTGTTCTGATTTTTCTACAATGATAGACCATTGTCTGGAATAGTAAGCTGAAATAAACTCCTTCCTTCCATAGTTGCCTTTTGTTTCATCACAGCAAGAGAAATGAAACTAGAACAATTTCTCACGCTGGGCAATTTCTGGGCTGAAGGTTAGCTCAGAACCAACAATCGATTATAAGAATGCACACAGGCTAAGCTATTAATACCACATATGTGCAAATCCTGGAATATTAAAAGTGTCCTACCTATTTCTCTCAACCCCTTCCAGTTGATATTTAAGGAGAAAAATCAATAAGGTGAATATCAGTGACTGAGTTATCATCATGGGCTACTGCAGTTGGTGCTCTGGAGACCCTCTAAAAATGATGTGGCCAATGTCTTGGGACTGTCACTAGAAAGCAGGTGGCTGGGAACATATCCACTCTATGCCACCCCACTTGGACATTGCTTTCCCTGCATCAGTTGGCTACTTGGAGCCAGCTCTAAGGACACCAGCAAACTGGAGAAGAGAAACCTGTGCTTGAGGGCTGAGAACCATCTTTACAGCCATAAGCACACCCAGTGGACAGGATATGGGACAGATCCTAAAGGACAAAGAAAACAGGAAGCCTGTGTCACCATCATGGGCTTCTTTTCCCCATGGGAAGGAGATAGTCTTATTCCATGTCTAGGACAATGCTCCATTCTCTGGAAAGTATAAGGACCTTGTCCATTTACCTTCCAGTTCCACAGTTCTGGTGTTTTCCTTCCAGACAGACTTCCTTTTCTTAATCTGACTTGTTTGGGGGAACCTGCAAGATTCAACAATACAGGGAAGCCTTGCTTAGGCTCTGGTGAAAAGTATCATCTAAGGCTGACTCTCCTTCATTAGGGAACCCCACACCCCATTCTCACTAGCCTGTAGTCTCTGCACCCTGCCACATAGTCCAGTGGGAACAACTGGAAGACGTAGAACACTTTAAATTTAGAAGCCACTGGCCTAGAGTATGCTAACAAATGTACCTGCTGGTCGGAACGTTATTTACCATCCACCTTATCTCTACCTCAGCACTGACTGCCACTTCATGGCAGAGAAGATCTGTCCCTCTAGTCTGAGAGTGACAAGAGATCTAGTCCCAAGAATGCTGCAGAACCAAAGGACAGAGGTGTCAGGAAGTTGCCTGGGGATGACTAAAAGAAAGGTCTTTCCCGCTCCTCGGTCAAGGGTCAGGGAATTTGCTGGAATGTTTAAATGATACATTGGAGAGAGCCAAGCCAGTTGCTCAATGGCATTGGTTTATTTATTTATTTATTATATATATTCAGCTAGAGGTTGACATCAGATTGTCTTTCTTAATTGCTCTTCACTTTGTCTTGTCTTTTCTTGTCTTTTATTTTTCTTCATTTCTTTCTTTCTTTCTTTCTCCTCCTCCTCTTCTCTTCCTCCTCCCCCTCCCCCTCCTCTTCCTCCTCCTCTGTTGATACAGGATCTGTCTCCCACTGAATCTGGAGCTAACCACTTCATCTATACTTGCTGACTAGTAAGCCCCAAGGATTCACCCATTTTTGTCTCCCAGTACTAGGTTACAAGCACATGTATCTATGATCAGCTTCTCACATGGGAGCTAAGCCAAACTCATGTTCTTATGATTGTGCTGCAGCCATTTTTCCAACTGTGAGCCATCTCCCTAGCTAACAATCTTCATTCTGCAGAAAGTGCTAGCTAGGGGCTTGTGATGGGAGCTGGAAGCCTGGCCTTATGATCTGTGTAGAGGAATTTTTTAATCTATCTTGAAGTCAGTGGGAAACCATTGGGAATAATAAGAAGGACACTGACCAGTGGTTTTGAAGGCATTTCTCACAGACATTTCTCAAAATGATGTTTGCATGGATGAGAACCAGAGCCAAGGGACCTGAAAAGGAGATTGCTGATATGTCTGAAAAACAGACTGGGGTTGGGGAGCCCCATATTAGAATTGCCTTTTCCCACTGGAGCTTCTAGCCTCAAGGCATAGGAAGGTTTGGTTTTGAGGGGACTTTAGCTGTTTTCTTTTAGACTCAGTGCTTTGACAGCATGGGGTAAGCACTAGCTGTATGATCCAGTTCATTTCCCATTGTATTTAGGATGCTTCTGAACACTCCCAGGACACCTGCCCTTGAAAGATATCCTCCTTCATTCCTTAACTTGGGTGTTCCGCTGGGACTCTGGCAAGCTTCAGTTCACTGATACATATCAGCAGGGGCTGCTGAGCCATTTAAGCTTTGACTATCTCTATTTGAAAGGCTGGAGATAAAGTTTCCCACTGCTGGAGAGGAAGGCACTCAAACAATTTAGGTTTCTGCTGGTCACACCTCACTTACAACCTTGCCTAAATCCCCCAATGCTATTTCCACAACTCAGAAATGAGTGGATTATCAATTGTAGGGACATCCATCCCTTAAATTCTTCCTGATTCCCACTATGCACCTGGTCCCAGGGATGACAGAGCTCCCGTTTGTTTGTTCCTTTCACATCAACACATCCCAAGCCCTTCATCCACCCATAGATGGATTTGACTTTGGTAAACCCAGTGTCACTTCCTCAATAGGCAAAGACCATGTTCCTCTGGGTAGAGTCAGTGATCTGGCTAACTGGGGGTCTGCCTTCAGGCGACTAAATTCTTAGGTGTCTCTGTGCTCCTTAACCTTGAATGTCAACTTACAATTGTCTGAGCTGGTATTCTCAACTGGGAGAGTGCCTAGAACAACTTGGCCTGTGAAGATGTCTGTGGGGGATTGCCTTGACATAACTTGAGGTGGAAAGATCCACTTTGACTATGGGCAGCGCCATTTCATGGGCTGGGCTCTGGCGTGCATGAAGAAAGCAGTAGCAGCAGGCTGGGACCATGGGTCCCTTCATCTCTGCTCTTGACTGTGGGTATGATTCAACTAACTGCTTGAGTTCCTGCCTTCACCCTCCCCCCCAACCCAGTTGTAGGCTGAAACTTAGAATTATAATCCAAATAAAACCTTTCCTCCCCTGAGTTGGTTTTGACCAGGTGTTTTGTCACGGCAACAGAAATCAAACCAGGATCCTGTCCAAAGCTACAAAGCTAGGGATCATTTATAGGAGAACTCTGCTGTTTCAGAGTGTTGAGAAAGGCACAGCATCAAAGGCACAGCATCGGCGATCCTCTTTATTACGTTCCAAAGTCTTCAGCAGTAGCTACATAGCTTGAAAGCAGTGGTTACACTAGAGCCCAAATCACCACTCAGCTCAAACCAGCCCTTGGCCTGGGGGATGGCTTTGCAATTAAGTATGCAGTATGGTTCTTTGCTGATAATCCCCTTGCTGCAGTTGGGAGGCAGATCCAAAGCTACTTCTCACCAGAGAGCTTCTTTCAAACCCCAAACTGGGCTTTTAAAGGAGACAAGTCATCTTTTTTGTCCTGAATAGCTAAAAAACTATCAAAATGAATATTGTAAAGAACAGCTTTTGCACCGCAGGATAGCTCATCTCCTAAGGTGTGGATGTGGGGTGTAGGTTCCCAGGGGAGCAGCCTGAAGGGGAAAGGGGAAATAGAAGAAGGTCGAGGATGGGGATGGGGAAGACACACTCAACCAGAGCTCCAAATCTTGAGAGAGACAGCCTTGCTCTTGGGGTCAGAGACATAGCACAACTTCTCTGAGGGCACCCAGAGATTCTGAGTGTCCTAACAGGGGGAACCTGTCAAGATCCTGGATCAGGATTCATGCTGATGCCATCTAATATGGAAGATGCATTTACTATATATCAGACACTATTACAGGTGAGGAAACCATTGCAGAGAGAGAGAGAGAGAGAGAGAGAGAGAGAGAGAGAGAGAGAGAAAGAGAGAGAGAGAGAGAGAGAACACACACACATACAAGACACACAGAGGCACAGATACACTCAGAGATACAGACAGAGGTAGACACACAGAGAAAGAGATAGATAGACGGATGGATGGATAGATAGATAGATAGATAGATAGATAGATAGATAGATAGTTGCTGGGCTTGAGGCTGGAGAATGATGAAACTGGGACTCAAAGCCAGGAAATCACCCTGCTGTTTACCAGGGCACCAAGGCAAGTCTGGGAGTGGGTTTTGCCCTGCTTTAGAAGGATGACCTTGGCGCATTGCTTGGCTTCTTGATTCATTTTTAAAAACTCATATATAATAGTAGAAAACAATGGATAGCATAAGAGAAACAAGCTTGTATCTGGCAGGCTCTGCACAGGTGCAATGTAGTCATTTAGTCCCTTAGGCAAGAGGAAGGAGCTGAGACATTGGCTTTTCTGAGAACCAGACAGTGTGCCAGAGACTCTGGGGTCCTAGAAGAGCCACTAAAGCTGGAGAGAGAAGAAATGAGGTAGGACAGAGGATTCTAGAGAACTGCATGTGGGCCCTCTCAGTATCTATTCAGTCTGCAATGGGTTCCAAATTTTTACCTCCATGAAGGCCTTCTGTGGAATTTTCTGGGATGTCCGCACATGACTCTAGAGTGTAGCAGTGGAGCGCCTATTGCTGGCTGATCATTTATTAGTGCTCAGAGTGATGTGATGCAGCAGAGTCCTTCCTGTGTTTTATTCCCTGCTCCCTAGGTTTCCACATTCAAATGCAGAGCTGCTTAGGTGTGCCAAACCCCTTTGACCCCAATCTCACCATGCTGTGAGCCAGCTTATTCGAGGAAGAGGCGGGGCTTGCCTTTGCAAGGCACTGGATACGTGTTTGTTTGGTTAAATTGAAGAGTTATTTTTCCAGCTCTTTGGTATGACCAGTCCTGTGTAAGAAGGGGATTGGACCATATTATTTGGGGCTGGGCTATCTTAGTACCTCTGACATACCCAGGTCTCCAGGGGTGGGATGCCTGGAGAGAAACTAGCATGTACAGATAGACCAGTATGTCTGAGACATACCTTCCCTGTTACCTTCCCTGTGGGCCAGACCCATGCTTAGCCTTGTCTTAAATGTCCATTAAACCTCAGGAGTGATTCCAGGAAGTTGTTTGGAACCCTGAGAGAATAGAATTAACATCAACTTTATTCATCTGACACTGACAATTTGGTTGGCAAGAAATTGCTTCTCCACTAAGAATAGAATCAGTCCTCATCAGATTAGTTCTCACTGGGAGCTGTTCTAAAATCCTTTCTGCGGCTGAGATCAGACTGGAGTAGGGGGAGATGAAAAGAAATTAGATACCTGAATGATGAATCAGATGACCAGCACGGATGCCTAGAGCAAGGCAGAGAAGTCTGAGGTTCCCCCACAGCCTCATGACAGCTTGCAGGAAATCATATCTTAGTTCTACCGCAATCACACATGCTGACAAAACAGGCAGCCACAGGCTCCCACATATGCCCCATGTGCTTGGTGAAGTCCTGTCTCTGTCCAACCACAGAGGGTATAAAAGAGTCATTGAAGTAGACTTAACCCATCCAAACATGTCAACATTATACATCCGGAACAGACACCTAAGCCAATGGTCATACCTGGATCCCCACCTTAGGCAAACAGGTTTTTGTGAATTCTTCTTAATGATGAACAGAGGACCCAGATAAACATACACACCATCTCTGATGTATCTTCAGTCAGTCCACATCTCCTGAGCATCTTTCATTTCAGGGTCTGCGTGTTAATGCTGGCATCCTAACCTTGAAGGTGGCCATGTTGGGAGACAAGGCCATGGTGGAGGAACCTTCATGAATGGGTCTCCACCAAGCTCCTTCTCTTTCTACCATTTAAGAACACAGAAAGTGATGTCTCTGAACCAGCAAGGGGGCCCTCACCAGGCTCTGCATCTGCCTAGGGCATCAGTATCAGACTTCCCTGAGAACAGGGAGAAGAATTTCAGTAAGCTCTTTACCCTATGACATTTGTCACAGTAACCCGAATGGATTGAAATCTCATTTCTGATATCTGCCATGCTGGTGCTCAGGGGCAATGTTTTCCAAGTCAGTCTGATTTCCAACATGCTGTATGCTAATTTGTAGGTCTCAGCTTTTGACAGACAAGTAAGTAGCAGAAGGACTCACACTGTCTCTTTCCCGGTGGGCTTCCCCTACTCTCTCACATTGGTGGACGGCCACTCAGTGGTGGATTCTCAACTAGGACAACTTCCCTTAGGATGGGGTTCTCGGCTAAAGTATTTTTTATTACAATTGATTGTATGTGTGGCACCATATTTCATTAGGATATTTTCGTATAAGTAGATAGTGTACATTAATCGTGTACCTTCTCATATACCCCCTGCCTGCCCTCTCTTACACCCTGTTAGTCCCTTTGTCTCTTTAGACAGTTTTGCTTCTACTTCATGTCTTTTATACATATGTGATTTTATGGATCTATATAAAATCCAGGAAATACATGTAAGAGAAAGATATGATACCTGGCCTTCTGAGGCTGGTTCAATTTGATCATTTCTGGTTACACCCATTTCCCTGCACAAACCAATAACTTGATTTTTTTCTTTATGGTTGAAAAAATGCATACATGCATATCCAGGTTTCTTTCTTTATTCCTCTGTGGTTGGGTACCTAGATCAGTTCTGTAACATTCTGCTGAAGTATTTGAAAGCCTGTTAAGGGCAACAAAACAAGGTACCACAGATATGTAAACTTATTACTCTCTAGACTTTGAGAAGAAAGATTAATTATTAAACCATACCTCCATACAGATTAGTGAATTGCTCACCAGCCAAGGATCCTTACTTTCACCCCCAGCTGACCTTTTACCACAGCTACTGACAGGACCACTAGACTTCCCAGAGCCAGAGCTGCCCAGAAGCTTAACAGGACTAGAACAGAACAAAGCATGGTCATCAACTACTCAGGCATCAGGATGCACCTTCAATCCATTTTTTGACTTCCTCTCATGAGTCCTCTCATGAATGTAGTTTAAATTTTATGGCCACAGCATTCCTGGGAGAGAGGTGGATTTTTACTCCTTACAGTGGAAACCGCTAATTCAGGCCCATGGCATTTATTTTGAGAAAGCTTTCACTTCCTATTAAAATATTGCCTGGAGTTTTGGGGGCACATTTGGGGACTTCAAGTCAGTTTAGCATTTTAAAGATCTAAATAAAATGTAAAGTATCTTGATAAAAATATAATTAGACTTCAGGCAGGAGGAAGCGTGGTCACATTAATGTGTCAGGCACGTATTCCCAGATGCTCTCTTGCTTGTGGAAATCCTTTCCTTCTGGTTGTTGGTCTCAGGAAACGGCAGTGTGTTTACTTTCTTCCCTTTTATTCTTCTGAGACCTTTGGAGTTTCTGAACCAGGCTTTTGATATTCTGTCCAAGTTTTTATTTATGAAGCAGGGTATACTCACATTTTGTCATGTGACACTGGAGGTTCCCATCACAGCTCTGACAGAGAAGGGCTGTATGGCTTTGGGTTCTTATTTCGTAACCTTGTTTTCTGCACTTGCAAAATGGGGCTAATAAAACTTACTTTCTTGTGGTTATGGGTGGATGAAGCTGAACAGTATTTACAAAGTATTTGTCGCTTAGTGAGCACTAATTAAGAGTAGTTATTAGCAGTTCCAAGTCAAGCTATGAAGATGTGGTGAAGGGAGAGAACATGAGAAAAGCTGCTAACAGTTGGAGGGACTTTCTCACTGTTGTGACAATGTTCTTGAAAGCAGGAGAGATTCCGGACAGTATCCAGAGTCCCGGGAAGGCTCTGCCAAGTCACATGACTTCTATATCAAGAAGATGTCTGCAAAGAAACATAACCAGATTTCCTCGACAACAAATTTAGTTTTCACCTTTAAGTTCATCCGCTGAGATGAAGCCCACCGTTGTTGCCGAGGGTAATTTTAATGATCAGAGGTCGCTGGATTGTAGATGTGAGCCTCATCCACAAACCTTCTTCACAGCACCAGCAGTCTAGTATTTGACCAAATGGTTGGGTGTCAGAGCCCTGCCAAGCAGATGCATGACAAACTCTCACACTCCCCGGGAGTCCACACTTATGGTCATAGGATGTCAGTGTCCTGGAAAGAGCATGTTGTGGCTTGTGTGTCCCAAGGCACATGTGATAAGGCTTGGTCCTCAATATGGTGTACCTAAAGAGATACTGGAACTTTCAAAAGGTAGGGCTTGGTAGGTAAGATGGCTTAGTGGATACAGGAGCTTTCTGCCAATCTTGACAGTTGGAGTTCAATCCCTGAACCCAGGGTAGGAAAGGAGAGATGGTACCTAGATGGTAGAAGGAGAGAACAGACTCCTGGAAGTTGTCATCTGGCCTCTACATAAGCACATACACACATACATATATAGGTATATATGTATATATGTGTGTGTGTATTTATATGTATATATGTATATGATGTATATGTATATATGTGTATATATATGCTTGTGAATGTCACACACAAAATAAGTATAATTAATTTTTTTAAATGAGTGGGGTTCAATGGGAAGAATTTGGACCCCTGAGGGCAAGAGAGGATTCATAGCCCCTCCCAGGCTGCTCCTTTGCTTCCCTTCCAGTTGGGAATGGCTTTGCTCTGTCCCACACACTTGCTAAGAGTTACTGCTCCCCACCACATGCCTAAAAGCAGATGATCTTTGAAATCACTGACTGGACTTCCAAACCTATGAGTTGAATCAACCTTTTCTCTCCATAAGCTGATTAATAGAGTATTTGGTACAGGGACAGAACACTAGCTAATCTGGGTGGTCCTCACCTGCAAATCTGCCCGAACAGATGCTTTTTGGGTAGCAATGAAGACAAAACAGACTCTTTTTCACCCAACCCTGGCTCAGATCCTATCATGACTTTCTTTTCTTTCCATCACAGTTACTTTAATGTTCTGAGCCACATTGGAGCTACTGGGATCTGCCTAAGGGCAAATCTACTCAGCTAGAGTCAGACCAGGGGTCCCACCTCTCCCTGCCCACAGTGTAAAGCACTGCTAAACTCATTGCTCTTGCCAATGATAAATTATATAAGTTTATTGTAAGCACTTTTCTGAGGTTCATTTTATGCAATTAGGCCCAGACCCTGGGGATAAAGCAATGTGGATCTCTAATTAGCAACTATTGAACTCTCTCTTCTCACATGAGCTGCCATGAGCAAAAGGACTTCTGGTCTCCTGAACAGTCAGATTACCTTGTATCAGCACCACTCGCATGGAACACTCTGGACACTCTGAGATAGCTAAGGAGAAGACCGCAGATTCCAGCTGATGCTCCTGCAGCCCCAGGCCTAGCCAGGCTGACAGACTCTCATACTAGAGTGTTGCAACCACAAGTCTTGATGAACTATTTCTACTTGGCCATCTGAGCATTTCCTCTGGTGGAAGGGTGACTAATGACAAGCATATGGCTGGTCCAAAATTCAAGCCTTAATGACTATGATTGGTTCTAAGAGGCAAGTCTGTGATTGGCCTAAGCAAGTGGCCATGGTTGGTCAAATTCAATAGTTCCGACTGGCCAAAACACATAGCTGTGATTGATCTAGACCCCTCTGTGTGAGCTTTATAAGTAGACTGCTTATTCATGTCATGGTTCCACATGCAGCTGATACTGCTGGCAAGTCCTGAACACTTCCAAGCACAAAGTGTCTACAACTGCTGCTTGACAACTGAAGGGATGGGGATCATTGCAGTGGTTCTTGGACCCCAGCTTCCCAGGGCAAAATACCAGCAACTAACATAACACAGAGGAGTCATTGGGGTAGCCTCTTGACAGCCGAAGAAGCTACCAGGTTTGGAGAGCTTAGACCTTCCTACTGGAGAGCAGCCCTGAAGCCACCCAGAGATACTAGATCCTAGTGTGGCTAGGGCTGCTACAGGAGTCTGCCTACTGAACTCTCTCAGTAACTCTATTTGCCTGCTAGCATCCCTGTGGGAGAGGATGCCTACCTACAGGTGCTGGCAGCACCTGCATCAGTGCCAGTTTCTGATCAACCCCTTGATACTTATTACTTCCAAGAAGCAGAGGATGCCCTTGCTCACACTCAGGCTCCTGAATGTATTCACAGCAGAGGTAGTTCCCTGAGTGATCCTGGCAGCAGCCACTGATACTGAAGGAACAGCTGAACAATTTGAGACAAAGCAAGAAGGAAATAGATGTAGAGAGACAAGGAGAGAAAAAGAGAGAGGAGAGCAGGGGGTTGATAAAAGACTGTAAGTTGCCAGAGAAGAGAACCTTCAGGTCCTGGTTACTAGAAGCACATCAGAGAGCTGTTAACTCTTCATGGCTGAGGCTTGAGACTGTGATCTATATAACACTGGTCACTGTTAGGAGCCAATGACCTGGATACCCAAAGCCCACCAATGTTCACAGGTCTCACTCATTGCCACCTCAGCTTGTCACAGGCGGAAGGGAAAGAAAGCTGCTGGGGGTATGCATTTGTAAAGCTTCTGACCTCCCCACAGTGTCAATACATGTAGAGTAGGACAGAAGCCTCAGCCAGCCGATGAGTGATGAGCACATTCTGTCTCCTGTGTCTCAGCACAACTTACTTCAGAGACCGATTGCAGCATGTCCTGGGTGTGTGCTCTAATCTGGAACGCCCTCTTTTCTCACTATTCTTATTCTGTTAGTCTTCCTTTCTGCATCCTATACATCACCTACAGTCCACCCAGTGTACATGCACAGGTGACCACACACATACATGCACACACACACACTCATGCACGCACGCACACACACACACACACACACACACACATACACACTGTACCTCATAAGATCGCCAGGTTCCTCTCAGCCCTTTCTCAGTCACTCACCCCACCATGTGCTTGCTCTCATAAGCTTCAGCATGGGGGTTGGTACATTGAGCCTAGACAGTCTGACACTCAGAGAATGGCTGGGCTCCTTTCTCAGTTGCCCAGCGTCACGTGGCTTCTCTCCCCTAAAGCAAGGAAAAAAGGGTAAGAAGCTTGCATTAATTAAGAATTTCCTATATGGTTTTTAAATATTGGCTTTATAAAATGAGATTACTTCATTAAATTCTCATGACTTGGAAGAGCAAGTGTTATTGTCTTCACATTGCAGGTGAGAAAATTGAGACCAAGAAGTTCTACTCAGAGGCATAGACAGAGCTTGAACTCAGGTAGCCTGATGCCAAAGGCCACCCTCAGCTGTAACACCCTGTCTGCTGCTAGCTCATAATTTGGTTGGAAATTTTGGTGGTAAGCATTTCATTTGATTATAGATTGTAATTTGATTAAAAAGGAATATTTAATTTTCCAGGCTTAGGTGAAGTTGGTAATGCATTTTCCCCTTTTGTTTATATTTTTCTTTCATATGATGCACCAAGATTGTGGTTCCCTTCCCTCCACTCTTCCCAGTTCCCCCAACCTTCTGTTTCTTCCATTGCACATCTGTTTCCCTTCAGAAAAGAGCAGGCCTCCCAGGGATGTCAACCAAACATGGCATACCAAGGTGCAATAAGACTAGACACAGACCCTCATATCAAGGCTAGATGAAGCAACCCAATAGGAGGAAAAGGGGTCCCAAGAGCAGGCAACAGAGTCAGAGACACCCCCACCTCACTGTTAGGAGTCCCACAAACAATCACAGCTTGTAGGGCGGGGGGCTGTCACAGATCCATACAGGCTCCATATTGGTGCTTCAGTCTCTGTGAGCCCCTATGAGTCCTTCTTAGTTGATTCTGTGGGCTGTGTTCTTGTGTCCTCAGCCCCTCTGGCTTGTACAATCCTTCCTCTCCCTTTTCTGCATGTGTTCTTGAGCACCACCTAATGTTTGACTGAATTTCTGCACCTGCTCCCATCGGCTGCTGGAGCAAGCTTCTCTAATGATAATTGGTCTAAGCACTGGAGGTTGATACATTTTTTTAAAAATAAAATATTTGGTTTATTAGGTTATAATTCATGTATCTCATAGTCATTTTTAAATGAGTAATTCAAATTCTTTGGGCCATATATCAAGATTTTATTTTATTATTTACATATTTATCTGTCTGTTTCTGCGTAGGTATATTCATATGAGTTCAGGTGCCGGTGGAAGCCAGAAGAGCCCCTTGGAGCTGCAGTTAAGGGCGATCGTGGAGCTGCCTAATAGGAGTGCTGGAAACTGAACTCATGTCCTCTGCAATAGCAGCAATTGCTCTTCACTCCTGAGCCATCTCTCAAGCTGTGATTTTAAGCACACTCATCACTACATAGTTCCAGAACAGCTTTATCACCACCCAAGGAAAACTGTCAATATTGGTCATCACCCCCTCTTCCTACTCCCTGTCATTCATCAGTCTACTTCCTGTCTCTGTGGCTTCTCATCCTGGACAGTTCATCTAGATGGGATCATTAGGTGTGTTCCTTTGCAAGATGTTTCAGGGTTGACCAAATGTAGCCTGCAATCAGCATTTCACCTTTTTAGGGTTAAATGGTTTCCAAGGATCTCCATGCTCCTTTACCTGCAATCTGTGTACATTCTTTTATGTGACAAAGAGATCTTAAAGATATGATTTAAAGGGATTTTGCGATTACCTGATTATCCTGACAGTCCCTAAATACAATCACAGGCATCTTTAGCCAAGGCAGAAGGATGTTGAACTACAGAAGAGAAGGCGACCTGACAAAAGGATTGGGGACTGGAATAGAAGGCTTTGGAGATGGAAGATGGGGCCACATGCTACAGAACACAAACAGACACCCAGAGCCGCAAAACCAAGGAGATAGAGTCTTCCATTAGCATCCCCAGAAACAATAGCATCTATGTCATCTTGACTTCAGCCAGTGACATCAACTAGGGACTTCCCATCCCAAGAACTTGAAAAGAGTACATTTATGTCTAGTTTCTAGGATTTTTTTTTCTAATTTACTATAGCAATGCCCATAGACAGGAAGCTCTTTTATCCATTCTTAAGTGATGGCCATCTGGGCTCCCACTTATTTATTTATTTGTTTATTTATTTATTTTAATTTCAGTTTAAATTTTTATTTTACATGAGTTCCTACTTACAGGGCAGGATACTGAGAGCATCTAAGCGGGAGGGGGAGAGTGCCCACCCTGACCCAAACCTCCAGTCTTGTGACCTGTGGCATAGGACTTAATGATGTCATCTCCTGATGGCACAGGAGAGAATTATCCAGGAAGAGAATACGACCTTTGTTCTCTCCCCTCTACTGGAGAGATGCTATAGATCTTTTATGATCTTTTTTAAAAATTTATTTATTTATTTATTGACACTTTATTTACATTTCAAATGTCTCCCCCTTTCCAGGTCTCTCCTTTGGAACCCCGTTATCCCCTCCAACCTCCCCTGCCTCTATGAGGGTATTACCCTACCCACCCACCCATCCACTCTCATCTTCCCTCCTTGGCATTACCCTATACTGGGGCATCAAACACCCTCAGGCCCTCTCCTCCCCCTGATGTCTAACAAGACCCTCCTTTGTCACATACGTGGCCAGCACCATGGGTCCCTCCATGTGTATTCTTTGGTTGGTGATCCTGGGAGCATTGGGGGGTCAGGCCAGTTGACACTGTTTCTCCCTCCATGGGGCTACCAAATCTCTTAGCTCCTTCAGTTCCTTCTCCAATTCCTCCATCTGAGACCTCACTCTCAGCCCAACACTTGTTGTGATGTGAATTTGGGTATTCCAAACATTTGGGCTAATATCCACTTATCAGTGAGTACATACCATGTTCATTCTTTCATGACTGAGTTACCTCGCTCAGGATATGGTCAAGTTCCATCCATTAACCTGTGAATTTCATGAAGTCATTGTTTTTAATAGCCGAGTAGTATTCCATTGTGTAAATGTACCACATTTTCTGTATCCATTCCTCTGTTGAGGGACATCTGGGTTGTTTTTAGTTTCTGGCTATTGTAAATATGGCTGCTATGAACATAGTGGAGCATGTGTCTTTATTACATGTTGGATCACCTTCTGGGTATATGCCCAGGAGTGGAATAGCTGGGTCCTCAGGTAGTATTATGTTCATTTTTCTGAGGGTCCCCCAAATTGATTTCCAGAGTGGTTATACCAGCTTGCATTCTCACCAGCAATGGAGGAGTGTTCCTCTTTCTCCACATCTTCGCCAGCATCTGCTGTCACCTGAGTTTTTGATCTTAGCCATTCTGACTGGTGTGAGGTGGAATCTCAGGGTTGTTTTGATTTACATTTTCCTGATGACCAAGGGTGTTGAACATTTCTTTAGGTGCTTCTCAGCCCTACGAGTTTTCTCAGTTGAGAATTCTCTGTTTAGCTCTGTTCCCCATTTTTTGATAGGATTATTTGGTTCTCTGGAGTCTAACTTCTTGAGTTCTTTGTATATATTGGATATTAACCCTCTATCGGATGTAGGATTAGTAAAGATCTTTTCCCAATCTGTTGGTTGCCATTTTGTCCTATTTATAGTGTCCTTTGCCTTACAGAAGCTTTGTAATTTTATGAGGTCCCATTTGTGGATTCTTGATCTTAGAGCATAAGCCATTGGTGTTCTGTTTAGGAACTTTTCCCCTGTGCCCATGTGTTTGAGACTTTTCCTCACTTTCTCTTCTATTAGATTCAGTGTATCTGGTTTTATGTGGAGGTCCTTGATCCACTTGGACTTGAGCTTTGTACAGGGAGATAGGAATGGATCAATTTGCATTCTTCTGCATGTAGACCACCAGTTGAACCAGCACCATTTGTTGAAAATGCTGTCTTTTCTCCAATGGATGGTTTTAGCTCCTTTGTCAAAGATCAAGTGACCATAAGTGTGTTGGTTCATTTCTGGGTCTTCAGTTCTATTCCATTGATCTACCTGCCTGTCACTGCATCAACACCATGCAGTTTTTATTACTAGTGCTCTGTAGTACAGCTTGAGGTCAGGGAGGCTGATTCCCCCAGAAGTCCTTTTATTGTTGAGAAAAGTTTTTGCTGTCCTGGGTTTTTTGTTATTCCATATGAATTTGAGAATTGCTCTTTCTAAGTCTATGAAGAATTGAGTTGGAATTTTGATGGGGATTACATTGAATCTGTAGATTGCTTTTGGCAGGATGGCCATTTTAACTATATTAATCCTGCCAATCCATGAGCATGGGAGATCTTTCCATCTTCTGAGGTCTTCTTCAATTTCTTTCTTCAGAGACTTGAAGTTCTTGTCATACAGATCTTTCACTTGTTTGGTTAAAGTCACACCAAGATACTTTATATTGTTTGTGACAATTGTGAAGGGTGTTATTTCCCTAATTTCTTTCTCAGCCTGTTTATCCTTCAAGTATAGGAAGGCTACTGATTTGCTTGAGTTAATTTTGTATCCAGCCACTTTGCTGAAGTTGTTTATCAGCTGTAGCAGATCTCTGGTGAAGTTTTTTGGGTCACTTAAGTATACCATCATATCATCTGCAAATAGTGATATTTTGATTTCTTCCTTTCCAATTTGTATCCCTTTGACCTCCTTTTGTTGTCTAATTGCTCTAGCTAGAACTTCAAGAACTATATTTGATAGGGACAGAGTGGACAGCCTTGTCTAGTCCATGATTTTAGTGGGATTGCTTTGAGTTTCTTTCCATTTAGTTTGATGTTGGCCACTGGTTTGCTGTATATTGCTTTTACTATGTTTAGGTATGCTCCTTGAATTCCTGATCTTTCCAAGGCTTTTAACATGAAGGGATGTTGAATTTTGTCAAATGCTTTTTCAGCATCAAATGAAATGACACTGTGGTTTTTTCTTTGAGTTTGTTTATGTAGTGGTTTACATTGATGGATTTCCAGATATTTCACCATCCCTGCATCCCTGGAATGAAGCCTACATGATTGTGATGAATATTGTTTTGATGTGTTCTTGTATTCGGTTTGCAAGAATTTTTTTGAGTATTTTTGTATTGATATTCATAAGGGAGATTGGTCTGAAGTTTTCTTTTTCTGTTGGGTCTTTGTGAGGTTTTGGTATTAGTGTAATTGTGCCCTCATAGAATGAATTGGGTAGTGCTCCTTCTGTTTCTATTTTGTGGAATAGATCAAAGAGTATTGGTATTAGGTCTTTTTGAAGGTCTGATAGAATTCTGCACTGAACCCATCTGGTTCTTGGCTTTTTTTTTTGGTTGGGAGACTGTTAATGACTGCTTCTATTTCTTTAGGCATTATGGGACTGTTTAGATCATTTATCTGATCATGACTTAACTTTGGTATTTGGTGTCTGTCTAGAAACTTGTCCATTTCCTCCAGATTTTCCAATTTTGTTGAGTATAGGCTTTTGTAGTAGGAATTTTGTAGTAGGAATTCTTGTTTTTTGAATTTCCTCAGAATCTGTTGTTATATCTCCATTTTCATTTCTAATTTTGTTAATTTGGATACTGTCTCTGTGCTCTCTGCCTGGTCTGGCTAAGGATTTGTCTATCTTGTTGATTTTTTTAAAGAACCAGCTCCTGGTTTTGATGATTCTTTGTATAGTTATTTTTGTTTTTACTTGGTTGACTTCAGCCCTTAATTTGATTATTTCCTGCCTTCTACTCTTCTTGGGTGTATTCTGGGCTCCCACTTATGAACCACTCTGGTCCAAACGTATATGAGTGTTTATGTGAATGTATGTTTCTATTTTCTAGGAGCACATATGGAAGAGGAATTTTTGGGCAATGGGGTAACTATCTAGCTTATGAAGTGTGTTTCTTATTGCAGACCTTTGCAGATTAGAGTTGTCAATGTGTATGGCAAGCTGATGGTTGAACAAGGTCACAAGGTCTTAGTGTCGCAGCTGTAATGGTGGCAGGCAGCCCTCACACGCCAAATATCATCTTCAACACTGAAGTTGCCACCTTGCACACACACATTACTTCTTCAGCGTCAAAGGCAGTGGAGAAGGAGTTGACTCTGTGTGTGTTTGTTCAAAATAGTAGTTCAGGCTGCTTTCTGCAGCTGGTACTAAAACAGCTCAAATCAGACTAATCTGGGTCCTTTAACAGTATTTCAATGAACAGTCCAACAGAAACAGATCATAGTCATATGCATTAATCCAGGCACAACACAGCTTGCTTGAGCAGCTCAGGAGAGCCTGAAGCTGAACACTGGGACACTCACATTGATGTAAGGCTTAAGTCACACTGGAGGCTTCTTGTGGAAATGTTACTAGGCCTTCAGCCTAATTTTTGTTTATCAAGCACCTGAGACATGAGAAATTTCCCCCATCTGTCTTTCCGGTGTCTTTTTTTTTCAGGGAGATAGAGTCACATGGAGCTCAACAATGGAGGCATGTTTTAGGAAGAGTCTCAGCCAGGCAGTGGTGGCACACACCTTTAATCCCAGCACTTCGGAGGCAGAGGCAGGCAGATTTCTGAGTTCGAGGCCAGCCTGGTTTACAGAGTGAGTTCCAGGACAGCCAGGGCTACACAGAGAAACACTGTCTCAAAAAAAAAAAAAAACAAAAAAAAAACCAAAAAAAAAAAAAAAAACCCAAAACAAAACAAAAAAAACAAAACAAAAACACGGAAGAGTCTCTGAATGCATATATAATTTGTGCTTCCGTAGATCTGCATGGTAGATTTCAGTGGTCTCTAGATGCAACCAAGAGACTCAGAAAACATAAACAGTATGGGGAACTGCTGGTCTAACATGAAATGCTGTTGCTAAGCTTTTTTGTAGGAAGTAGATACAGAGAACAACAGACCAGAGGCTGGATATGGTGGTACATACCTTAATTCCAGCACTTAGAAGGCAGAGGCAGGAAGATCTCTGTGAATTTGAAGCCAGGCTGGTCTACATAGTGAACACCATTTCAGCCAGAGCTACAAGGTGAGATCCTGCCTCAACAAACAAACAAACAAACAAACAAAGTGGGCCAAAGAAACTGTTTAGTGGTTTAAAGCACTTGTTGCTCTTGCGAAGGAACTGGATTGTTTTCCAGTACTCCCATGGTGGCTCATAGCGAACCATAACTCCTGTTCAACGGGTATCTCACACTTCTTCTGACCTCTCCCGGTACATATATACACACTGGGAAAACATCCAGATACATAAAATATATAAGTAAATCTACAAGGTAAAAAACAAAACAAAACAAAAATTAAAAGTAGTGGAGTGTTCAGCCCCAAATGGAATACCTCCTCCTCCCAAGGCCTAGGGAGCATCCAGGAAGGATAGGCACAAGACTTGTAAGAGCTAGAGGTAGTGGGTGAGGATCTAGTGACATTTGATGGCTGATGGGAGAGGAACCTGCCTGGCATAACAGGGAAGCTCAAGCCCAGAGAAGGAATGTTACCTGTTGGCCACTCTATGATGAGGGCGTTGTGAGACAGAGACAGATTCCATGCACCACTCATTCTTTCGAGAGCTTGAGCAAGGGATTTAGTTGGAGACTTACACTTCCTGTTTAAAAGACAGAATAGGGAGCTATTGGCAGTTGATGGCTTCTGGGGGGAGGGAAAGTCAGCTTTCTTTAAGGGTGTTGCCCCTGCTAAGTAGACCATGTTCCAGCGGATGGCCCTATACCTGTGAGTATATGGCAGCACAAATTGGACTATTTGTTTATTTTTTAAAAATAAGATAAGCTGGGAGTGCCCAGGAGAGTAGGGATGAATATGATTAAAACACATTGTACCCACACATGAAATCCTCAAAGAGTTAATAAAAATATTATATTTAAAAATGCAATATATGGAATGAGAAAGCAGGCATGTATATTTGTTACATTTACAACATTGTGATCAAACACCTGTCAGAAACAGCTTTCCTTAGGCACATGGATTCAGAGAGATTTCAGTTTGGCAGAGCTGGGAAGGCATGGCATCAAGAGTCAGCTCCATCCATGGTCACAGGAGCTTGCCTTGGCTTATTCATATGGAGAGAACAGGAAACAGAGAAGACAGGCTAAAATTAGAGACAAGTAAACCTTCAAAGGCCCAACTCCAATGACCTACTTTCACAGCTAAGCCTCACCTCCCAAAGGCTCCAAAACCTTTCAAATGAACCACCACCAGGGGACCAAGTGTCCACACATTGGCTTGAGGAGACAGTCAAACTCAAGTCATGGCAGGAAGGACAGGGACTCAGCACAGGAATACAGCAGGCCCCATCTCCTGTACAAAGCAGAGTCACCTCTTTGCTGAGGAGTTTTCAGAAGATGACAGGAGCTTCTAGTATCCTCCTGCCTCAGTCTCTGCTGAGGGGATGGAACTCCTATGGATTTGGGTTACTGACAGCAGGGCCTTGGGTGAGGAGGTTGTTTGTGCAAAGATCTTTGCAGTGTCTGAGAGTCCAGCTCAGTGTTTCCCCAGCCCCACAGCCTCATGAGCCCCAAGGAGCAGTCCCATTGGGGGCTGCTTCCCTGTTGCTAAGCAACAAAATATTTGATATGAAATTCCTGTTGATGAAGCTAATTGCAAAGGTTAATTGTCCTCTTGGAGATGAAAAGCACGTCAGAAATGTGTTTAGGAGCTGGTCTCTGAACTTCTGAGAGAACACAGTTTTCATGAGAAAGCCTGTTTTGTCGGACAGTGATGGTGCCTGCCCCTTGTTCTTCTTGCTCTGTTCATTCCACAAGAGAGAAGTTTTCAAACTTGACAAAGGAAGTTTTTCTCTCATTAAGGGAGGCTCTTCTGTGGAAACTTAGTATGTGGGTGAGATCATTGCTATCACACCAGTAAGGTCAGCTCTTAGCCCGGAGACCCGCCCTTCTCATCCCGAACCACCTAGAGCCATACCCATTGTAGCTACAGCAATGCAAAGTCCCTCCCTCCCCATCTCCTGTGCCACCCACATGATCACCTGCTTTGTTAGACATTTCTGTATTTGAAGTCCTTGAGAGGTGAAGTCAGCCTAGGTCTATGTTTCAAGGATACAGCATAAAGCACGATGCAGACAGGCACCCAGCAAATGCATCTGTATGAAGGCATATCTATCATGGACCTGGCTGGATCAGGTGGCTGTAGCTAAAATAATTTGATTCAAAGACATCTTAACTAGATCCAACCTTATTGTAGTCACTGGGTTATGGGTCGCTTAGGGAAGTAGATCAGGGGCGTGGGGAAAAGAGGAAACAGTGGGTTCTCTCTCCACTTTGCTACTTACCTGTGCGATTTTGGACAGGAGCCTCATCTCCCATGAAGCTCAGTTTCCCCCTCTCCTTCCCCTCTGTGTAAAACTTTCAGTGTTATCCTCACCTTCCACCTCTGAGGCAGGGCCTTTTATTGTTCACTGACTGTACTCCTGGCTAGCCAGTGTGTGTACTTCTGGGGTTTGTTCTGTCTGTGCCTCACTGTAGTACTACAGACACACGCTGCTGTGTTGACTTTTCACATTGCTTCTAGGGATTTGGACTCCTGTCTTTTACCCACTGAGTACCGTGCCTGATCTGGAGGAAGCACTGGATAGATAGCAGCTACTTCTTTGCTGTATCGTTTCCAATGAGAGGCTGAGCACCAAAGAGCAGCCTGCTTCACAGTGCATGAACATACATGAAGGTAAAACACATATAAAATTAAATAAATGCAAAATGTAAAGCCAAATTTAAGACTGAGAAGCTGGCTCAGTGAGTAAGTGGTAGAGTAGAACATCTCATTTTGACCTTTGGCCTCCACATACTTGTGCACATGTGACTATAACACACACACACACACACACACACACACACACACACACACACACAGCTGTGGGTTTTTATCCTTGTCCTAGTGGTAAATGTAAAGCAGTGGCAAAGCCTTACAATCCAGAGCCCTGTTATTCTGGTTGCCACTGTGTGGCTCTGCTGGTGGCGAGGGAGCAGATGACATCTTCTTGCTTAAGAAACTTGCTGAAGCGGCAGGTGCCCTAAGCAAATTCATTTTCTCCGTCTCCTGCTTTGGACTATAAAATGGCTATGTTAACACTAGGGAGATCTGAGCCAGGACTGGAACACTTTGCGTGTAACATGTATCTGGGTCATAGTCCTATCCATAAGCCAACTGAGTAAAAGTTCATAATACTGAACCCTCCTGGGGGTTCTGTATGTGCTGGACACTTGCTCATACAGTCTACACATGTTTTCTCATTTCACCCTCAGAGCCACCCCAAGAAGGACTAATAACCATTCCTCCCATTTTCCAGATGAGAAAACCAAGGCACAAACCAAAATATTCTTGCTGTCAGTAAAGCATGGCTTTCCACCATCCCACACCTCACCATGCCCTACCAGTTCCCTAAGAGAGGATTGTACCTTTACTATGTCTGATCTGTGTCTTCAGAGCTAAATGCTTGTGCTGTGCACACCACAGGGGTCTGGTAAGCAAGCTCCATTAAGAAACAGAGCCGTCAGCACCATGGTATAAGGATGCCTACGTCTGCTTCTTGACTGATGGCCTCCCAGGGATAAGACAACCTGACTCACCATTCCTGCTTTTAGCTGCTAATTGCATTTCTTGACTATGTTGTCCAAAGCAAGAAGCACAGAATGTGCTTCCTGGAAGTCTGGCACCACTTTTCAGGACAGCAGGGCCCAGATCAGCTTACTGGAAACTGTCCTTGGTCTCAGAAGGGCTTCAGAGAGCAGCTGTCACAAGCCCTGGCCCCTTCACATCTGCAGGGCTTGCAATTAGGATGTGTCTTGGAGCAAGATATATCAGTGTGATTAAGATGGCTTTGCTCCATCCAGGTCTTGTCTGGATCAGAAATATAAACCCAAGAGAGGGCCTGCATTTGGTCCCAAGGCAAAGCCTGGAGTTTCAGATTTGAACTGGTGGTGAACTGATGCCTCTCTGGGTTATGGTGACAGTGGTGGCCTGGTTAGTGTTTGTCAGACACAAGCTAGAGTCACCTGGAAAGAGGGAACCTCAAGTGAGGAACTACCTCCATCTGATTGGTCTGTGAATATGTCCGTGATACATTCTCTTAAATGTTGAGTGATGTGGGAAAGCTCAGCCCACTGTGGACAGTGCCAAACCTGGACAGGGTGTCCTAGGTTGCATAAGAAAGCAGGGTGAGGGAGGCACAGAGAGCAAGCCAGTAAGCAGTGTTCCTACAGGTCCTCTGCTTCAGTTCCTGTCTTCAGGTTCCTACCTTGGCTTTCCTCCATGACAGAATGTCATTTGGAAGCACAAAATGAAACAAACCCTTTTCTTTTCAAGTTGCTTTCTGTCAAAGGTTTATCCCCACACCAGAGCCTCTGCCTGGGACATGTGGCAATGGCAAGCACCACTCACTCAGCTCATGTGGACCAAACAATTCTTAGGCACCACTTCTGATCATCACCTTTTCTGAAAGGGACAGCCACCATTACAGTGACTGGTTTTGCATGAGTGTCTTTGCTCATTTTGTGCTTCCATAGCTGAATGTTGGAGATTGGGTGATTTATGAAGGACAAAGTTTATCTCTCATAATTCTGCAGGACAGGAATCCAAGAGCAAGTTGCTGGTCTCTAGGGAAGATCTTCTTGCTGCTTCAGGAGAAAATGGTTGAATTTGCTTAATTACCACAATACCAGTTTCACTCACAGGATGCAATCCATGCAACCTAATTACTACTTACAGATCTCACATCTTAATGCCATTAGGGATAAGTCAATTTCATCAGTTTGAGAGTGGGAAAGCATTCATACCACAGCAGTAGTTTTAATGTCTTGTTGTTGTGGTAAAATACCATAGCAAAAGTAACTTGAGGAAGAAAGGATTTGCTTTGGCTCACAGTTGCAGACGGACACAGTCTGTCATAGGGGGAAGAATGGCAGCAAGCAAGGAACATACGATGGCAGGAGCAGGAGGCAGGCTGGTCACACTGCATTTGCACATGGGAAGCAGAGAGAGACATTAGGAAGTAGGGCCGGGCTCTGATGCCTCAAGGCCTAACCCTGGTGACTCATTTCCTCCAGTGAGGCTTCTATAGCCTTTCCAAACAGTGACACCATCAGGACACTAAGTATTCAGACATTTGAACCTATGGGGGGGGCACATCACATTTAAACCCCCCACAGATGAGACTGAGAATGTCTCACAGTTACAGCTTCATAGGTGCATGGATGCTCACCTCCCACCATGGAGATGGTCTTGTGGGAGAACCTACCTCAGTCCCTGAGTCCCACGGGGGAAAATAGAAGTGTCAGGGAGTTAGCACACCATACATACAACCTTGACTGATAGGAGATAAAAGCCATCGGCTATGTTTTCTTTTCTTCCTTTCCCTTGATGGATCATTCTGAGACACTTTTGTGGTGCAAGGGCTCTTGGAAATGTTCCCCCAATGAAGCACTGTGAAACACTTCTGTCAATAATGGAGTTCTGTGGATATACTGTACCCAGGCTAGAAGAGTCCATGGCATAGAAGAGTTAGTCCCCAGACAGTGTTTCTCTAGGCAAAGGTCCCCCCCAAAGTGCTGATGTCAACAGATTGAGCAGTGAAGAGCCAAACTAGACTGGAGTCAGAGAGATGAGAGCTTCAATCCTCACCAGATTCCTGCCCATACACTCTACATTCCCAAAATGCCAGCACTGACTGCCAAGTATGGAGTAGATAATGTTTAGAACATAACCCGCTCTGGAATGCACCCCTTTTCCTGCTCCTAGACTTCAGCTACAGCTAGTCAAGAAACTTCTGGACCAACAGTTGATGGAATATCAATTCTGAGAATAATAGTTTTAGATTGTTTTACATTAGCTTTTGAGCCCAAACTCCCACACAGTCTCTGAAATGCCATGTGGAATAAAATCAGAACAGAGCCTCAGGTGTGAGCAACCTTCCCCTTCCCCTGACCTTCTTCAGCCTGGATGTCATCATTCACGTATGGAAGGCCCTGCATGCTAAGAGCTGGAGTCTAGACAAGAAGCAGTCTTGCACTGGCTTCTCTCTGCCTATGCAGAGTGTGGGTCCCTCTTATGCTAATGATTCCACCCAGCAGCCACGAAGAAGATGGGATAGAGGTCATGTTAACATGGGAATGTGATGGTTCGTCTTCATTGTCAACTGGATTTGGAATCACCATGGAGACGTAGCTCTTGGTGTATCTGTGAGCTGAGGGTGTTTTCAGAGAGATTTGGTTAAGGAGGGAAGACTCACCCTGAGAGCAGCACTGGATAAAAATGGAAGAATGAGAAAGTGTACAAAGCCCCAGAGCTGTCAAAACATGAACCAAATGAACCCTTCCTTTCATAAGGTCTCTTTTCCACATATTTTGTCACTGTCCTAAGAAAAGTAAATACAGGAGGCATAAAAACACACTAACATTTCACAAGCTCCCTTGTAGTTGTTAGGTAGCTATAATGTAGGTTCTAGTTCAAGGCCAGCCCAAATAAGAAATGCCATGCTGGTCCCAGCTAAAGGACTCTGTGCACACAGACCCATTCTTTCTCCTTCTCCCCTACCACCTAACTGTAAGCTATGGGTTTCAGTTGGTGCAACTTGTGGTGAAGGGCTCTTCACCCTCCTCCGATTGTGGATGCTGCAGCTCTGAAAGAGGCCACTGACACAGCTCATAATCCTGAGATCTTGGGTTATTTAGTGCTGGAGCTTTAGCTCATGCTTGGTGACAGATCAAGGGGACAATTCCCTTTTGGCCCTTTCAACTCCTGAATGCCACAGGAAAGCTTTGGGTTCCCTGAGGCTGGATTCTGATGGAGCCTAGGAGGATTTGATTGGAGCTTCTATACAGGAGGCATAAGTCTGTGTGACTTACAGATCGGCCTCCTGGCCACATGGGGTGGAGCATTGGAGAAGCTGGCTGCAGACCCCTTTCTTTCTTCTATTTGGTACTTGTAAGTCCGGTGGTTTTCTTGGTTCACAAACAAATGAAATTTCTCTAACCCTTTAGGTTGTACAAGTCAGAGTGCTTTAGGCTTCTTTAGGCTGACAATGGTTTCAAGACTCCTGTGTCCCTGAGAGGGAGGGGTTGGGATGCCTGTGGGTGGGATTTTTCCAAATTGCCTTCCACAAAGTGCCATGGCCGATTTTCTCTTGGGTTCATCTAAGAGGCAAGGCATATCACAGATACATTTGAGAAAGGGTGATTTTCTTGGCAGGAAGTTTGGCTCTATTCTTCACCAAACAATGACCCCTGTCATTAAAGTGTGGAGCATTTGGCTCTTGTCTCAGCCACCAACAGGACTATACACATCTTCTTTTGTGCTACGCAGAAAAGGTGGCAGCCCTCTTATGGGGAGAAGTGCTCCCTATGCTACTCAGCGCTGCTGGGGATGCCTCAGTTTTCCTTAGCCTGTTTGCTATGCTCATCTATAAGCATGTATGTGCATATGAGTGTATAGACACACATTCTAGGTCTGCATATATTCTTGTGTGTATCAACCATAGGAAGCAAATTGCTTGCTAACTACAGCATCCTTGCTCTGCACATCCTCACTTGGGGCCTCCCCCTCTCCCTTCTTCAGCTTGCTGCTCATATGATATCATCATCTCAGGGAGCTACTCTCTTTAAAAAGAGATTTATTTTATTTTTATTTGTGTATATCTGCTCACGTGTGTGTACACATATGCGTGTGTGTGCGTGTGTGTGTGCGTGTGTGCGTGCATGTGTGTAGTGTGTGTATGTGTACACACACATAAGCACATATGAGCACAGATGCCCACAGAGTCCAGATGAGGGAATCAGATCCTCTGGAGTCACAGGCATTTATGATCCACCCCAGGTTCTCTGTAAGAGCAGCAAGTACTCGTAAGCTCTGAGCCATCTCGCCAGTCCCTCAGGGATGTATGTATTTTTGATGACTCTATAAACTTGTGTGTGCGTGCGCACGTGCGCGCGCACACACACACACACACACACACACACACACACCCTGCCTCATTCCCTTTCCCTGTTTTATCATCTCACAGTGTTTCCCCATATTTTACTTACTTGTTCATTTGCTGTGTGTTTTTTTCTGAGCAACATGCAAACTCCCAAACAAACAAGGCTTGTCATCTGCATTGTTCCCTGCTCTATCCCTGGAATCTTTCGCAGTGCCTTGCACACTGAAGATGCTCCATAGATATCTGTTCAGTAAATTCATGATCCTTTATCCTGCATAAAGAAAGTATCAAAGGGGGCAGTTAGACCCCGGGCCAGGAGCATCAAGGAGTATTTCAATCTCAGGGATTTCTGCTTCGAAGCATTTTTATTTTCTGCTCTGACATCAGACTTCTGATGTGTGTGGGGCAATGGGGTTGTTAGAGAGGACGGTGTGTCTATGAGGAGAATATTTGCCTTCCAACACCAGGCACAAATGAGCTGACTCTGGTTCAGTGGCTGTACACTACGCTCAGAGCTCCTGCTCCGCACACAGAGGCGTTTACATTGTCAGCAACATCTGTGGTCTTCAAAATTGCTTCACCTCTCTGTGGATCAAATACCTTCAGTCTCCCATCTGCAAATGCTGCCTCTGAGCTTTGTAGAGCTGTGCTGCAGTTCCACCAGGCTTGAGGAAATTTGGGTCAGGTGTTCCATGACCATGCTGACAGTCACACACTGCTTCTGTCTCTTGGTTGTTTCTCAATTTCTGGGGAACCCCTGGCCCAGAAGAGGGGGCTTGTGATTAGCTCCTCTCATTTTGCTGGTTGGGATTTCAGCAACTACCCGTGGGACCAAGTTTTGCCTTAATTCAGTGAAGTTTAAATGATGACTCAGCCCAGGTCCAGAGATTCTGTGGGACTTGGTATCAGTTTTAAACCTCCTAGGTGGCTGTAAACACATGTAGTCAAGGCTGAGACTGGTACTTGGCTGGATGGTTGGGATGTAGAGAGCACATTGAAACAGACAGCAGGAGTGATGGGGACAAGAGGGTTGGACAGGGGCGTGGCTACATCCTCGTCTATGAGAACTCATTAGTGTTCCATCTTGTGGAAAGGAAGCTACACACACGCTATTGATGCCTTAACTCACACAAACTGGTAATGGTTTGTTGTGAGTTAAAAAATCTCATGACCCTCCAGCCCAAACTCCCTGGAGGATTACAAGATTGGTATCAGCAGAAATCAGCTAGACTTAGTGTTTTGAGGGGTGCTTGAACCCAGGCATCTAGAGACTGAGGGAAGTGTGCAAGGGGTGCAAATGAGATAGGGGCAGACACCCCAAGTGCCAGAAATGTGACTGATTGCCTGAGCAGAGAGAGAAAAGATGGGGCTTTAGAATGACTGTTGGCCTCTGTTCAGATTCTCTGTATAGTGAGAACAGCTCTAAGGAGGGTTTGTCCCCATTTGTCAGTGCTTCTTTTTCTCATCAGCAAGGTGGACATAAAATATTGGCATTATTTTAGGGGTTATTGAGACTTCAGTGAGCCAGTGTAGGTAAGACGGTGACTCAGTACCTGTTGCGCAGGTATCTGTGAGTTAGCTGTTATTGTTGACATTACACATTGTGTTGATAATCACCTTTACAGTATCACCATCACACCATCAGTATCAACTCCAGCCTAGCCCTTTTCTTAACTCATGCATGGCTCCTCAGGGCCTTGCTGCATGCTGTTAGGATTTGGATGAGGTTTGGCTCAGCCAGAACTAACAGTAGGTAACATTTTGTCTCAGTGAAATGGCTTTGAGAGAAGTGACTAAGTTACAGAAGGGTTAGTGACTCTTTTGGGGACTGCATTAGAGGGGGTTTGTCCTATGGGAAGCTGCTTGCTGTTGTGTCCCTTTACCTGGCATCCATTTGTCCTCACTGGCTCTCAACTTGCCAGCATCCAGAGCCAGGAACCCAAACAATTCTGTTTTTAGTAAACTACCTGATATCCACTCTAGTTCTGAGTGAGTTTGCCCTTCCGATGAGGATTTCCTGCTTGGTTTTCCTGAGGATTGCACCAGAGGGGCCTGAAACTCTAACTATCATGCTTAGACCTCCCAGACAAGCTCTGTGTACTTCTGGGAAGGACCTTGGAGCCCTTTTCTGTGGCCTCCATGCTCAGCTCTCTTCTCTCCTCACAGCAGATGCATAACATCTGCAGTCAGGACTGCCCAGTTTGTGGGGTAGCCATGAGGGAGGGAAGGAGGTGAGAACTGCAAGTGTCCATACACAGAGCCTGGGGAACACAGAGCAGAGTTATTAGGTCCTGGTACACATACAAATATCTCCCCAAGCTGGGCCTTGAGACTTGGTGGGGAAAGCCTAGGTGTTGCACCCAGACCAAGATGGGAGCATTCACTTCTGCCTGTGGTCAAGAGTGGGTGAAGCCACAGTGGAATGAGGCAGACAGGGTAGTAGCTATTGCTGTCTGAGACAATAGCCAAATGCTTTGCCTTTGTGAACAGAGAGAGTGCTCCAGACAGTTTCGGTGTGTGCAAGGAAAATCGGGCCTGCCTTGTGACAGGCCTTTCATGTCCTGCTGTGGGGCACAAATTACATGGTCTTGTTTACCATTGTGTCTCTACAGTACAGCTCAGTGTGTGGCTCTTCTAATGTTTTGTGAGTGCGTCTCCAGGAAGTGAGGGCCACATGGACTCCAGAAGGAATCTCTAGGATTCCCAGGGGCAGAAGTCAGGGTGTGCATGGAGATTCACAGCACTGGACCACAGGTTACAGGGCACACAAGCTGTAGCGCTCCAAGTTATGGTGTCCTCAGTTTCTATCAGATAGGCTCAGACAGTGGGACTGAAAATGTCTGGCTTATGACCCTGGTGAAGGGAGCAAGAATCAGGACTCTAAAATAGAATTATTGTCAAGGACACTGTGTTCTGAGGAGCTCAGGGGGAACTCCATTTGGATTCCTTGGTGCTGGCTAAGGTGCAGAGAGTGCTGAGGAGGATATGGGACACAGACAGCCTTTGGGTGAAGAATCCATGACTCAGCAGCTTGGAACTGCTGCCAGTGGGGGTAGGGCAGGTGCTACAAAAAAAGTCCACGGTCCATTCATATAGCTGGTTAGTAAAGAAATTGCTCTGGAAGAGGGGTGTAGAACACATGCAGAATCCACCGACTAGCCATAGATCACGTGTCCATACACTCTTCCCTGTGTAGACACTTTCACTCTGCAGATGGTGGCTAACTTAAACCTCAGAACTCCTGCCCATGACAGTGAAAGTGGCGTCACTTGGGTTTGCAAGTTGGGTCTGTGTGTTGCAGCTAAATGGGCATCTCAGTTTGTAAGAGGTATGATTTGAAAACATGGCATCAGTACCATCCATCAGTGATCTAGGAAGAGTTCCCACTCAGGCCCAGCTTTCAAGCAGAGCTGAGGACACAGCTGATATCATCTCACGTACACAGCTGGTGATGTCATCTCACGTACACAGCTAGTGATGTCATCTCATATAAAGCTTTCTGCTTCTGTGACGGTAGCTGGGTGCCTCTGGTAGCTTAATACACTTTGGGGAATGGGGCAGAGAAGATTCAAAGTCCATAACTTGAGGGTCACATCTCACACAGGATAGATACTTCCAAATTTTTACAAACCACAGATCAAATGACTGAGCAAAAGCAAAGGGATGTCCCCAAAGCTTATGCCAACTGCCTGGGTACTCTGGGTAACTAGGTGAGGAACAGGGAAGCTTGATGAGTTTATGAGGTCCCAAAGGGAGACACGGTGACACTGAATAGTTCAGGAGAGCTTCAAAGAACACACTTTTCCCCTGCTTCCCAATTTCTGGACCAGACCAAGGTACTGGTCTAAAGAACCATATAGCTCAATATCACTAGGGTCAAGGACCTACTTTTTGGTTACATGATATTGAGTGAGAATTGTCTTCTGGGAAGTACAGATGTAATATGGAAATGAGCAGATGCTTTATGTCTCCAGGTTTCCCAGTGGGACACTTGATTTACTCTGCAGGACATCACTCCCAATGACCACTATGCAAGAGGATGCGAGGTCTTTGGAGCTGTGGCTTTCCCACTTCCCTTGCCCCCAGCCAAGTGCACGGAATATAAGTGACAGAACCCTAGTAAATGGACAAGCCCATCAACCATAAAGAGATTCCCACAAGGCTGTTCAGAAAGCCCTTGTGTGGCTTGCTTTGGAGTGGTAGGTTGGAGGAGGAGAGAGGGGGGAAGCTGGTGACAGAGAACAGAAGTGGCCACTACTCTCTGTTTGGAGAAGCAGGAAGTCATGAGCCCTGAGGTCCCTGGAAAAGCAGCTTCTCCTGGCTTGCTCTCCCAGTATGTTGTCAAGGTGTCACGGCTGGCAGGACAGGAGCTCAGCAAAGCTCAAGTGCTGACTTCTCTGAGGTCACTGACACAGGAAGGCAGAATGATAGTTGTCTGAGGGCAGGACAGGTCTTCTTTTGCTTGTTTTGATGTCAGAGTTCCATCAGCTTTCCACACGGATGCTGGCTTTGGAGCTGCCTTGTCATCTCTTCCTAGCTTCCCTATCTTCTTTGGGACATTTCTTTCTTGGCGTTCTTTTTACAAACGTGTGTTTTATGTGGCTGGAGAAGTGGCTCAGCAGTTAAAACCATGTAGTATTATTGCAGAGGAATGGAGACCCTTGTCATATATCAATTTCTATGTGGTAGGGTCTAGGATTACTGGTCTACTAGCTGGTTCCCATTCCCCGTGTGTGTGTGTGTGTGTGTGTGTGTGTGTGTGTGTGTGTGTGTGAGGATGTGCAGGTGCCTATGGAAATCAGAGGTTGACACTGAGCATCTTACTCAGCTGCTCACCACCTTATTATTGAGACAGTCTCTCACTGAATTTAGAGCTTCCTGTTTCCACTAGACTACCTAAGGATCATCCCCAAGGGCCTGTCCATCTCTTTCTTCTAGTGCTGGAGTTACAGGCATACATCACCATGAATGTGGGTGTTGGAGATCTGAACTCAGGTCCTAATAGATAGCAAAAACTTAACAACTGAGCTATCTTCTCTACTGTCTCTGATGATTTTTAATATTAGTATTTTGTAGATTTTGTAGTTAATCAGCTATATTCCTCACTTTGAATGGGTTTTGAAATATTTTGAAGACCAAAAAAGTGTCTATTTTCAAAGGTTAGATAGTACTCACTGGAGTTCCTATGTTCAACCTCCCGATCTTATTCTAATGGAAGACCTTCAAAATATTTTCAATTTACTACCCCCTCACCCCCAGCCATTCAGAATTTTGATATCTTCTTGGATCAATTTCTGCAATTTGTGTGTTATTAGAAAATTGCACACTTTCTCTAGTGCCATCTAGTTGTATGGACTGCTTCTTAGAATGTCTTTGGCCAGTGTTGCTGACTAGCACCTACATATTGTCTCCTGGGGTTCTAGCTGTACTCAGATATCAGATGTTTGAGGTACAATAGTACAAACTAATGTGACATGAATTTATAGAAGGAATTGGAGGAAGGTCCTTTGGGCTTTCATAGGGAAGGTTACTTACATCATGTCAACATGAAGAGTTGAGGAAATCAATAAAAGCCCAAGCTTGCTGTGGCTTGGTACAGGGAGAAATAGGAGAGAGAGAGAGAGAGAGAGAGAGAGAGAGAGAGAGAGAGAGAGAG
>JADRCH010000134.1:2764157-2780250 GCA_019843965.1 Rhynchomys soricoides
GAGAGAGAGAGAGAGAGAGAGAGAGAGAGAGAGAGAGAGAGAGAGAGAGAGAGACACAGAGGAGACAGAGGAGACAGAGAGAGATCCAGGAGGCTCACTGATGGATCCAGCCCTAACCACACTGTGTTGATCTAGGGTTCACAGGGATCTAGTTCTCCCTCAAATGACTATTCCTGCTGTGCCATGCGGAGGCTGTGACCTTGGCTGTTCAGAAGAATACAGTCATGGGGTAATACTTCATGAGGGCCTGATAGCATCTGAAGTACCTGTATATGCCACTGAGATATTTTGATGAGCTAAAAAATAAGTAGAGACTTCTCTAGGTTATTAAACCCTGAGAGACTCTGTGGTTTACCCCATTTCTCCCAAGGCCAGCTTGTATGGCGTGCTTAGGAAGGTCTACAAGAGACAGCTTGTTCATTTTGTGTGTTGACCCTCAGAGTGAATTGGCCCTAACTGGCCTTTCAGCAGGGTTTGTACAAGGCAAGTATCTGGGTTCTCTTTACAAAATAAAAACACTCATTTCTCTTTCCTGAAGCAAAGCAATATTGACATTAGACCCGAGGGGCCCCCTCTGTCTCCAGTGGTTCCAGGACCTTTTGGCTTTACAGATCTTCCTGTCTTCTCTTTACACTGGCCCTCCCCCCAGCAGACAGCCTGGAATAATACAAAGAAGCCAGAAGTCCACTCTGACTAGTGAGCCAAAGACTGTACCTGAAACCCCCTTTGTCCTGTCTCAGGGTTTCTGACTGAATCATGAGCTCAATCCCTCTGCTTGAAGAGTCACCCCCTGCCCCGCCCCCAAAAAAGTTCTTTAGTCTAGAATAAAAACAGTCTTGTGTGCTGGTTCTAGCAATCTGAGAGGTGGATGGAACCAGCATAAAACATTTGCAGTGTTTATTGAGAACTGACTATATCCTAGGTGCTGTGCCTAGTACTTTGCGTAATTTAATAAATTCAGTCTCAGAATACTCATATCATTCAGCCTTCTCTTGATCATGAGTGAGAATGTCACCTTCACTCACAAGCATGCTCCATGTCTTCCCTCCTATTCATGATCACATACATACACATATCTGCACACACAAGATCATCTGCTATTGCTCTGTTGTGTTTATTTCAAAGTAGTGGAAGCCCCAGTGTCTCTAGGATGAGAACAGATGCTCAGAGAAGGATTAGCCTGTATCTGTTTTGTGTGTCCAGTCTCAAGGGTCAGGGGTCTCTGAGGCCAATAGGAGCTCAGATGCAGGCCTAGAAAGGCTACAGTCCCGGTTGCTGGCCTAGAAAGTCAATTCCCAGCTACACCCTCCTATGGTCTGTTGCACACTTTCAAGCACTATACTGGATGATGGGACCAAAAATTTGATGGCATTGCTGGTTTTGTAGCCTGGTGGCCAGACAGATCATCAGACAGCTCAGCACAGTGCTTATTGAAGCTCTAGACTGGCTATGTGAGCTTAGGGACCCACGGCATGGGAGTGTTTTTTGAACTGAATCCCAAAGGACTAGTGGGCTTTATCTGGGGATTCTGACAGGGTGACAATCCAATAGTCACAACTATATCTCTCAGCAGTGAAAAAGAATCTGTCTCATATCTGTCCCAAGTCTTCTGGAGACTCTGCCATAATCTCTAAGATGCCAGTATACTGACCAGCAAAGCATGTAGTGGGCAATGTCTGCTTCTTGTTCTCCAAACCCCTGTTGCATAAGGCGGTCAGGTAGGGCTGACCTCTGATATTGTGGCTCAAATGTGAAGTACCCTCCAATAGTCTCATGTACTTGAGTTGTGTAACCTTTGGGAAATGGAGGCTGGCCGAGAAAAGTGGGTCACTGGAGTGAGCCTTGTGGTTTTACAGCCCAGCTGAACTTCAAGTTCACTTGCTGCTTCCTGTTTCCTTGAGATATGAGGGATGAGGAGTCCTACACTCACAATCCTGCTGCTATGGAGCCTGATGCTGCCATGCATTATTTGCCATAATGGACTGTGTCCTCCCAGACTGTGAGCCAAGATAAATTTTCACTCCCTTACATTGCTTATCATAGGCACTTGGTCTCTGGGATGAGAAAAGTAATTGATACAGATACAGTAGAGGTAGCAAAGGGCAGCTTCAAGTGTAGATGTGGCCTAGGCTTTCCACATAGACCAGCTTTGTAAAACTTCTTTGGGTCCAAGGGGAAAGTACACAAATACCCACTTTAGCCTTCTGTAGGGAAGCTCCCACAGTAAGAGCCCATTTAGAGTCTTACCCTCATTTCCTAAGCTCTTCCTTGTGAAAAATGGTCCTTTTTTGTGCTGTACAAAGCTACTCTAAGTGTCCATAGTTTAGACTCCCATTGTTACTGCTGCCTCTCCATCTGTCTCCTTAACTGGCTCTAGCCTTCTACACCAATTGCAAGTCCCCTGGGGCACATGAGTGGGTAGGCCTCACCCCCAGACAACACTAATGCAGTTTCCATCCCTTGGAGATAAAGATGGCCAGGCTCCACTCTGGGGGGGGGGGGGGAGGAACATCATCAGGCCATGGGATCCCACCAATCCTAGGCCACCCTGGAAAGCTCCACTCCGCAAGAAGCCCTATATTAATCTTACCTTCTGCTCAATTCTTTGTTACTTCTCACCAGAGCAGAGGTAGCTAGCCTCTCTTCTAATGTCTGTGTGAGGTTTGTGATGTGGTGTGACTTTGTGATTTCCCTTGGCTCCTGGCTGCCAGGATGCCTTACCTTCAGGTCTGTAACAATCAACCCCTCTCTGCATGTGACCCACCTCATTCAGACTCAGCCACAATCATTGGGGTCTTTGTCACTCCTCACACACAGCCATTCACCATGTTTCAGGATTTTACTGACTTCCAACTAACTGGCCGCTTCCACCGCACAGCTCTGAGTCAAACCTAACTCTTCTTTCTCTTTCAGTCTGACAGAACATTCTTCCTCATTTGCCATTTAGGAAACTCTGTATTTATATAAGGGAGCCCAGGTTACAATCACCACTGCATCACTGAAGTGGTATCTGACTGTCCCAGGAGACAGACAGACAGACAGACAGGCAAACACACACACACACACACACACACAGCAGGAGGAAATCATTCCTCAATATCCATAAAGGATTAGCAACAAGCTTCCTTTTCAGACACCAAACTCCAGGGCCCTTATTCAGAATGACATTATAAATTACAACTCAAGTATACTTCTCCGGTGTACTTCTGTTTTATCTTGGGGTGAGTCACAGTGCCCAGAACAATACAAATGCTAAATGATTAACACACAGCAGCTTTCAGGAAACAACAGCAAGAAAAGTTAGTTGCATGTTTAGTACAATCAAATTCTTTAAAGATTCATTTTCTGTGTATGAGTATATTGCCTGTATGTGATAGGTATATCATGTATGTATCTGGTGCCCACAGAGGTTGGACTCCTGGGAACTGGGGTGATAAAAAGTTGTGAACCACTGTGTTCGGTGCTGGGAACTGAACCCAGGTCTTCTACAAGAGCAACAAGTACTCTTAGCCGCTGAGCCATCTCTCCAGCTCCAATGTTCAGTACAGTTTTTACTGTTGTGTACCATTTATTAAATCCATGCTGACAGATCTAGTGACATGGAGAGACAATTCTGTACCTATCTCTACATGAAAACAGCAATGGCACTTGTTTTAGAGTTGATGACATAAATATGAATCTATTTCACTTTTACTCAGTGGCTCTCATTGGTCATTTGTCTTATCAAACTCTTCTTCTTCCCCTTCTTCTTCTCCTTCTTCTTCTTCCTCTCCTCTTCCTCCTCCTCCTCCTCCTCCTCCTCCTCCTCCTCCTCCTCCTCCTTCTTTTTCTTCGGTCATGCTGGGCTTCTTTGACTGCTGACTGCCTTGAGCTTGCCCATCCAGCAGGAGGTGACCTTTCAGGCAGTGAGCATGTCAGGCATACCTTCTACCTTTCCTCTGGTCCTGCACCTGGGGGTTTACAAAAACTAGTCAGCTACATAACACCAGGAATCACAGAGATCCTGAAAAGGAGGGTCATTTGAGAGGGCTTTTGGTGGGCTAGTTTTACTCAGTGCATCTAGTTTGGTTGCTCCACTCTCTGAGGATTTAAGAAGTGAATCTGTTTCTGTCCCTATTCATGCCCTTGTGGTTCATGTGTGGTGGCTTCTCCTGACCTATAAATCATGCAGCTACTTCTTGGGCCTCACTGGGAGTGAGTTCTCATGTGTGGGTGCTTGGAGCCTGGTGTCCTGTTGACATGGATGGAGAACGTGGGGCACCATGTCTTCTGCTCACCCTTCTCCCATGCACACCTTCCTCTTGTCCCCATCTGGCTGTTGTGGTGTTAACACAGAAGGACAAATGTGATCTCATATTTCAAAGTCACCAGGCAGATCTGATTAATTTTAGAAACGAGCAACAAGAAGATCCATCACACACTTTCAGGTATGAGCAGCAATAAACAAAACCAGAGCGTGGAACGCTATTTATTTATTAAAACAGTAAATTGAAGGGAAATGGCCTATTTATTTTGCACAATGTCTTCACAGAAATAATTGGCTCATTAATCACATTCGCACCATGGTCACGTTTGGAAGATCAGGATTACTGGGGAATCAGAACAGGCGTGGTGTTGAAAACCATGGCCATGTCCTGTGCTCATAGCAAGGTGGCTGGAAGGTCATGTGACATTATGGTTAGGACCACAGCTTGGCAAGCAGGAAGCCGAGCCAGCCCAACTTCTGGCTATAAATGCCTGTTTGCTGTGCTACCTCAGACAAGCTACTTAATCTCTGTGCATCGGTTTCTTCTCTATGTGTGTAAGTATGTGGAGGCAGGAGATCGACTTTGGATGTTGTTCCTTAGGACTGTCTATTTTGCATTGGAGACAGGTTCTCTCTGTCCTGGAACTCACTCATTTGGCTAGGCTGGCTAGCCAGTGAGCCCCAGGGAGCCACTTGTGTCTACCAATCCAGTATTGGTATTACAATCGTACACCACCATACCTGGTTTATATTTATTTTTTACAGTGATTGAACTATCTCCCTAGACCTTGCCTCAGTTTCCTTTTCTGTAAAATAATGTTATTAGACTACCATGAGTTTGAGCAAGTTGTCAAAAGCACTCGTGAGGATGGTATAAGCTCCTGTGTGTCTTCGATGTAGCCATGGCTTACACCTCAGTGTGGACCACCTTAGTTAATTGATGGGAGCTTAAAGCATGAAATGATGGCTGGGCTCACAGGGGCCGCAAAGAGGGCAGAATAGAATAGTAGATGCTAAGGGAGCAGGCTCTGCCAGGCACATCCAACTCTTGCTGCTTAGATGTCCTTACAGAGTACCTGGCCTTTCTGTGGCTTACTCTTCTCACCCGTGAAATAAGGATGATGAAGACGGTGATAGGTTATGATGAATTTTACAAGAGAAAATGAGTAGAGAAAACTTCCCTCTATACCCAGCCATTGGAGCCCTTGATAAGTGTTGTTATTATGACCATCTCTAGGACCTTCACGGCCTGCAATTTTTTCCCCACACCAGCCATTGCCCAGAGAGCTCAGCAGGGGAGGATACATAGCCACTTCAGTCCCTTCTCTAATGGGGGAGGGAAAGGCCAAGTGACCAGTGTAGCAAGAAGACTCTCATAGTTAGCTTGACATCTGGGAAGAGGGGATCTCTACTGAGGAAGTGCCTCCATTGTATTGGCCTGTGGTTATGTTTATGTGGGCCTTTTTCTTAATTACTAATTAATGCCCTTGTGGTTCATGGATGGTGACTTCTCTTGGTAGGTGGTACTTCATTGTTGCATAGATAAGGGAGCTAAGCAAGCCAGTAAGTAGGGTTTCTCCATGGCTTCTGCTTTACTTCCTGTCTGACTTCCCAAGGTGATGGACTTGGTCTGGTAGCTGTAAGTTAAACCCTTCCCCCTCCAAGTTGATTTGTCATGGTGTTTATCACAGCAACAGAAAGCAAAGAAAGACAAACTTGGGGGGTTATGGCTGAGGCCAGGGATATATGTCTATGAAGCAGGGAATGGCATTAATCAGAAGGTAGACCCCACCACTGAAGGGTTCCAGGACACCTTCCCAATGGGCTGAGGCCCATGGGTGTCTCTGGCCTGCTAAGAGAATTTTTGGAGTTAGCACAGTGGGGCTGGGTGGGCAGGGTGGATTAGAAAATCCAGATAGATAACATATATATACACTTGGCACATCTCCTTCAGAATCTTCTCCAATGTGTCACCCCAGCCAACCAGGACTAGACAAGTGTCCTTATGGATGAAATCTCTTTTTTGTTACAGGTTAGGCTCATTTAAACCAAGTGGTTCTTGTGTATCAAGTCTAACTCCATCCAGCGCTTGCTCCCCTTCATTGCTGGGGCTAAGGTATTCACTACTATCCTCTCAAAGACCAGGAGGGGCTAAGACTCTGGGAGATGCTTATGTCTTAAAGATCCCAGAGAAAAAGGACAGGAGGCAGCAGGGGCTATAATGTCCTCAGGGGTCTCGAGCTGCCATGGGGAAAATTTGCTTTTGTAGCAATAAAAGTATAAGTGAATGATGCCAAATCAGTTTCTACTCAAGAGGCCTTCAAGACTTAGTATGGAATGTAGCCATTAGGGGTCTGGGACTTGCAGATAGAACAAGACCAAGGGTGTGTGCACTAGTCACTCCATCCTCATTGTTCTCTCTTCCACCATCTCTATGAATCATATTCAGGGCTCTTCTGTTGGGACTTCATGCTGGCTTTAGGCCCAGGGAAGCTTTGGTAAGAACATGAGCACCAGCAATGAAGAGAAGAAGGCGCTTTTTTTCTGACTGCCTTCTGGGGCTCCCTCTATGCTGGGTTGTGCTTTCTACAGTGGAATCTTGACTCCCATTGGTTGCATATTTGGAATCAGTTCACACCCATGGCTACAGAAGGGTCTCTGTCCTTTTAGCTATGTGAGTAGGAAGAGTTTCCACTTGGGGCTATGAACTCACCCCAACCACCGTTAAATTCTCTTCAATTTAACTTCTCAGTTCATCTTTCTCACCCAACAATGATGCTGGCTGCTCCCAGCTGAAACCTAACTCAGAGACTGAGTGTAGAAGATTTTAGTTTTGTTCAGGTTATTCCAAGGCACTGCCATGGTCAGGAGCTGAAAATGAGGCTCACAAGCAGTAGAGCAGAGAGTTCTGGGAGAAATAGCTTTTAGGCTGTTTCCTAGTTTGGGGGCTTATCTTGTACCTGTGGCCTCCAGGTCGGACAAGACCAGCTCTGTCTTGAATTAGAGGAACGGCTTATCAGTCTTTCACAAGATTAGGTCTATATCCCTTTGGTGGGATTGGGACCAGTTCTTCAAGAGAAGCACAGAGGAAGTGGAGCACCCCCTAGGAGAAGCTTGAGATGGCAGCTGGTGAACAAGGAACAGAAGAGAATGATGAGGGTCAGGGCAAGAGGCAAAGAGGGGGTGTGAAATTTAATCACACGACTCAGTTGCCTTTCACCAAGAGCTGCTCTACCTGGGAGAAGACTGTGTCTACAAAATGGTAGAGTGGCTATTCAAGTTGTTGCCCCAGTGTGAAGGACAGACTCAGGCCCTTTGTTAAGAAAGCATTGCAAATATCCGGATGGAGCCAGTTTAGCATTACACCAAGCCAAGGAGATTCTTCAGCTTGGGACCTCATGCCATAGAACTGGCCTGGACCACAGCAGGTCTCCTTCTTCCCTCTTCCCCTGGGTCCAGCAACAGTGACACCAAGCCAAGACACAGACAGTTCTACAGTGTGGTTGCAGGTAAGTGTAATTTGAAAATGCACCCACAGTGACCTTATGCTTTCCCAGTATCTTTCTTGATAGTGATGATACCAAAGCACTCAAGAGAGGATAAAGTCCCCTGTGAAGTTGGGTTGTGATGCTGAGCTAGGAGGAGAGCCAGTGGGATGTGAGGGTGCCTCAGGGTCAGGTTAGATATTCTGCCAGGATGTCCTTTTCCTCTCCCTCATGTGTAGAACTGAAGGCAGAGAGAGAACATATCTAGAGATGACACATTTTTTGAGTGACTTCCCTGTCCCTCTCCACCTTGACTTTAGAATGTCATAACCACAAATAAGGAGAACAAACACAGAATAAAAAGGCCAGAAGGTCCTAGTGCCTGGTCTCAGAACTGCTTCTTATCTTTTGCATTTGGAAAGAGATGGTGGAAAGGGATGGTGGTTTTCAGCAGTCCCTGCTTTACAAGGGCCCTGTTGAATGACAACAGCCCTTTACTTGTAAAAAGCAGGTTCAGGGATGGGCAAACATTGCTTTCCTCTTTTTGTATGTTTACATGCACATGCTAGCATATTATGTGTACGAGCAAGTATGTCTCTGTGTCAGGTATTCTGCATGTGTGTCTGACATATTGTGTGTGCATGTGTCTGCAAGAGGCCACATAAGCTATGTGTACGTGTATATACCAGGAGTGCAAAGATGTCCCCTCTACTGCACCTGCAGCTAGCAGCTGTGGGAACTGTGTACTAGCCCACATTATTGGGTAACTGTGGCCCAGTTCTTTTTTTTTCCTCCACCCTCCATCAACCTTGTTTGTTGTAACAAGCAGGAAGTTACTCAACCTCAGAGAACTTAGAGAAAAGGATATCAGGGTTGTATATGAATTAGGTCAGGGGTAACCAAGAATCACCCAAAGAGCCCTCTGATGTCTGCTGCCTCTGCTCATCTCTCCCCTCTACCCTCTCTCTTCCACTAGGCTGTGGTTTCTTCTTCTCAGCCTGGACATAGGTAGAACCTGGCTTGGCTTATCCCCTGGGCCCTGGTCTTATCCCATATCAAGCTCCCAAGTGACAACAGGCTTCCTAGCCTTCTTCAATAACTGGTTGATTTACCTCATGCATCATGGTGCTAAAAGTGAACAGAATAGGACTGGGCACATTTCCTGTACTGAGTCACTGACCTATTGACACATCTTATTGAGTGGATCCCTGCTCTTTTATCAGTAGGTGTGAGACAATAGTTTTGATGTAAACACTGAGGTACAAGGGTCACATCTTGGACAGTTTTCTTTTTAATTAAAGGGATGTGGCTGCAGAAGATAATTATACTTCATGGACCTATGAAAAACTCCCTGTCCCCTAGTTCTCAGGGAGGCCAGGACAATGTGGTTGCCCCTCAAAGAATGCAGAACTCCCCTGAGTGAAATAGGTGTTGAGTGTAGGTTACATTCAGAGGCCTCTCCTCTGCTTCATTGTTATGGCTTGAATTGTGTCACTCCGAAATGTATATATTGATGTTCTAACTCCCAGTATCTCAGAATGTGATCTTACTTGGAGATGGTCTTTATAGTGGCAATGAAATCAGTATAAAGTCATATGATAGGGGTGAGCATTCAGTAAGTGTCATTGGCGTTCTTATAAGGAATGGTTTGGAAATAGTCATGTGTGACAAAGTGAAGACAGCTAGGCAGCAATCACCATCTACCAGCCAAGGAAAGGAGTGCAGGAGGCTGTCCTTCATACCCCCACAAGGGGCCAGCTTTGCCCACTTCCATTTTGAAATTAACGGGGAGACAGTGAATTTCTATCATTTGAACCTCCCATCTATGAATCTTTGTTTTAAAAACCCTAGAAAACTAATATATGCCCCAAGAAAAGCTTCCTGAAAAAGGACAGGGACAAGAGATGCTAAAGTACCCCTGAAGAGGTGGGTTGGGACTGCACATGTCCTGTAAACACTGCAAATAGAAGGCCAGCCTTCACTCCTTTGGGCCTGCCTTGCCTCAGGTTCCTAGTCCTGATGTTCAAATAAATAAATAAACAAATACACACACACACATACACCACACACACATACATACACACACACACACATGAGAGAGAGAGAGAGAGAGAGAGAGAGAGAGAGAGAGAGTCAAACACATGCACATGCACACATGCTTGGGTGCCTCAACACTCATGTGGAGGTTAGGGAACTACTTTTAGGTTTTGGTTTTATCTTTCCATCATGTGAGTCCCAGGGATCAAATTCAGGTATTCTGTCATGGCAGCAGAGACCTTTGATTGCTGAGCTACCTCACCAGCCCTGGCCCAGAAGGCTTTGCTGAGGGAGGAAGCTTTGAGGCTGGGGTCTGAGCTGGCTATTGTAAGGTTTTAGGTAAGGGATGAGTGTGGTTATAATTATGCTTGGCAGGAACCTGAGGCAAGAGAGCAATCTCGAACAAAGAGATGCAGACACATGAGAGAACTGCATGTGGCTGATGGCAGGTGACCTTTGGGACAGGTTCTGACATTGCCAGAGCACTGACAGCCTCTGCCAATTGGTGTTGCTGACTACTGTGTTTGTCTCCAGTGGGCAGTGAAGAGCAGTCTCCTGTATTCCTTGTAACAGATGGGCCTATGTGCAGGGCTGTGCAAGGCAGGGGGCTGAGTTATGGATCCGAGTTGTGAACTGAGCAGAAGGCTAGAAGCCCAGGAGGTCTTATGGGATATGCTCAGACGGCTCTTTCTAGTATTAGGGAGGGTGGTAGAAACAGGAAACGAAGTTGTTTAATGTGCAAAATCATTAAGAAAAATAATGCTTTCACTCCAGGGTGTCCAGAACTCCAAAACAGCTGCTAATTAGCTTGCTGCAGTAGCCAGCCCAGGCTTCCATGGGGTGAGGCTGGCAATGGTTGAGGATTCCTCAGCCTTTTCCCTCCTTTATTCTCTGACCTCTTACCTCTGCCCACACCCACCAGCTGCTCTGACTTCTCAAAATTACACATAAGAATCCCAGAGATCCTGGGTCAGTTTGTGGTTCCAAAACCCAGGTGATGAGGAATCAAGGTACATTCCTAGGCTCTCTGCTGTCTCTGGGGTATTTAAGGCTCATGGAGAGGGTGAGTTGATGTCCCAGGAGGGAGAAAAGCCACTGTACTGTCTTCACTGTCCCCATGCTTTGGGGCTGGGAGTTTGTTCCTCTGGTTGTTCCTCAGAATTGTAGGGAGTGGGTTGATGCGGGGGTGCATTTAATAGGAGGTCGAGGATGTGTGACTTTTGTGGGGCAGCTTATGGAATGAGAGGGCAGGTGCCTCTGGGTGGGTGGTACAGATGAGTGTTTGTTGGTAGCCATAGATACAGATGTTGACAGCTTGGTAAACTCTGGGTATAGATTGGCATAAATGTTGTAATTTGCTCAGGTATTGGTAGGAACTAGTTATAGTAACTGAGTATTGGGTATTGGTAACAGCAACCAGGATATCAATGGGCTAAATTATAACAGCCAGAACTTTTTAGCACTTACTATAGATCTGTCACAGGTCTATGAATTTCACATTTATTTAGTTTTCATCACTAAACTATGAAATATATTCTACTATTGCCTTGGTGTATGTGTAGGTCCTCATTGGCTGTCTACGTTGTTTATTTAAGCCAGGGTCTCTCACTGGGACACCAGGGTTTGCCAAGTTGGCCAGGCTGGTCAGTCCAAGAACCTGAGAGATCTTCTTGCTTCTGCCCTATGCTCCCTCCCCCCCTCAGCATCACCAGCACTGGGATAACAAGGGCACACCACCATGCTAGTTTTTTACTTAGATTAGGGAATCAAATTTGGTCCTCCTGCTTGTGTAGCAAAACACTGTGTTAACCAAGCCATCTCCCTGATCCTAGTATCCCTATGTCTTTAAGAGATGCACAGGAAGTCAAAGCACTGTAAAGATCACCCAGCCTTCAAGGGCTGGGACTGGGACTTGAACCTAGGCTGTCTGGCTCAAGGTTCACTCTTGGCCCCTATCCTGTAGACTATAGTGTGGTACAGGTAGCACAGGTTCGAGCATGGGTGAGTGAAGGCATGTGTCGTTGGCAGGCAGGAAGTAGAGCTGCATGCATGGCTGATGTTGAAGGCAAGTATAGGAGTCAAGACAGGTGTGGCCTGGCCAAGATGGGTTCTGGGAGTGATTTTTGACTTTGAGTGGACATTTGTGATTACCTACAAGGCTTGCTACCTTGTGGATAGTTTCTGATTTCAGAAGTCTGGAGTAGGGCTCAAGAATTAAAATTCTAGTGCCTACTCGTTACTAACACTGCTTGTATGGGGACTGGACTCTGGGCACAGTCAAGATTTAACAGTACTCTTGACTGTCTACTTAATGAGATTTAGAATTACTACAGAAACACACCTCAGGATGTGTCTATGAGAGTCTTTCCAAGCGTGAGAAGGGATGATCACCCTGAATGTGGGCGGCATCTTCCCACAAGGAGGGGCCTGGAGAGAAAAGAGTGAACACCTGCATTCATCCCTCCACTTCATTTTTGTTGTTGTTGATGATGTTTGTCTTTTGAGACAGCATCTTACTATGTAGCCTCAGTTGGTCTACGACTTGCCATGAGACCATGTTGGCCTCCATTTCATAAAAATCCACTAGCATCTGCTTCCTGAGCACTGAGATTAAAGGCATGCTCCACCACACCCAGCTTTATCTCTGCTTCTTGACTAATAGAAATGAGCAAGGAGGTGAGGGCAGACAGTGGATCTGGAAAGATGGATTGGAGCAGCTAGAGTCAGGTGCCAGTTAGAACACCCAAGGGGTTGATTGCGGAGACATGAGGATCAGGGGCATGGAAGGGGCCCCGTAGGAACCTCTTCTTGGGGAAACATAGTACCATGTTTAGACCTCCTGGGTGGTGACCAGCAGGTGTGACCAACATGTGTGACCAGTTTGGCAGATGTCCTCTTTGATCTGCTAGAACCCAGTGGACTCTTTGGAAGAGTAAGTGCAAACTTCCATTAGAGTCTATGACAGTGGCCTGGGGAAGGCCTAAGGGTCCTTTTAAGTGAGTCCTGTGCTAGATTGGGTTTGGGGGGAGGGGCATGTCAAACAGCGGCCAAAGCAACAGTCCTCTCACCCCTACCCTGGAACCGTTCAGGACAGTGGGTTTCCAAGTCAAGTTTTCTACAATTTACTGGTCCTAAATAGGTCACTGCTTAGATTGGGGACTTCTGGGAAAGAGGGCCAGGTAAGAAGAAGAGGACCCCAGTCTGGAAGGAACTGAGCCTGAGAACTGGAGAATTGGAGGTGGTGTGATGGGAGAGGTCCCTTGAACTAAAACCAGGAGCAGGGTTCTTTGGACCAAGACAGGAACAGCTAGAAGGATGCTGTTGGAGGGAATGGGACTTTACAAACAGACTCCAAGGAAGAGGCTCCATTCTAGGGGCTTCTGGTCTCCCAGGCTGAGCCCAGCAGGGCTGACATGGAGCCGTGATTAGGTGAGCCATGCCTTATGGATAGCATTGTGCTCAGAGACAGGTTAAGATCCTGATCTCAGCACTACAGAACCTGACCTTATTAGGTAATTGAGTCTTTATGAAGTTCATCAAATTTACAATTTAAATTGCTCCCTCTCTATCAATAGAGGACTGGCATCCTAATAAAGATGGGGATGTTGGGCATGAGAGACAGGCAATAGAAGGTAGACAATGTGAAGGCAGAGAGAAGAGAGGCGTCTGTTTGCTAAAGAACACTTACCTGAGCCTCCAGAAGCTGGGAGAGAGGCACAGAGCAGATTCTCTTTCAGCCTTCATTTTGAACTCCCAGGCTTTAGAATGGGCTTAACTTTTCTGTTAAGCCACTTCAGAATATGGCACTGTGTTACAGAGGCCACAAGAAGCCATTGCTTCCTGATTCAAGGAGGGAGCCGAACAGGCCTTAGGACTGGATACAGGCAAGCAAGCGCCATGGGAGTGGGGCAGTGGATAGCTTGGAGAGAAGACTTGGTGACTTCAGGAGAAGGTGGTATAGATGTGGATGACACTTAGGACTCAAATAACATCTTCTGAGGAGAAACTTGTACCTGGCACCAGCTCACATGGAGAAAGCCGGAAGGACCTGCCCTCAGGGTGGTAACCTGAGGGTCCAGTGCCCTACTCTGTTGCACCTGGCACATGCCTTATGGGTAGCACTGTGCTCAGAGACCTGTTAAGATCCTGACCTCAGCACCACAGAACCTGACCTTATTAGGTAATTGAGTCTTTATGAAGTTCATCAAATTTCATGGTCTGCAGGGCTTTAATGTTATTTTTCTCAAGAATATGAAGAAGAAAGAACATTGAAGACACATGTGAAGCTACCAGACTCCAGCTCTAGAGGAGCCAGGCCCAGCTCACTCCAGGGCACCAAATGACTGTGAAGACTTTTCTTAATCAATAATATTTTATTGCCAGTTATAAATATTTTCCATTTGTCCCCTATTTACAATTGTAAAATAGTTCAGGATATTATACCCTCACCCACCTCTCTGCATCTCTCTATAAACTCCATGAAAATTGAATAGGAAATAAAAAGCTCTTTTGTGGGAAAGGCCACCCACTTGGCTTCCCCTTCCAGACTCCAGGCAGCCCCACATGACAGCAGGCGACATTGCAGCTGATGCTACACAGTAGCAAAGCAGTGGCTGGTGGTGTCTGTGGAGGGTCAGGACACCAGGCTCCTCAGAACATTGGTGATAGTCCAGTGTTGTCCCGAGCACTTCTGCAGCACCAGCTGGAAACCAAACTCCATGTCGCTGTTTTCTTGCAGCTCCAGGCAGCGCTTGGACTTGCGGTTCTGGATGGAGCCTCCCTAGGAGCCAGACAGAAAGAGCATCAGAGGCCATAGAGGTAACCAGTTGGATCCAAAGAGTCTCATGCTTGGGGAGTAGCTTTGAAAGTTTAGATGGCTTGGGGACTAGCATTCCCATGGCCTCAGATTCCCTCAGCTCCTATGTATTGATCTTCCTCAAAACTTAGATGTATGCTTCAGCTTCCCCATAAGACCCTAGTTCTTTGCAGAGGTAGAGATATCCCTGCCTCAACTTCTGTCTACCATTTGGAGTTGTGGCACACTGCTTGGGTCCTATAGCTAGCTCCTAGTCAGAGGGCTGGCTCCTGTTCTGAGAAACTTCATTCTTAGGGCCTCTCCATGATCAACTCACATCTAAGCACCTCCCAGCCTAGAGACTTCTTGCTCCTAAGGCCCTCCCAAGGACCATGAAAGTTGTTAGTGTTGGTCTCAAGAAACCTCATGTCCTTGGATATTCTCTATTTGGCTGTTAGGCTCTCAAGTCCTGAGCATACATGGATCTCCATACAACTGATATTCTGGAAGGTTTTGTAGCTGCAAATACTCAGTTTATGTCCAAAAACCTCTGAAGAAATGGTGTTCCCAAAAGCATCTATATAGCAGCCCAGCTGAGATCCTGCAGGGCGTGGTGTTCACAATGCTATCCATAAGGCATGCTATTTTTTTTATCCTGTACTGTCTCCCGCTCATGGCAGGAAGTACACTGTGTGAAGGAGAGAGAGCAAGCCTCTCTAGTAAGGAGCTCATTCCAAGGTGGCCACAACCATCCCCATGGCAACTTCAGGGACTACTGGCTCTGAGCCTGATGAGAGCCTGGGATGTCTTTGGATCTATCATCACCTCAGTTGTGCTCAGCTGGACTTGGGTTTTAGGCAGTCAGAGTTGCTTGAGTGATCATGATCCCAGGAGTAGGCACTGTCTGCTAACTCACCCGGCACAAGAAACCCACTCATCCCATGTTCCCCATCTTGGCAGTAACCAAGTGTTTGTGTGAGAAACTCAAGCAATTTCCCATACTCATCAGGCTCTTCCTCACCCATTCAGGTACCAAGGACTGTCAAATCTACTTCCCTTATGCCTGTGACTATCCCAGATCTCTCTTCCAAAATGGCTTAGTCCTCTGTCATGTGACTTCTTCACAATCCCAATGATTGGTGACCATGTTGACATGCATGCTCAGCCTCAAAAACACCCCAGTGCTTAAGTCCTTCATGGCTCAGGGCTGCTTATCTCTCAAGCCTCCTCATCTCCATTCCTTTGCTGGCCCTGTACCATACCCCAGCTTCTTCCCGGCTTCTGGCTTATGTACATCTCAGTGTCTAGGCCTCTTCTCTACAGTTCTGTGGCAGGCTGAGCCACAGTTGCGTCTCAAAACCCAGATTCTGTTTACCTCCTACCCATGATTCCAGCTACCTCCTCCAAGGTACCCAGCTGGCATGGTATTTTTTATGTACTGTCTCCAGCTCATGCCAGGAAGTACACTGTGTGAAGGAGAGATAGCAAGCCTCTCTAGTAAGGAGCTCATTCCAAGGTGGCCACAACCAT
>JADRCH010000134.1:2780260-2833567 GCA_019843965.1 Rhynchomys soricoides
TAGTAAGGAGCTCATTCCAAGGTGGCCACAACCATCCCCATGGCAACCAACTGCCAGCCTCTCCAGAGAACATGAAGACAGACTTCTCAGGTCTACTTAGGAAATGGCTTGTATCTATTATAGTTGAACATGTGTACTCCATGACCTGAAAATTCCATGCCTGGGCTGATATCAAATTGGAATGTGTGCATCAAAGAAAAGTACTTAAAGGCTTTTGGAAATATGATGTAAATGCTCCAAAGTGGGAACAGCACAAACATCCATCAAGAATAGATGGATAAATAACTGACAGTCTATTGATATCATGGAAAATAACCCACAGTCTATTGATAGCATGGAATACCATACAGCAATGAAAACTAGTCACAAGTACAATGTTAAGCTAACGAAGCCAGACAAAAGAATAAATATAATTGTCTGAAAAACTTCCCACTTGGTTGAGTAAAACAGAGATGTTAAAGTCAGGATGCTAAGTCACCTGTTGGGGTAAAGAGAATAAAGACAGAAGGCGGTAAAGGGGCATTCTGGGATATGGTACCGAGCTATTTCCTGACCTGGGTGTTAGTTTTGCTTTGAATTACTGAGTTGAACATGACTTTTTGTATGCTTTTCTATACGTGTGCTAACTTTCAATTAGAAAAAAAGTTAAGTGACTGGAAAGGTAGCTCAGCAGTTAGCTAATCTTCCAGAGGACATGGGTTCCATTCCCAGCCCCACATGGAAGGTCACAAATGTTTGTAACTCTAGCTCTAAGGGATCAGATGCCCTCTCCTGACCTGCAAGTACCATGTTTGCATGTGATACGCATACATGTAGGCAAAACACTTATACACACAAAATAAAAATAAGTAAATCTTTAAGAGGAAAAAATATTAAACAAAACCTCTAGCTCCCCTAGAGAATACTTTATAGAGTGGGTAAAGGAGGCAGGGAATGAGGAGTGGAGGTAAAGACTGTAGGCTGTGGGCATGCGAGTGTGCAGGAGGGGTACAGATTCATCATTCCTGGTGTATAGGTGACAGCCCAGCAGATCACACAATCCACGCTATGAGCATGCAGGTGACTAGCATGGGCCCCTCCCTCTGCATTCTATCCTACGCCCAGCCCCTCTGCCAGGGAGAACTACATCTTACTATCTCAAGAGCAGAGCAACAACAGAAGCAAGAGGGGGAAGGGTGTTGTGCTCCCCTTGCACCACAGGTACAGGCTCTGAGGTCAAGGATTGGTCTCCACCCACCTCCTTGTCCCCATATTACAGGACACTGCAAGACCAGCCTTCTCTGTTACTTGCAGACTGAATGGCCTCTGTACTCAGCCATAGCGCCACAGGCCTTTCCACTCTGTCTGGCACCCGCAGGGAGGAAGAATATGCTCTCCCCAGCAAAAGCTTTTCTTCATAGCCACCTTTCTCAGAACATCCCCTCCCTACGACTAACTCTTGCTCAGAGTATCTATAGGGGACACACCATTTCCCTCAGGCTTTCACTTGGGGCCTGCTCTTTTTCACATCTTCCCTCCCATGATTTTCTACACTCCCCTTTCCTAGTGCCTTGTGCAACAACCACTCTGGCTCTTTGAATAAGCTCCAGTCAGCTCGTGCTGATCAAAATGAGGTCGGGGCTGCCTCACACTGGACAATAGGCTTCCTCAACATGGCCCAGAAGTGGCACTTTTGTGGTCACACCTTGCTCCTGTATTATACTGGGACAGCCTTAGAGGACACTTCAAACTGTCTTCATTGAACTTGTCATCTCCTTTAAGTCACCATCCTGTCCTTCAAAGGCTGGACTTTGGGGGCCCAGAAGCATCCAGGAACACTTGCTTCAAGCAAGGCCAGCTCACTATACTGCCAGTCCCAATTCTCACAGTACCTGTGGAAATCTTGTGGCCCCAAACCTGAGCATATCTGTTGTCCCATGCGATACTTAAAATGAGGCAGACCTCAGTTCTAATGTGGTACTCTGGTCAGCTGCTCTCATCTCTTCATCTCACCAGCCAGGCTGTCTGTGCTGCCCCTGGAGGTGGGGATAGAGCTCAGGCAGGAAGTCAGGACCAGCCCAGCCTGAGGCAGAGACTGGAGAGCACTGACCTCAGAGCTTCTCAATTCTGCTCTGCTTCTACTGCAGAGACTTGGGCAAGCCTCCCTCCCACCACCCTTCCCCCCCTTTACTTGTCTTGTCTGTAGGACTGAGGAATGATTCTTGGGAGGTTGAGCAGATGGGCTGATGGGAGACCTGTTTCTCAGCTGTAATACAGCACGCACGCACACACACACACACACACACACACACACACACACACACACGAGGCTGTTCAGGGCATCAGAATGGGAGAGGGGTCATGGAAATGGGGCTAGACCAAGTTCCATCCATTATGTTGCAGATTTTGGCTTCCCAGCACATCTCTGGGGCCAAAAGCAGGCCCTGCCAACAGCGAGGCTGGGCTGCTTCACAACTCCCGGGCCCCCAGAGCTTGGAAAACATTGTGGAAGAGAGACAACTGCAGCCCCTCCTTTCCTGACAGACACTCCTGCCGTTCAGGCCTTCCTTGGGCACCTTCTCAAGGCAAGAGAGTGAGGAAGGAGTAGAAGAGTCTTCTTCAGAGATGTAAGGCTGACATTTCCCAGGCCCTGACCTGCCCCGACCCAACATATGTGCTCAGCACCCCACAGACAGCCCACATGTGATCATGGGGTAGAAACAACCAGTGTGGCCTTCCAGAAGGATGTGGAAGAAATGGTCCAGGTCTAAGAGCAGGAATGGGGTGGGTAGAGGGAACACCACCTGACTGCTTGACTGGCTGTGTATGCAGCCAGGAGCTCTCTCCTCAGCAGAAAGAGCTCTGTGAACAATGAGAGCAACCCCCAACGCTTCCAGAAACCATGCTTGGGGAAATGGGATATTGCCAGACTGTCTTTGGTGGTAGAGCTAGCACCAGCTGTGGGCACTGCCCTCCTCCTCAGAACATGGCTTCTCTCGTGGAACAAATGCCAGGCATTTCCCTACCACTCGCCAGGCTTGCAAAGAAGTCTTGATTCCTTCTGCTCAAGAAGCAGCCTGGCATCTATGTCTTGATCTATCTCATCTATGTATGTCTACAGATTCTGCAGTGGAACTAAAGTTATTTGCCATTTTCCTGGTACCTTTCCTCTTGTGTTCCTTGAGTAATCTTATGAGTTTCTTACAACACCCCCACCTCCCAGAGGGGGAGATAGTAAGAGCCCTCATAGGCTGGGAGATTTTCCCAAGATTCCATGTAGAAGGCAGCTGACTCCAGGGAACCTTCCCTATTTCCTGTTCTCCACTAGATAAGTAACCAGCAAATCTTCCCACCACCACTCCCCTCCCCTCCCCCCATCATGCCTATCTCTGAGATAGTAGCTAGAATGAAGGTGCTGGTGGTACTCAGTGCTGGAACAGAGGAAGATGTCTCAGTGAATTCAAGGAGGTTCGGTCTGTTCCCTTTGAGGCTTCTCTGAAGGGACATTATTCATACATCTTTCCAGCCACTGCCAAATATTTAATGAGCATCTACAGAGGGTCAGGCGCACTTCCCAGCTGCTGCATCATATGCATGACTAAGAAAGAGAAGGCATTTTTTGTTCTTGTGGCAACTGTGCTCTTGTGGAAGAGTTGGCAGCAAATTCCAGCAAGAAGAGGAGCTGCTGAGGCTATGCCCCAAATCATGGGGCTCTGCAGGAGGCTCAGGCAAGCTGGGGAGCAGGAGATGGCTGTCAGGTGAAAGAGGTGGTCAGGGAGATCCTCTACTAAAGGTGAGACCTGAGCAGAAATGTGGGGGAAGAGAGATGACTATCCAGGGGCAGGTCCAGGGTCTTAATGAAAAGCTTCAGAGGCAGGGATGGGCTTCGGGTGAGGTTTAGGAAACTTTGGGGGTACATTTATGTAAAGGCAGAGAAAGCATTGTTAAAAGGGAGGAGATGAGGCACAGGAGTGAGGGCGGGGCCCCTGAACCCTGCTTTTCATCTGGGAGGCAGAGCTAATACTTCTTAGGTCTGATCCACATGCTAAGCAGGCCACTCTGGGTTCTGGATTGGGCTAAGTGGAAAGGAAGGAAGGATGCTGGGACATGTGCTAGCTGATTCTTGTCCTAATTTTCCAGGCTCAGCCTGCAGCTCTAGGCCAGTTTCTTGGCTCTGGAGCTGGGGCTGGAGGCTGAGATCTGAGCCTTTCTCTCTCCATGTAGGGCCCTGCTGCTTGTTTGGTTTACCAGTTCAGTCATCAAAATTATTTGTGTAATACTTACAACTACGGGATATACAAACACACAATACTTTTAATTAAAGAATTTAAATAAGGGCAATTAAACCTGGCAGGAGAGAAGCCACAGCACACAGAGGGCTTAATTGGAATGGAAACCAAATTAAATATGGAAGAAGCCATTAAAAACCAAAGCGGAAGTTGAATGTATAGGACGAAGAATACTAATAACGGTTCCTAGAGTCAGCCCCTGCCACAGTCCCGTTTTCCTTTTCTGTTCCTCTAAAGGAGTAACTAAAAAAGGCCCAAGCAGAAACAAGGAAGAAATGACTCTTGGGCCTTGGTCGGAGTGACCATGTGACCTGGGGAATGGCTGAGCCATTCTGGGCTTCTGTCTATCATCTCATTTACCATCTTGGACCACTCAAGATCTTAGCACAGAGGACTATGGATACTGGGATCTATGGAAGTCATCATCCTTGCAACCCTCAGGCACAGACTTCTCTACCATAGTTGCCCCAAGGGTATGTCAGATGGTAGCTAGGTGTGGGTCAGATAGCCGTAAACTATTCTCACCCTACTTGGGAGGTGCATGCTGGGGTGTCTTCCTCACTGTAGCTCTGAGAGGTAGAGATGAAGATTTTTTTATTTAATAAAACTAGAGGATAAGAGGTTTGGGAGCTGGCTCAGAGTCTCCCGGTTAGCAAGTGTTGAGACCAGGATGGAAGCCCAGGGCTCATCCACTGGAGAGGAGAATCACCAGAGTACTCAGGAAACTCAACCACTACCCTGCTTTCAGATTCAGTAGGTCTCAGACAAGGCCTGAAAATGTCCCAAGTGCTGTCCTAATGGCAGTGCTGGTATGGGTCCAGCTTTCAAGGATCAACAGCATCTGTGACCCTGTTGAGGAAAGGCCTGGCTTGCATCCGTGAGCAAGAGCTTCTGGGATGCCTGGACTGGCTTTGCTTGTAGTGGGATGTACATCTGAAGTCAAGTGTGTACCAGATCCTAGATCCTGGATTCACAGACTTCTGCTTCCCTGAGAACTTTTACTCCACCTTCCTTGCTAATGAATTTTCCAAAAGGCAAGGAGCCCTGTGGGTCCTGGGCTTTAAGCTCAGCCGTTGAGGAGTTTCTGGGTTAAGTACTTAATGATTGGTAATCAAATACTTCAAAGCTTGAGCAGGACATTAGGCCTAGTTACAGAAAACCCAAGATTAGGTGTTTTGTATAGTAAAGTGTTCTTTGTGTAGTTTGAATATTCAACACTTACTATGTTCAATATGCACTTCAGTGTTTTCTTTCTTCAAAGGGCTCACCCAAGCCTAAGTGGGACTCTGCCTGGGACTTGCTGTGTGAGGCCATGACTGAAAATGGGTATTTGCAACATCAAGTAAGCAAGGACAGGTAGAAAGGGGTCTGAAGACACAAATGGCTGGCCAAGATAGCTATGATCCTGTGCATTCATACATGCCTGACCCATCAGGGAGACCCCAGCTTCAAATTCCCACTAATGGGTTTTCTGGACAAAGACAGAGCCATCCCAGTGTATGGACTCTTGAGACAGCATCCCTGTGTCTGACTTCTAACAATTACTTAACTTGTCTGTGCCTCAGTTTCCTCATCTCTGCAGGTGCCTCATAGCCCTGCCATGGATTCAAAGTATTACTTATAAAAAGTTAACATAGTGCTTGGTATGTTATAGACACTATATAAATATTTGATTTGTTTTAAAATCCCATGCAGTTCTGGGGAGCTGAGCAATCACATCTGCCCCTGGCCCTGATCGCTGCAGGAAGAGAAGGAAGAAGAAAATGCTGATTGCTCTAATTTTAAAAATAACTAAGAAAACAGGCTCTAAACAAAGCACTGTCAGTCACTGGGAACTGGACAGTCCTACTCGCACCCTTTCCTATGACCTGGAAATGAAAGGCTGCTTCATCCCAGAGCCATAATGAAACACCCGATTATAGCCCTTTCTTTTCAGCACAAAAGGTTCTCAAGGCTGGATGTGCTGACAGTGCTTGTGTTGGAGCTGGGGAAAGTCCAGGGCTCCTCCTCCCCTGAGTGGAGGACGCTGGGGCAAGGTTAGAAGTGCCTCTGGGAAATGTGCCTGAAGACAGCTTTTATTTTTACAGCAGAATATTTGTCTCCTATCAGGTTAGCACATTAGACCCCAGAAGGCAAAACCAACCTCGATAGCAAGCTGGCCTTTCTCTGGGCTTTCCCAAGACATCTACTCATGCTCCCTAAAACTCTACTTTCCTGGCACCAGCAGACGCCTTTGCTCTTATTGACATTCCTTCCAAGAATGCAGCAAGTCAGGGCTGGGAAGTGGGCCTTCCTCCACATAACTTTGGATTCTCAGCCATGTCAATACTTCCACAAAGAACTGATAGTTGGGTGGTGGCTAGCATAAAGTACAAGCTACAGTGCCCGACAAATTTCTCAAAATATTCAAAACAATTTGTACTCTGCTCCGTGGAATATGAACATTTGCTTAATAGATTTCTTCCACATCACTCACAACTCTGGTTATAGGAAGAATCTCTCTCTCTCTCTCTCTCTCTCTCTCTCTCTCTCTCTCACACACACACACACACACACACACACACACACACACACACACAATGTGTTTTGCATGCTCCTAAGGATAGTAAATAAGGCCAATGAAAGTAAGTGGTTTTTTTTGTTTGTTTGTTTGTTTGTTTTTTTGGTCTTTAGGCACACATTTAGCTCAGGATCTGGTGATCAGGAGTCCTCTAAGATCCGTACATTTTAAAGGGCCCCTTCATTTGGTCAACAGCACACTGTATGTCTGTGCTGGTTGTATTTTGTCAACTTGACACAAACCTAGGCAGATATGGGAAGAAGTGATCTCAACTGAGAAATTGCCCCCATTACACTGACCTGTAGACAAGTCTGTGGGGCATTTTCTTGATTAATGGTTAATATGGGAAGGGCAGGTCCAATGTGAACGGTGCTACCACTAGGCAGGTGGTCATGGTTTGTATAAGAAAATAGGTTGAGCAGGTGAGGAGAAGCGAGCCAGTAAGCAGTGTTCCTCTGTGGCCTCTGCATCAATTTCTGCCTTTAGGTTCCCTCTGGAGCTCCTGCCCTCACTTCACTCAGTGATGGAGATATGGCTGTGTAAGCCAAATCAACCTTTTCCTCCCCAAGTTGCTTTTGGTGGGTGTTTTTTATCATAGCAGTAGACAGCACAGTAGGACAGTGTCCATTCTGTCCCAGACTTTCTGTCATCTGGTGGAGATGCCTAAATCGTGAGAGACATTCTTGTTATCCATGCTTCCGGACATTTGAAGAGAGTGGCCATGGTGGAATGTCATCATTCTACCAGGTAACAACCACCATTCCATCATGTAAAGGGGGCTGGACCACAAAATGTGATGAAGACCCTCATTTAACTTTGGCTTATTCTCAGTGTACAGTGTTTTGCTCTGGGCCAGCCCAGTGGGACTTGTAGTTGGCACACAAAGCTCAAGGTCTCCAGTCTAATTTAAGTAGCTTAAATCAGTAGAGCTTCAGGTCCGAGAAGGTGTGAAAACCATCCAGTTCAACTTCTATGGATCCCAATGCCTGGCCCCTCAGGGATACACCAACCTCATGGACAACTCTGACCCTGGCTCTTGATTTTTCCCTCTCTGATCTTCAGAGCTCCATGGGAGAAGCCTGCTCCTCTCCGCACTTGCCAGTCCTTGAGACTCCAGACTGAGGAGCTCAGAGCCTTTTGCCATCTGTCTGGTCTCCAGCACTCCGGTCCCTTTCAGATGGCCTTGGCAGACCATTCTTTGCTCTATTGATGCCCTTCTGGTGACACAGTGTCTGCTGCTTCCTTCTTCTTTTCCTGGTCCACAGGTCACCAAAATACCTCTTTCACTAATGCTATACCCCAGAGTTTTAGAGTGTCCTTCAAATCCTAGGCTGAAGAGAACTCTCAGAAGACTGAAAGCTGTACACTTAATTAATAGGAATTTATAATACCAGGGGATAGGCAGTTTGGGGATTTCTTTAATGGGGAGGGGGATTAGGAGTTAGAAAATGCATAGAAAGTAACAAACACCTAGTATTTCCCGTGTTAAGGAGGTTTCAGCATGTGGATAGAAGTGATAGCTATTTGGACAGGAGGAGCCTTACTAACTGCTCTTCAAATCTAGAGGTCATTATGGATTATTAATATATCCCACTCTGACCCCTGCCCAGTCACTATCACTAATCCATCACTGTGACTAACGAAGCACTGATATGTCTCCCAAGGTCCTTCCAACAGCTCTCTCCATGGCTACCAAATCCTCCCAGCTATCTTGGGGATAATGGAACAGCCTCTTCCTTACCTGATCACTGCCTCTAGTCTCTCTTCTACTCTACCCAGCTGCCATGGGTATTTTCCTGATCTCACCAGGGATACTACTATGGTTTAGACAAGGTTTGTCTTCTTGCAGTGACATGTGTCCTGGCTGTGATAGTGTTTCAGTGATGGGTACTTTAAGAGGTAGGGCCTATTTGGAGGTCCTTAGGTCACTGAGGGCCTTGCCCTCCATGGAATCCTTGTGTTGGTTCTCATGAAAACATGTTGCTACCAAAGGTAGCCTGAGCTCCATTTTATTGGGAACTCCCATCTCTAGCTCTGGTAATGCTATCCTTCTTCTGAATCAACAGAGCTGAATTGACATAGAGTTGACCTAGAACTGTGAATTCAAGTAATGGAAATTAACCACCACAGCTTAAGAGCTTCCCTAGACCCTCCCTTTGCTTGATGAAATCTAAACTAGGGTGTGGCTTTCACACACACACACACACACACACACATGCACACGAACACACACAGTACACCATTCCATTACACTCTAAATTCTACTCACGCCACAGAGCACATAGATCTTCTGAAAGGATGCTCAGTTTTGTTGCCTAGGTGGAACTTCTGTTTGGGGAGCACTCTTCCCTTCTGATGTCTAGGAACTGTTTCTACAAGCTTTCAACAGCCACATCAAACAAATCACACACATGAGTCCATCCTTGAGTTCTGTACATGGAGCCAGTCACCCCGGGCTTCCAGAGCCCTGCACAGCCCTTGGTTTCTGCTCTCATCAGCCTGCTTGGTTGTGTTTACACGCCCATGAGCTCCTTGAGGGCAGAGGCCATGTCTGATTCATGTCTGCATCCCCCTTGCCAAACCCCCATGCTCAATAAATGTTTGATGAACAACTGAAAGAAAGAATGTTCATCATCAGAAAATTGCTCATCAGAGCCCTGTACATCAGCGTTGCCAGGAGATGTTTTCATCAAATGTGGTTTCAGAATGTCAGCATCTCAGTTCAGTCAGAAGCACTGGAAATTCAGAAGGGCTTGTAGAGGTTAGAGGGGGCACAAACTATTTGTTAAACAGAAAAGCAAGGTATGAGATGGAACAAAGGTATGCAAATGTGTGCATATGTGTGTGAGAATACCACTGATTTATTTTTAAATTAATTCAGGGTGTCTGTGAAGTTTAAATGTGGTCCTCAGGAGAGTAAATAATGCATACTTTGAAACCAGAAAAGAGATTCCAAATGAACCCTGAGAAATCTCCTTCCTGCTCAGCTTCTGCAGCAGAACATTCTAGTTGGTTGGGTCACTGCAAAATTTGCAAAGATTAAAATGTGTTACAAGAAAATTAGCCTGAGCACAAGATGATGTGTGTGTGTGTGCATGTGTGGCATTCACAAGACAGGGCCTCAAACTGACCCTGGTGCTCATCCGTTCAGCTAGGCTGGCTAGTCTCCCAGCTCTGGGATTGCAAGCCTACACCACCACACTCATTTGCTTGTTTGTTTTTAAGTGGGTACTGAGTATTGAACTTAGGTTTTCATGTTTGTGAGGCAAGTATTTTACTGACTGAGCTATCTCCCAAGCTTAAGCACAAGACTTTAATCATTTAAGAGGCTCCAGGCTTCCTTTGGCCTTGGGAGCAGTAACCCTTTGTCAAAGAGCACTGGATGGATAGATTCCAGGCCTCCTGCTAAATATCGATCATTGTACATCAAACAAAAATTGCACATCTAGTCATTATTGAATAGTGAATGAGAAGGGGCTGTTCTGGGTTTGCAAACTAGGAGTTCAGAGACATTACTTCCAAACAATTCCAGTTGGTTGAGGGAGCAGAGATGCGGTTGCCAGGCACCTGGGGAGTTTTAATTAGACATGTGCTAAAGTGGTGAAAACTGCCTGGCCCCCCAGAGTGCTCCACAGCAGCACTGTCTGCTTGGCTGGTCAATGAGTCCATTCAGGTAGGAGTCCTGTGGGGCTACCTGTTCAAGATTACAATCTGAAATGGAGGAAGGAGAAAGCTCACTGGGAGATAGTTTGTCTTGAGGTTGAGGCCCACAGACAGACTGACAGACAGAACTGTCCACCTGCTGTTTCCAGAGTTGCTTTTCAAAGCCTGAAAAGGGATCTGGGAGATTAGGTAAAACAAGAATAGTCACATTTGGGTGATGCCAAGTCTCCAGGGCCCAGGACACTCTTCTGGCCTGTGACTCCTATAGGTTATGGCAAGATAGACCCAAAGCAGCTGTCTCCATGCCTTCAGGGAGGCAAGGTACATGCTCACCTACACTGGGGCTCAGCCACACCTGTAAACATAATTAGCCTAAGTATTAAAGTCTGAGACCCTTGGGTCAGTCTTGGATGCTGCCTGGGCAGTGGCCTTGAGGCAGGCCAGGATCCTGAGGGCCCCCAATGTCATGGTGCAGAGAGAGTTGAGAATATCTAACTTTCAACCTGAATTTCAGTCTCCTGCTAACTCTTCATCCTGTCCCCTTTCCTTTCTTGAAAATTCTAATCCAGCTCCCCAGTCTCCACCAGAGGGGGCTTTTGAAAGCCCAGACTTAAATATGCCCTGGGGCTGTACAGCCTCCCACTTCCTTGTAGCCTCTGTGGTGGATAAGGCCCCCGGAGTCCCTTCCAGACTTTGTTCTAGTAACTCCCCACTGTGCTGTCCAGGCTCAGGCCATGCTCCTCTGAGAATTGACTCTGGTGTAGGTTTTGATGGCTCACCTTCTGGCTCATGCTCTTTCCTCTATCAGAAGGAACACTTGCAATGTTCCAGTGCCCTGGCTTCTGAAAAGCCACCAATCCTGTCCCACTTGTTTCCTAACTTCCGGAGCCATTCCAAGTCAAACTTAGCCCAGTAGGCCTAGCAGAATGCAGCAGGAGTGGCTTCCATGGACCCCGGTATGACTGTCAAAGGCCCTGAAGTCTCAGGCATAAATGTGTCTTCATCCTACCAAAGTCAGCCTCACCCACTCTCCAGGGAAAACTGTCCCTCCTCTGTGTTCCTCAACCTGTAAGCTTGCTTTGCTCCAGGTCTGGGACAGGAAGCCACAGCTATATTTCCACACACACCAAGACCTCAGAATCTTCCTTGGTCACACCATGCTGACCCTCTTCAGCCCATGAAGGAAGGAAGTCTCATTCTGTATCCCTCTGGGACACAAGGATAGTAGGGGACAGGGACAAGAATCTTACCAGGTACAGTGCTGATCAGCAACAGGGCATGCCTGGGGAACCTAGGGTTTCAACAGGATATAAAGGAGGAAGAACCAAATGTCACCCCCCAGCCCCAACTGGGGCTAGCTTTCCAGGGGGCCATACCATGACTAGAAGTATAAAAGGGAATTTCGGGTGTTTTGTGAACAGCACTGGGAATGGTGCATATGCTAGCTGCTTGCTCTTCCTCTTGGAAGTGAGGCATGACAATGGTTGGCCATGATGGGAACTAACAAAGTCTCTCATCCCTGTTTCTTTTCATTGAATCTTTCACACTTTGCAGGTCTACCTGGCCTGTACCCGGAGCTGTCAAAGCACCCTCTACCTGCCTGTGGTGAACTTGCTAGGTTCCCTATAAACCACCTTCCTGGCTATGGCTCTCAGTCCTAGTCTCTAACTAGTCCTTAAACGTATGACCTTGATTTGAACTTGCTGTTTAGTACTGACCTCCATTACTCACCTAAGACAAGGAAGGTGCTCTGGAAAATACCCTGTTCCTATACCCAGACAACAAGCAAAAGACACTGGTACCCACAGAGTATGATATATCTCCCATTACCAGTATCCTCCACCCCCATGCAGAGGACAGTAATTAGATCTAAGTCAGCCCCACCCACTCCAACATCCTTCTTCCTTATGGCAGAAGCAACAGACTGGGAAGTTTGAATGATGGGCTTCAGCCACTTAGTCTCCTGAATGTTGACTGTCCCTCCTGCCCTCCCCTGCCCCTCTTAAGGCCCCCAGGTACCCTGGAGTTCTAGGAACATATGGGCTCCTTCACATCCTGTAACAATCAGCTGCCTTGCCATCTAGAAGTCCAGCACTCCCATCTGTGGCAGAAACTGACCCTAACAGCAGACTTCCTGTGGTGGGGAGCTCTTGGGTCAGAGTCCATTGAAAACTTGGTGTTTGAACCTTGGGATGTTATTTTATAATGAGAGATACAGTGGCCAAGGAAAGGTAAACAGTTAAATGTGGGCCTCCAAATTGATGATGACCAGGGAAAAGAAGCTCCATGGTCAATGATATGGGGATTGCCCTTTACAAATGGTCCAGACACTGCCCTAAGGCAGAGCCTCATCTCTACAGTGACTTCTACCTGGGAGAACTGCCAGTGCAGCTTCATCCTCTTGGTCTTGGCATAACTGCATTCGATGAGTCGTGGCCGGCTGTTGACGTCCACCAGACACCGGTTGTCATCGTCATCAACAGTGGGGCTCAGGACACCGACATGGATCTGCTGGCTGCTTGTGTAGTACACATTCTGGGGGGTGAAGAGAAGCAGGAAAGGTCAAATGTCAATGGCCAGAGAAATGGAGGTTAAGTGCCCATTGTCACCGGTTAGCTGGCAAGAGTCCTTGGTGAGGAGAGATCCCTGATTTTTATATCCAGTGACATGCAGACTTTCAACTGGGACAGTGGACAGCAGGAGACCCTTTCAACTTCTGGTCCAGGAGAACATTTTGTCCACATGTAGGATGGAGACAAAACTTTCAAGAAATAAAACTTGCCTTCACCGCATGGCACACTCCACATTTTCTATTCTACTCTTGCATTGAAAAACATTGGCCATAACCTTTTAAATTGATTTTACCACCCACAGCTTTGAAAGTACCTCTTGAATCCATTATGTGCAGACTCACTGACTTCCTTCATAAATATTTTGTGCCAGATACTGCATTTGGCCAGGAGACATAAAGCACAAAGACTCAGGCCCTGCCTTTGAGGAGTATCCAGTATCGGGGGGCTGGGAAGTGAAAGAGAATTTCTATCTCTATTAAGACTGTACATAGCAGGGGCTAGTGATTGTTGTGAAGGGGCAGATGGTAAGTACTCTTAGCCTTGAGGGTATACTGCGGAAGCCTCAGGTCTACCCTCGTATGCAATGAGGCCTCATAGCTACGTCTTACATAATTTACAAAATTGCCTCTTTTTCCCCCTCCCCCTCTGGTCTTCCATCAAGTCATTAGCAAACTGACTATTAGCAAAACCCAACTAGAGGCCAGAGAACATCGAACCTCATTGAAGTATACCACAGAGTAGCCTCCCTGGGTGTGAGGAAGCAGGTGGAGACAGAGGGACAAGTATTACGACCCAATCTAGTCCTCTAATGTCAACGTTCAGCTCATCAGGTGAGGAAATCCAGGGATGAAGACGTCAAAATCACCAGCCTTACTGATTGCTCTCATTTCAGGGTAAAGGATGATAATGACCAAAGTTCTAAGCAGAGGTAAAAAGGTGCCCTGTCCAGCTCAACATGAAGATGTAGCCAGAACATAAGAGACAAGGATGCTTGGTAAAGCTAGCCATGGTTGATATATGAGGTTCTACTGCTTCTAGCCTGGGTTTCTAGGCTGCACCAAGGAAAGCTGAGGACCAGTTGAGAATTCTGGTTTATTGGAGTTGAGGAAGAATTTGACACAGGTAGGATTTAGAAGCTTCAACAGTTGTGCAGTTAAGCATTGCATTCATCCATCCATCCAAATAAGAAATCTATCTTCAAGTTGAGTTCTGAGTACACAGAGGTGAGAAAACTGTAGTTCTGGTGTGGTCAAAGCATTGCTAAATCTAGGAGACTGGGTGGGAAGGTCAATCTTCTCTGTCAACTGGATTGGATTTAGAATTACCTAGGGCATGCACTTTTGGGTGTGTCTGTAATGGAGTTCCCAGGGAAACTTACCTGGGGTAGGGAGTCCCAGGCTGGGAATAAAAAAAGAAACAGCAAGCTGAGCAGCAGCTTCCCTCTCTCTGCTTCCTGACTGTGGGCAGTATGACCAGTTGCTTTGTGTTTCCTCGGTCATGCTGGCCATGCCCCGACAGGCTGTAGCCTCATACCACGAGCCACAGTTAACCTTCATTCTTTGAATTTCTTGCCAGGCTTTTTGGTCAAAGCAACAAAAGAGTCATGAACAAGCCAGCCACACATCATGAATCAATGTAGCTAAGTACACCAACATGGCACATGAGTTACCCCCACCTCTCTCTGGCTTGCTCTAATTTGTCCACCTTTGAGCCAGAAACAAAAAGTCATCAGCTTCCAAGGCCTTTCCTGAATGTGCAGAAGTGCACAGCCTCAGCCTGCTACCAGTACTTTCTTCAGAGAGTAAAACAGCTGTTTGGGTCCTGAAGATAAAAGCCAAATGATCTCAGAACAGGGGAGCTCTTGGTGGTCACTGTGGAAGCCAGGACCTAGGCTCTGAAGCATGACCTCCAAAAGAATGATGGCTAGGTCCCAGTCACTTCTCTCCCTTCCTGCATCCTGTCACCAGGGACTGCCTCTCATCTCCAGGGTGGGGTCCACAGACACAAATTGGCTACCCAGGCAATAACTGAAATCAGTTTTATCCACTTAGCTGCTTTAAAGTGCCTGAGGAGATGCTTTGAGAGGTATGTGTGCACTTACTAGCTGCTACAGCTGTCACCAGAACTGATTATTGCTCAAGAGTCTCAGAAGATCATAATAAGGACAGACAGTTGTTTGTCATTTAAAAAGCCAACAATCAGTGGAACCAGGAAGCTAGCGGATCACGGAGACAGATTTGGCAAGGAAGGCTCCCTCCAGTCTTCCCTTGGACATCTCAGAAGCCCAGCCAGTAGCACATTGAATCAATAAATGGCCTGAACACATAAAATAGGGAATATTTTGTGCAAGATACCCCTTGTTCAATACCCACAGGACCAGCAAGCATAGTCATGTTTTCAAAGCAATGAGGGGCTTTGAAAGTTGAAGCAAGAAGTGATTTAGAGCTGTAGTCTCCAATGGGGGTTAAGGGGATAGTTATGCTTACCAGGGGTCATTTGGGATGCCTGAACATAAGCTTTTTGGTTATGACTTGGAGAAGGAGAGGTTCCTGGCACCCGGGGGTAGAGTATACAGCACCGCTTAGTAAAGTCAAACTGCCTGGCTCAAAATCTCAGGAGTATCCTTGTCAGGAGGCCATGGTTTCAACTTCTAATAGTCAAGCTGAAATATCTGTGGTTGTACTATACCAGAGCAGAAGGGGCTCACACCATCTATCTCATTACCCTGAATGGGGCTATGGGTCAAGCACAGGATTTGAGTACCCCATATCCACAATTGGGAACACAGTGCTTCTGGTATCAGAGTTTTAAAAGGATTTTTACAATATCAACCTATACATTCATAAAGAATTATCTTGGAGATGGGACCCAAGTCTAAACACGAGGTTTATGATTCATACGTACTCATTCACATTGTATAAAGGCAGCTCTCTACATAACTACCTCTCATAGAAGGCCAGGCTTGGGATTTTCTGTGTGAGTACTCAGAAAGTTTCAGATCAGTCTCTGAGAGACTGAATCACCAAAGAACATACATGGTCTGGACCTAGGCCTCCCTGCACATATGTAGCAGATGTGCAGCTTGGTCTTCATGTGGGTCCCAAACAACTGGAGTAGGTGGCTATTCCAAAAGCTGTTTACTGTCTGTGGAATATGTTCTTCTAGCTAGGCTTCCTTGTCATCCTCAGGAAAGGATGTGCCTAGCCTCACAGAGACCTGAAGTACCAGGATGGAGGTATTCCCGGGGAGGTCCATCCACTCAGAGGAGAAGAGGAAGGAGGATGGGGAAGGATTGTGGGAGGGGGTGACCCATAGGGGAGCAGTGAGCAGGATATAAAGTGAATAAATAAATAGAAAATAAAATTAAATAAATTTTTAAAAGTTTTGGATCATGGGACATTTCAGATTTTGAATTTCTACCTGCATTACCCTTATCTTCCATTTAGCAGATAAAAGATTGAGGCAAATTAAGTTATTTGAGAGGAACTAAATGCTAGTCCAAAGTCCCACATCAGTGACTAGCATTTAAACTGTAGTCTGATTTCTGAACCAGGCCCAGGACCATTAACATCCCAGATCTAGTTTCCTGTATCCCCTTAACCTCCAGTGAGTGGGCTGGAAGGTGCCAGGGGCTGCCAGGAGACTGGCTTGCACATGATCCTTTGGAGCCACCATGGGGCATGGACTGCATACTAGAGGATAGGAAAGCCTCTTACTAAAAGACCAATAGCACACAGCAGCCAGGAGTGCTGAGACAGCAGCATCTTGTCAGTAACTGTCAGAGGCAGAGGCGGGCTGTTATCCTGTCTGGATGTTTCACAAATCCCCAGGGGCATAGAAACGATACCCTGACCACTCAGTTCCTCTCTAGCTATAATGATGGATTGTATTCCTTCTCTGCTCAGCCCTGCACAGCTCAGCAGGGCTGCACACCTGACTGGCATTTTATTCTGGTGCTTGATGGGGAAAGAAAAATCACCTGCAACTCCAAGAACAAACATCCGGGTCTCAGGTCTCACATGATTGTAACTGTCACCTTCTCCAGGCCAGAGCCAGGAGTAATGATGAGCAGCTGAGCTGAAGACAGCCATGGAATCCACGGAGTCCTGCCTGCATATCACTATCCTCAGGGTTACAGGGCCAAGGTTGGGCAAAGAAGTCAGGAGGATGACCTTGCTTGAGTCCTTCACCTCTGACAAGGCCATACCCAGTAGGATGCATGTGGACCCTGATACTAGATGTCTTAGTTAGGGTTTTATTGCTGTGAACAGACACCACGACCAAGGCAACTCTTTTAAGGCCAACATTTAATTGGGGCTGGCTTACAGGTCCAGAGCTTCAGTCCATTATCACCAAGGTGGGAGCACAGCAGCATCCAGGAAGGCAGGATGGGGGAGCAGCTGAGAGTTCTACATCTCATTCCAAAGGCAAACATGAGAAGACTGGCTCCCAGGCAGCTAGGACAAAGGTCTTAGAGCCCACGCCCACAGTGACACATCTACTCCAACAAGGCCACACCTCTTAATGGTGCCACACCCTGGGCCAAGCATATACAAACCATCACACCAGAGTTCCCATCCTGTAGGTTTGCGGATGGGTCACAGCATCCATCCTTCACAGCTTTCAAAGGTCACTGACTGGCAGGACTCTCACCGGGTAGAGGAGGCTCATAGGAAGGGAGAGGGGGGAAGAAAAAAACAAAACCAAACCTCTTTTGGTGTGGGTTTATTAGGGCTTCTGTTATATATCTCCATGCTCAAGGTTACCTTCCATCTGTGAGGTCAGGGAAACAGGCTACTTGCAGTTTTGGGAAACAATCTGACAAGGTCTTAAGGAGGCCTCCTTCTCTTTTACTACCTGGAGGATGTCCCCGGGTAGATTAGATTCCTAACAGTTCAAGGCCTGCATCTCCCTTCTGAGGTTGGAAGCCCAATGGTCCTCTTGCTACTCAGCAGCCCTGGGTTGGAGACAAGGCTCCATCTCTATTCAGCCCATCTCTCAGTGAGTTTAGCACAAGCAGAACTTGGCTCCTGAGGGCCATTGCAAACTTCTTCCCTTCAAAGCCACCAACAAGCCCCGGTCAGAACTACTCCTATCAGCTACTCTCCACTGTGTCCTGGGCATCATAAAGGTCTCTGAGGTCACTATGGGTCGGGATCGGGGCCTGGGCCCTTCCCCCAAACCTGTCTTGAAGATATTTTTCTTTCTTATAATTCAGAGTCATTAGATATTTTGTTGGAACGAAAGTTTACAAAGTCTGGAAAAACCAAACCAAACAAAACAAAAAAAACTAAAAAAAAAAAAAAAGATTGACAGCTGAGCCAGGTTTGGAGGTGACTTCCTATAGCTTCAGCACTCAAGAGGCAGAGGCAAGTGGACCTCTGTGAGTGAAGGCCAGCTGGGGCTACATAGTGAGACCTTGAAGGAGGCATCTCTCAATGGGACACCATGGATCAGCAAACCTTTCTTAGCTTTCACCCACCAACCAGAATTTGCAAACACTGGCTTAAAGGCTTCCCCTACATTTCCAGCCTTCCACCTCTGGCATCCCAGGCCATGGCCAATCGGCAAGTCTTCCAGCCTTCATATTCCCGTTTCCACACTTCATGCCGTAGCCTCTATATAAATTCTAGAACCCTCCACACAAAGCAGGAATGGGGTGACCATCCTTAATGACATACATTAGTCATGTTTCTGCTGCTGTGACAAGACACCCTGATCAACCATCAAGGAGGGAAACAAAGGGTTAATTTCCTCTCAGAGTTCCAGAAGGATGGAGTCCATAATGGCAGGGAAGGCACAGAGCAGGAAGCTGGTTGGTCACATTTTCATCATCATACAGGAAGCAGAGAGCGGAGTGGAAATGGAAACAGTTATAAACCCTGAAAGCTCACCCCTAGTGATGTACTTCCGGCAGCAAGGCTCCACCTCCCAAACAACGGCCACTAACTGGGGACCAAAGGTTCAAACGCAGGAGCTTATGGGGAACATTTCTCATTCAGACCACCACAAGATAGAGATGCTTTTCTGGGCACAGCTTTAGCTCTGGATCTCCTCCTATCACTGGGCACAGGCATTGGAGTCTTTGTCCTCCTCCCATTAGTGTTTCCTTGGCAACATTGTTGCTCTATGGATTCCGTGCCCTTGAAATATAAGCTAACTCAGAGATATGCAGCCTCTGGCATGGAAGGGTATTAGTGGTATTTGGCTGATACCTGCCTGAGGTTGAAGGGGGGGATAGAATGGAAAAAGTGGAAAACCATGGTGAGATGCTCCCCGCAGTATGTTCTAGCACCGCAGGGGAGAAAATAACTATGTTTGGCTAGTCCTGTCAATGACGGGGCTTAGGGTACACAAGCCTCCTCAAGGCCATTTCTTTGGCACTTAGTCTGAAGACTACTGAAGCCTGACATGAATTGAGGGATTGAGGAGCCAGCTCTCTGTGGGGGTAGGCTGCATACCAGGGCATCTTATACTAGGAAGAGTCAAAAGGAGGTAACTGGGAGAGTAAGAGCAGGTAACTGAGGGGAGGGTCAAACTGTGGACGGCCATCTAACAGAAAGATGACAAATGTGCAGTGGATGAGGCTGGAGGGTCCTCAAGATTTCAATGCCATCAAGCTAAGGGTTCCGCCCTTGTTGTATATCTCATTCATCTAGGGACCTTAGTTAAAAGCTATAAGCTACTGACTCCGGAGTGGGTCTAGGTCTAGGGACTGTCATGGTTTGAATGTGAAACATTCCCTGTAGGGACACATGTTTGAACAGTTAGTCCCCAGCTGGTGGAAGCTGCTCTCGAAGGCCTGGGAAATTTCAGGAGCTGGAGACTTGTTACAGAAAGTGGGTTACTGGAGGCAGGACTTGAAAAAGGCCAGCCCCACTTGTCTGCTTCCTGTTCCACTAAGCTATCATGAGTGTACAGGGTGAAGCATCTAGGCTACACACCCCTGCCCCCATAAATCTACCTACCGCCATGCCTTTCTCTCCACCATGAATTATGTTTCCTTAACCCCCCTTAAGAGACTTATGGTTCGGTGTCTGGTGACAGTGACAAGAAGAGTACCCAACACAGGGATTATTCCAGAAGAGTCTAGTGTGTAGCCAAGATAGAAAAATAGCTCATTGCAGGAGACCCTGAGAAGTGTAGACACAAAATGTAGGGGTGCTATGGTGAAACTGAAAATGTTGAAAGCCCTAAGTGTGGCCACAGGGTCTTCAGAGCAAAAGCAAGACACCGACACCGGCAGTGTCTAGGGTTGCCCCATGAGGGCAGGTGACTGTACAGTGAGGATGCTGCCCTCTCTGTGCCTGTGGCCCCTTCTGAGTCTGACTGTAGGTGAGTCAGGCAAGCCACAGGCAAGGAGCTAGAAACGGCAGGGGTGGGGGAGGAGGGAGGACTTGGAGGCTTGCTTTACTCAATCTCAATTTATAGAGCAGTTCTGTGACATCCAGAAAATGTATTAGAAGTGGGCTTTTTGTCCTATTTACCCAAGGATGAGCCACAGGCCTCTGCAGACAGGGTGCACTGATTTAAAGGTTTGGTTATTGGTCATTAATCCCTTGACACAGAGGTTCATTAGTGTGCTCAGGGCCACAGTGCACTGCCAATAAATCAGGAGTTGGGGGTGTGTCACCAACCTCAGCACCAAGCCTATGCAGGGGAGAGAGACATGTACAGGAGCCACTGCTGTCTCTCTAGCAGCCATGTGTAAGGCTTCTAACCCAGCACACACACACCCAACTCATTTCTCCTGTGAATAGGTGACTTTAAGCTCACAAGTCCCCAAGCCTTATGGGAAGAGGTTTGTAATAATGGATGGTCTTGTTCAACTTGGTGGTAACTCCCTTCTAAAATGTCAGGCTCCCAAAGCAGACAGGAGCTAGACGTGCTCCTCCCTTGAGCTGATTCACGACATGTAGCAAGATGTCTAGAATCGTCTCCTGGTCAGGCTTGTAGCAGGGGATTGGTTAGAGTACAGTGGTGACCCAGGGCTGAGGTGACACACTCCACCCAGGAGGCCAGTGAGGGATGAGATTTGTGTCCAACCGAGAGTGGGATAACGTGCCCAGATCAAAGGCACAGAAGTGTGCAGCACAGGATCTATAGGGTGGTGGAGAGGGAGATAAGAGGAGTCATCTTGAAGATAGCACACTGGCAGTGGCTGGTGGCCTCACACTGTGCTCTGTTAACACACCTAAGGACTTTCTAGAATCTTTTAGTGAAAATACCCACGGTGCCTAAAAAGCAATGCTGGGCTGCAGCTGACTTAGGAAACACCTGAAGTTCAGTCTAGACTTTAGACAATGCCAGTTGCATGTGTGCAGAGAACCAGGGAGGACAGTGGAGCTGGTGGCTTTGAACTTGCGGCTGAGCAGAGAGGGCCAATCATGGAGCTTGGCTGCTGCTTCCCACTGTGAACCCAGGAGAGTGGCCTAGTGGCCCTCAAGCACTGTCACTGGGCTGGGATAATTAGCTTAGACTTACTGCTCTCAGAGTACTCAAAATGGTCCCTCCTCCTCGGAGTAGCCTTGAATCCTCCTCTGTTGCTACATATCCAATATCAAATATGTCAGATGTGGCTTCTTGTCTAGATTTGACCACTATGATATGCTCACATCCAATTAGGTTTCAGAGCTATAATGTGACCCATTGCCCCATCACCCCATATCTCTATATATGTTATATAGAGTAATAGACATACATGCATATATATATATATATATATATATATGAATATGCATAGTGCTTAGATCATGTATATGGAGTACACACATGAGAGAGATTTATTAAGTTCAGTTTGGGAGGTTCAAGTCCAAGATCTGGCAGACACGATGCTGTGAACTCTGTTATTTGCTAGATAACAATGATCAGGAGACAGAAAGAGTAAGACTGGGGAATCACAGCCTTTCTACTCTCATTAGGTTCCCTTTTCTATAAGTCCACTGCTTCCCCCACTGCCATTATCCTGGGGACCAGCATTTTATCTCCTCCATTTTTGCCCTGGGACCTGAGCATCCCGGATGGATGAGGCTGACCCATGGTGACCATACAGAGAGCTCTGACTGTTAGAAATTTACTAATTTCACCAACCCATAGAAACTGACCCTTGATGGGGGGTATGGTCAAATCTTAAAATCTGGGACACTGACTTTGGAGCCAATAAGTCCACAGTGAGGAAGCTGTCACCGGAGCCCATAAAGGTAGCGATGGCTTCTAGACAGCTTTTGGAAGATTGATGACTCACAGATGAAGAACAAGCTTTGTTTTTTTCCAGCTGCTTTTGGCAAGATGCTGCAGAAGAAAGAGAAGGTCAGAGAAGAAATGGACATGTAGCATGGCCGAGAAATGTTCGTTACTGTAAGCCTCGGAGATCCTGAGGTCATGTGTTACAGGGACATGACAAGCCTGCCTGATAAGCAGCTATTTGGTTAAGCTCCCTACCCCACAATACTATACAAAAATAGAGTCACAAAATTGAAAGCATGACCTTAGAAAAAGTACAGGGAACTCTGGAAGCACATGCCAAAGGGGCTAAGCTAACGTGGAGAAGGGGAAGGGATGATGTAGGAGACTCTTCCCACATCCACATTGCCTAGACTCCAGTCCCTGTTCCCATCTGCTTATGATACAGATAATGTATTCAGCTGCCATTCTCTCTGTTCACCTGGCTGTGAAAACAGGACTAACTGTAGTTATAGGGAAGGGGAATAGGGGTGACTAGTGCTCTGTGCTAGGTGACAGTGTCACTATTGTACTACTGTTCCCTGTTAGAGTCCAAGTTCCTGAGGACAATTACCATGTCTTCTCACCTTGCACTCCATTGCCTGCTGATCATCAAACCTATCGCTTGACACATAACACACAACCAAACATATTACTGTATCAGACTAATGTGTTGATAAAGTATACTAGAGACTCTTGAACTTTGACTTGGACATTCATCCAGACTTGTTCCCCGGTGCCTTCTTCATAATCCTTACTTCCTGACCCTCCAATAGTTATTTTTCATAAAACCCAGTGGATAAATGACTCTCCCCAGGACAAGGGTCTGACTATTTCCCCCAGGACATAGAGTGCTCTAGAGCAAACATTTATCTGCTCATTACCCCAGAAACAAGGAAGCTCTATCTCTTGCTGGTACAACCTACTTTAAGAGCTAATGCAGTTCCTAATAAGAAAGGTTATGTGTCATATGCAAATTATTCTTGCACAGACATGACCTTCAACTTCAGACAGGTCCCCAACTCTAACCAGCATCCTCTTGGGGCACTCGGGAAGCATCTGAGCTCTCTGTTCTCCCACAGACATCCCACTCACTGGCAAGGCAGCCCATGTGGTCCTGGACCAGCCACATCCCCTGTCCTGGGATTGCATCCCCTCCTGTCCTCACTTATTCCGAACCTGGGATGTGGCTTCGTTTATTACACTCTTTATCTGAATGCTGCTCTCTTTCTCTGGTTCTTCCTCTTAGCCTCTTGCCTGTTTATTGCTTTCCTTGGAAACAAGCTCAAGCACACACCTTTCTCACCCCCATAGTCCTTGATGGTCAGCCCTCTCTCTTTACTCCTCCTGAGCAAATGCTGGGTAGAAGAGGCCATAACCATCAGCTCATCTTCTTACCTACTTCCTACAGTAGGAACATCATTGCCATGGCCTCCCAGGGGCTCTACAACGATGTATACATCATGAAGGTTGGGACTCATACTGTGAGCAGTCCTCAGGTTCTATGTGCCAGGGTGAACCTTGCCATCATAGAAAGCCTCCAAAGGGGCAAGAAGGCAAATATTGGCCCATTCCACTTTATGAACATTCCCTTAAAAAGCTTTCACTAATCTCCTATTTAGTCTTTTGTTTAACTTGTTAAGCATCTATAAAGCCCCAGCCAAATAACACTGAGTGACTTCTGAGCAGCTTAGGCCATTCTGAGGATGGCAGAGATAATACGTAGATGCTGATATTTTCTGTAGCCAGTTCTGGAAGAACTAAGAGTGGCAAGTCCCTTTTCCTGCAGTGAAAATGTTATGAAATTTTTCTATTTGGTGTCCTTTACCCAAGCCGACCTCACTCCCACACATGTAACTGCATTGAATAGTGTATTTTTTTGAGCAAAGGAAAAAAATATAAAGCTGTCCTGGTGATTGATTTAGAAGGCCCAGCTCTACTTAAATCCCCAGCATATTAACACAGCACTGCCCTTGAGGGCTCCACCAAAGAGCTCCCCTTCCAGGGCTCACCCGCAGCAGCCAGCAGGTTGCAGCAAAAGTACCTGGGACAAAGGCGGTGTGACAATGTAGTTAGCTGGGGAAATCAAATTGGAGAATTCATTTACGCCCACCATGTAGCCTCAGCACGCTTCCTTAGGAACTTTCATAAAATGGCTTAAGCATCTCCTCAAGCTTCCGTGACATAGACGCCATTCGGGCTTCCATGCTCAGTGCTACCAGTCCTTCCTAAAGCACAGAACCTACTGACTTTGACTTCTTCTCTCTCTGATTCTCAGCTGAAGGGAGCCCTAAAAATGCATGAAGACACTTTGGTGGCATCTGGATCCTGCTGGTGATTAGGACCTTGTGGTGGAGATCCTGTCCAATGGCAAACTACTCCACCCAATATGTCAGTGGCATGGGCCAGATGCCAGCAGTGTATTAACACACTTGTTGAGGGCCTACCCTGGGTGCAGAGGGCATCAGCATTCCTGTGTAAAACTATGGGAGTTTCTCCCCATTTCCTGCCCCAAATGGGAGACAGAGGTAGTCCTATCTCTACCTAGGGTCTCCCTGAGAGCAGGGGCCCCACATATCAGAAAGCTGGAAGATAGCATGGAGTCTGCTCTGAGCTTGGGCTCCACAGCAGGCAAACTGGGTGACAAGCCAGGCTCTGCTACCTGGAACGCTTTACTTAACCACTGTGAGCCCCAGTTTCTACCTGGTGAGAACAGGGTACTAGACGCACCCAATTCTAAGGGCTACTGGGAGCCCTTCTTAGCCTAGCCACGAAAAGTGTTTTAAAAGGTACCTGCAAAGAACGCACAGTAAATGAGCATGCGCACTGTCTTTTTATAATTATCTTTAGATGTTGAGAACACTCACTGAAGGATGGTTAGGACTTAAACAGGAAGCTAAGGCTCAGAGAGGTCAGGTGACTTGCCTAAGTGTACACAACCAGATTAGGATCTAAAACCAGCCCCTCCATCATTGAATTCCCACATTGTCTCCATGGCCAGAGCCATCTGGGAAGCAAAGCTCTGCAATGAAATGTGGGCAGGGGGCCAGAGACAGCAGCTCTCTGCTTAGGAACCAGAATACTGGGCAGTATGGTGCTGCTAATGACAGCCTGCTCCCAGCCTGTGGGAGCTTAATAAAAGTCATGCAAAACTCGCTGTTGATGACTCTAATTGCGGAGTTTGGACATGAAATGAAGAACATATGTGGAGTGAATAACAAATCAGGCAGCTCCTTTTTTTAGCACTGGAACTGCAGGAAGAGCTCAGAGTTCACTGTCATGCTGTGTGGAAAGAGGACTTGACACCATGGCCTCACACCTGGGAGCCTCCAACAGCCCACTGCTCCCTGTGACTCCCTGTTTCCCAGCACTGAGCATCCCACCTGGGGCCTCTACTTCCATAAGGAATCATCAGAGAGAATTGTAGATGACGTACATTTTAAAGCAGGGGAAGAGGGGGACAGCTGGACACTTTCCTCACCCACCGAGGAGGAACCAGACACAGGCAGGATGGAGCTCAGGGGCAACCTCAGGCAACTGGTGGTTGACTGTGACAGAAAGAGAAACCTGTATGTCACCTGTGTCTCTGGGAACAGCCAGAACAAAGGCAGGTGCACTGATAAGTGGTACCATAACCAGGCCTTCTCTTCCCAGTCTGGACAGATGGCCTCTGGGTGTGACTAAGCACTGTCATGAAGTTCTAGGACTTACAGCCTCCTGGGAGGAGCATAGAGTTGGGGACCTCTTTGCATCTTTGAACCATATGAGGATAGGCTGGCAAGTTACCACTAAGATTTAATAAGCAGACATACAGAGTCAAGCAGAGATGGATACAGTGATTATCTGTGTGTATATGCAAATTATGCACACCTATGTAAATATAAGTAAATAAAACAATGTAACAACCTGTAGTTAGCATTTACTATGAGTTATGCTTCACTTTAAATTGTGAAGGAAATCAGGAATTCTGTCAATGCCACGTTAGAGACTGACTAAACAGCAGAGCTGTAATTCACTGTAAACGGCAGAGTGGAGTGGAGTGGAGGAAGGGGTTGGGGTGGGGCTTCAAGGTTAGCCTCCTTCCTTTCAGTAGACATCAACCAAAGAGTGAGACTACAGGATGCATGAATCAGGCAACTCATGCATTCTGCCTCCCTGAAGAACAGAGAGCCAAGAGAGCAAGCTGCTGGACTCTAAGTCCCAGGTAAGAAAGGCGAGGCACCTGATCTCCATGGACAATTTCAAGGGCCGCAAGGGTATGGGAGATGATTCCTGTCTCAGGAGTTTCATAAAGGGATGTGAACATCCCAATTCTGTGTTCACAAATTAAAACATAATAGTGGCGTTGCAAACATCGACTCATTTGCCCTAGCCATCCCATAATGTGGGCAGACTTGGGACTTGCACTGTCTGATTCTGAGGCCCACTCTTCTATGTATCAGCCATTTCACAGGTAGCTGAGACCACCCCTCAAACAATTACTCCACATCAAGAAAACAGTACTGTGGGAAGGCATTGAAGAATGACAATCAGAGGGTGTGGGAGAGTGGTCCATCCTAGGGACACTTTGGGGGTCAGCCTCTGTGACAGTCCTGAGGCTTTACTTGCTCAATATTCTGCCTGAATGGTGGCCCTTGGGGCTGTGTGTGAGGTGACAATTCTCTTTAGGTAAGTTACTAAGTCTAGCAGAGATCAGTGTGCTCAGCTGCACCCATCATTTTATCTCTTGCTATGATGGGGAAGGGGGAAGGGGGAAGGGGGAAGGATTATATCTGGCTCATAGTCTAAGGGATATAGTTTATCATGGCAGGGAAAGCATGGTGGCTGGAGTGTGAAGTGGTTGGTCACATTGTATATACAGTCAGGAAGATGAGAGTGTACAGGAAGTGGGGCTGGGCTATAAAACCTAACGTTCCACCTCCTCCAGTGAAGCTCTACCTCTTGAATATTCCACGATCTTCCAAAATAGTACTACCAGCTTGGAAACAAGTGATCAAACATGTTAGCCTGTGGAGGACGTTTCACATTCAAGCCACAGCACCAACCAAATCTAGCAGGCCATGTGAGGCTTCCCCAAAGCATAGCCCTGTGTGTCCCTGCACTGGCAGGCATCAGCTGGTGCCCACTGACCAGGAGTCAGGGAGGGCATACTCGTATGACAGGAAAGAAATACAGGGAAAAAATCTACAAACTGCATAACCACTATTTGCTTGAAATTCTGTTTATTTATAGATAAAAGTCATGGACAAGTAGAGACATCTGCCAAAGGTCACTGACAAGTGCAAAGCCATTTAAATTCTTGGCACACAAAACAAAACTTTTCCAAGTGTCTCTGGGATGTTACATGAAGTGTCTGGAGATGCAAGCACACTCTATGAGGTGTTTTTAATGCCCCAGAAGTCACTGGGAACATGGCTAAGTAGGGGAGGGGGTTAAACGTATCATTGTGACCCATTGGCAATTGGAAGCTTCTAGAAAGTTGTCAGTAGATTATGAGATAAGCAATGTTTTCCATTTCCCTATCTGTCTGTCCATCCATCCATCTATCCATCCACCAACCCTTCTACCATACCTATCATTCAGGAGCCATTGTCAAAATAAGGAAGGGGTGAGAGTGTCATTTTGACTCATTGGCAAATGGAAACTTCCAGAAGGTTCTCCATAGACAATGAAATAAGCAGTAGTTTTCATTTCCCATCTGTCTATTTATCTACCTACCAACCAACCAACCAACCAACCAACCAACTAACTCATTGATCATCAAAGTAAGAACTCTTAAAAATAAAGAAGAGGGCTTAAGTGGATGTAGCCCACTGACAGGGCATTCAGCTGGTCCATACAAAGCAGTGGGTTCAATCCACAATGCACATAAATAAATAAAACACATTCTCCACTATGTTCATAGCAGCCCTATTTATAATAGCCAGAAGCTGGAAACAACCCAGATGTCCCTTAACAGAGGAATGGATACAGAAAATGTGGTACATTTACACAATGGAATACTACTCAGCTATTAAAAACAATGACTTCATGAAATTCACAGGCAAGTGGATGGAACTCGAAAATATCATCCTGAGTGAGGTAACTCAGTCACAAAAGAAAAAACACGGTATGTACTCACTGATAAGTGGATATTAGTGTAAAAGTTCAGAATACCCAAGATTCTACTCACAGACCATATGAAGCCTAAGAAGAAGGAAGACCAAAATGTGGATGCTTCAGTGTTTCTTAGAAAGGTGAACAAAATACTCACAGAGGGAAATATTGAGACAAAGTGTGGAGCAGAGACTGAAGGAAAGGCCATCCAGAGACTGCCCCACCTGGAGATACATCCCATGTAGAGCCACCAAACCCAGACGTTCTTGTGGATGCTGGGAAGTGCTTGCTGATGGAAGCATGCTAAGCTGTCTCCATTGAGGCTCAGGCAGAACTTGACAAATACAGAGGCAGATGCTGGCAGCTAACCATTGAACTGAGTGTGGGGTCCCAGATGGAGGAGATGGAGAAGGAGCTGAGAGGGTTTGCAGCCCCATGGAGGGAGCAACAATGTCAACTGACCAGATACCCTGGAGCTTCTGGAGTCTGGACCACCAACCAAAGAATACACATGGAGGAACCCATGGTGCTGGCCACATATGTGGCAGCAGAGGGCCTTGTTGGCCATCAGTGGGAGGAGAGGCCCTTGGACCTGAGGGTGTTAGATGCCCTGGTGTAGAGAAACACGAGGGAGGGAAGACAAGAGTGGGTGAGTGGGTGGGTGGGTGAGCACCCTCATAGAGGCATGGGGAGGGGGAATGGAATAGGGGGCTTCCAAAGGGGAAAACATTTGAAATGTATATAAAGTAAATATTCAAAAATAAAAATAAAAATAAAAAAATTAAAACTAAAGAGGTAAGAACAGAAGAGCGATGAGATAACATCCATTTCCTCTTCTGGGCCTGGCTTAACTCTTCTTCAACACACTCCCTGACCTGACAAGAAATTCTTCTTCAAGTTAGAACAGAATTCTCTCAGATCAACTCTGTTCTTTACGCCCTGAGTCAAAGCTTGTCCTGAAGCACTGATGTAGCAACCTCAAAACTTCACAGACTTTCGAAGGAACTAAAATCCCTTCTACCTTTCTACCTCCAAGAACGCACTTTCCCAGAGGAGAAGCACTTTATCGTGATGCACTCTCTGAGGTCTAAAAAACTCTGGCAGAATAGATGAAGAAATCCTCATAGTCTTCTTTATTCTTGCTGACCCTACATACTCTCTGTGAGGTAATGACATGTTTGGGATTTCATCATGGAAGCTCATTATCCGTGCCTGTCTTCTTCCTCCAGGTTGTGCACTTGGGCAAATGACCTTTCTCTTTCCAGTTCTTGGCATAAAGCTCGGTGCATGTTCAGTGAATGGGTATGTGAATGAATGAGTGAGTGAATGAGTGATTAATTGGATGGAGTCTGTAGAGAGACCCCATTATTGTATTTTTCCCATTAGAAGAAATTTTCCAGGCTGTTACACTAATTAGGGCTAATATTCTCAGTTATTTTGAGGATTGCTTAAAATTTGCTTCTAATTTAAATAAAATGGTTACATTTACTCATTAACCAATTAGCATCCTTCCCAGCAGCTTCACCTCACTAATTTGATTAGCTACATTATGCTTTCTCTTGCTCAGGGCCTTCTTGGAGACCTGGGAGTGTCACAACTCCATCAGAGTGATGTTTCTTTCTGAGGGTCTAGCCAAGTTGTGAGACCAGTTTCCTGAGCACAGCTGTCTCTTAGTATCTAATGTCTCTGGAGGCTCCTGGCATACACTATAAGTCTCTTTGCAAACATTCCTATCACTTTGTCAAATGTATTTACCCTTCAAGGTAAAACAAAACTTTTGGAAACATAATGACTTCATGAAAGACAACCTGTCTAATGTCTGAAGAGTGAATCAATTTAAAAAGGAGAAAAACTGAATATAAAAATGAAGAAAAGAGGAGGTCAAAGGTCAAAGTAGTGCCTTCCTTCCTCACTCTTGCTTAGTAATAATCGGTGATGCCATCGAGCAAGTCAGCCCATGCCTAGGATACTCTTTGCCTTATTTCTCAGATGTAAAACAGACTCAGAATTATCTAAATTGTTGTGATGGAGATAAGTCCTTCTGGGTATCCAGAAACCGACACTTCCCCATCTCTGCAGTCAGATGGAACTATATGACTCAGCCAAGCCAATGATCTAGAAAAGGAAGTTGTGTTGAGTCCTTAGTCAAGGAAGTGAAAGATTCCCAGTTACATGCTTATCTTTATGAGGGGAAGGGGAGGTTGATGGGTTGAATTGTGCACCCTTAAAATTCACAAGTCACATTCTAACTTACATTTCTCAGAATGGGGCCATATTTAGAGTCAGGGTGATTGAAGATATCATTAGTTAAGCTTGGGTGAAGTCACACTGGAATAGAGCAGGCTCCTACCCCAAAATCTATGAAGGTCTGTGTGAGGTGAAGTTGGCATTAAGAATCACAGCTATGTTGAAAGCAGCCTAAGAAGCTCCCGGGGAGAGGCCTGGAACACATCCCTCCCTGGCACCTTTCTAAAGGAACATACCCTGATTGCTATTGACCTTGGACTTCTCCAGAACTGCGGGGTTACATACTCTGTTTTATATGCTTCTCAGTTTGTGACACTGGGTAAGGGAAGCTGTGAGAACTGAAGGAAAGACCACATTGTCAGGTTGTCAATCTACAAGGGTCATCAAGTCAGGAATGATCTGAAGAGCATTTGACCTTTGGCAAACTTTAGAAAGGGTAAGGAAAATGATGGCTCAGCAGGTAAAAGTGCTTTCCCACTGAGCCTGGCATCTTGAGATAGATTCCTAGGGCCCACATAGTGGAAAGATATATGTGACTCCTAGAAAAAGTTGTTCTCTGGTCTCCACACACGCGCACACACACACACACACACACACACACACACACACACACACACACAGAGAGAGAGAGAGACACACATATCTGAGGTGTGTTAGTAAATAAATGGAACTTTAGAAAAGAAAAATACCAGTGGGGCTGACTCTGTATCCCTCTTCCTCTATGATGTTTGCCTGTGGCTGGCTGAAGCCAAGTCACAAAACTCAAATGAAGCCACTTAGATAACACTTGAAAGAGAGGAACAAGTTCTCCCCTTGTATGGTGACCAGGTGAAGATTTAAAGCCAACATCATGAGGGCCCTGTCTGTTGTTCCCCAGGATCAAGAACACTATAGACTAGATCAGGAACATATATGCGTGTGTGTGTGTATGTGTGTGTGTGTGTGTGTGTGTGTGTGTGTGTGTGTGTGTGTATCTCAAGATGACCTAAGAAGAAACACACACCTGGTAATGGGATGAAGTAGCACAGCCTATAAAAGAACAGAGCTATAATCCTAGCACTGGTGGAGAAAAAAGGATCTTGAATTTGAGACCAGCTGGGGCTACATCCTAAGACTGTCTCAAAGTAAAAAGAAGCCACAGAGTCACAGAATGGGAGAAACCTTAGGGCTATCTCAGTTTAGGTATCATGGTGTCCCTGAAACCTACCAACATGGCTTGGGGCAGACAAGATGGAGATGCCATTGTCACCAGAGCTAGTGGCTGGAAGAGCTCCTTGCTCTTAGACAAATGTATTCTCTCTTAAGGCTAACCACTACTATCCTAGTTCAAGCCTTGTAATAATAGCTGCTTACATAGATTAGGTAACAATTGTGAGAAAGCCTGCATTGTTTAAATGTTTCATGAACACTCACTCATTCTGTAATCCTTGCAGTAACCCTACAAGGTAAGCGATGCTATAATCGCCATTTTATGGGTAATAAAATTGAAGTACAACATCTATCTAAGGCACCTGGCTAGTGAGTAGTATGGCTTGAACCCAGCAAAGGATTAATTATTATCTTATGTGTATGTGCATGTGGGTACCCGTGAAGGCCCAAAGAGGAACCTGGACTTCTTGAAACTTAGAGGTAGTTGTGTGCTACCCCAAATAGGTTCTGGGGAGTACCCTAGGTCCTCTGGAAGGGCAGCATGGATTAACTTTGGAGCCACCACTCGTATCTCCAAAGATTTGCTTTTATTTTGCTGTTAACCACTAAGCCATCTCTCCTATCTAAGCCCCCAGGTAGTCCCATGCCCTTCTGGCCTCCACATGTACTCACATGCACATACAGACGCACAATTATAAGAAGGGCATGGGATCACCTGGAGCTGTAGTTAGAGGCAATGATGAGCCACCTGACATGGGTGCTAGGAACTGAACTGGGTCCTCTGTAATAGCTGTTAACTGCTGAGCCATCTCTCCTGCTCTCAAGTACTTAAAAAAAATTATTACATTTTTTGTTGTGTGTGTCTTAGTGTGCAAGTGAAGAACAGAAGACAACTTTCCAGAATGAATTCTCTTTTTCTACTCTGTGGCTTTCAAGCACTGGACTCGCATTATCTGCCTTGGTGGCAAGTGCCTTTGCCTGTCCTTAACTTCCATTTACAACCACATATGTTTCCTGTCAGTGTTTTCAGGCTGCCCATTGGTTGTGGTTCTCATGGAAGAACGTGTGAAGCTTCACAGCAGAGGTCAGAAAGGTTGTCATCTTGGACTCATCTACATTTCTTAGACAACAATGTGAGGGCCATTGTTTTTCTCTGGGATGGTGCTGTATGCAGCTGACATGGAGACATGTGGCAATCTATCTGTACATGTGTGACCATCTCTGGGTTCTCCCTGTCCTATGAAAGATCTTGCTGAGAACTGCCACGAGGAAGGACAATCTCATCAAAACTGTGTTTAGACAAGATCTGTGAGATACAGTTGACCCTTGGGACCTGCATCTATCTATACTTTCCTAAAAAAGACCTTCCTTTCTTAAGCCTCTCCATGATACCTTTGAGGGCTGGAGGATGCTTTGGGGAAATCCTGGAAGCCAGAATCCTCGACACCTCAGCCATCACTCACTTCATGTCCTTGTGTTCCTGTGTTCATGTTGTGTGGATCCAGAAACTCAGGCCAAGGACACACATAGCACTTCCAAGATAAGCCAGCTTCTCTGGCTCTCTCAGGTCTGTCATCAACCAATTCCTGCCACAACAGAGTCCATATATCTTGCTTCTCTGGTAAACTGTGACCCAAGCCTGGTTCAAAGCCTCCTGGACCCCAAAAGCATGAACCTGGAAGGAGAAGACATCAGGCCTGATACTTTGTGCAGAACTCAGGTACATGAGCACATGAAGGAGTTGATTTATGAAGGCAGCTCCCACAATCCCTGGCAAGCACAGCATAGCTTCCCAGCTCCCAGCCAAGTGCCTTCCAGAACAAATGAACTAGAGATAAGCAGGTTGCCGTAGCTGGTATAGTTGGGTCTAGAGATGGCCTGGTCTAGCTTCATCATATACAGATGGGCAGATCCAGATGTAGCTGGTCAATTGAGGAGAGATCAGAACTGTCACTACCATGAGTAGCAATGCTGACTGAGTGGACAAATAGGAAGCTCTCAGCAATGACAGACTTGACTAGGATGGTGACTGTGTTACACACAGAGGTAAGAATCCACTGAACTGTCTAATTATATTTCATACATGTTAGCATAAAGTCATACCCCCATAATGTGATATAACAAACTAAGGGGCAGAAAAAGTTAAAGTGATACTGGAAGACCAAGTGTAGGACCCAGGCCTTCTGATGTTCACTGCATTGACCTTTTCCACAATCTCCTGTATTTTCATTGCCATAGCAACTTGCCAATGCTTCAGGAGTCAGCACTAGTGGTCTTCAGCTGGGGAGGATATCCACCTTGCTCCCTGCATCTGTGGTAGCAGCGGTGTCTGTGATGATCTTGGTGTTCCTTCTAGCAAATGACATCACCATGCCCTTTCCCTGAAGAACAGCACAGTTGATGAGCAAATCTCTCCAGTTCTGGTACCTCAGAGTGCAAGGATCTGATAGCCACCCTTCCTTCTTCCCACCTCTCTGTGTCTCTCCCAGTTTCATCCCTTCTCTATCCTTGGCTTCTGCTGAGATGACAAAGTCCACAAATCACACCTCTGTCCTCTGCATCATGATCAATATCTTAGCATTTCCTTCAGAAAGTCTTGTGATTTTTCCATCAGGGATGGGCTTTGACTTCTCCAATCCTTCACATAAAGTGAGGTCATAAGGGTGGATCCTTGCCCTGTGAGTACAGGAGAGAAGCCACCTGAGAGCTAGGACATGAGCCACTACCAGATGCCTAATCTGTTAGTGTCGAGACCTTGAATTTCCTGGCCTTCAGAGCTGTAAAAAAATGCATTTCTGTTGCTTAAATTGCCCAGCCTGTGGTAGTTTGTTTGGATCACATGAACAGATTATTACAGGTAATATTCATTAACAGAAACATACACCAACCCTATGATTCAACAATTCTGTTTCTAAGTGTAAATCCAAAAGAAATGAGTGTAGATACAAGTCAAAAGACATGAGAAAGTATGATCACTGCAGCAGGACTTGTCTTAGTGACTGTTCTGTTGCTCTGATGAGGCACCATGACCAAGACAACTATTACAAGAGAAAGCATTTAACTGGAGGCTTGCTTATACTTTCAGAGAGTTAATCCATTATCATCATGGAAGGGAGCATGGTGGCATGCAGACAGGTGCTAGAACAGTTGCTGAGAGCTACACCCTGACCCATAGGCAAGAAGACTCTGGGCTTGGCATAGGCTTCTGAAATCTCAAAGATCACCTCTAGTAACACACTTTCTCCAACAAGGTCACACCTGCTAATCCTTTTAATCCTTTCAAACAGTACCATTCCCTGGTGACTGAGAATTCAAATACATGAGCCTATGGGGCCCATTCTTGTTCAAAACACCATAGTAGTTCATAGCATATTCATAACTCAGAATAGGATACAGTAAAACAAATGAGCAGCTTACAAGATTCATAAGTAGAACTCAACAGATACGGAGGCCAACTCAAGAAGGTATTTTTTGCTCTAGGTTCTGGTTAATATGATCATGCTCACTTCAAGGAAATTTAATAATCTGTATATTTACAGTTTATATATCTTCTGTGCATATACTATGCCGTGATAGGACATTTGTTAGCATAAAGACAGTGGTACGATTTGAATGTGAAATGTCCCCCACAGGCTTAGGAGTTTGGCCCCTGGTCCTTGGCTAATGGAGCTTTTTGGGAAGGTTCTGTAAACTTAAGGAGGTGAAGATATACTGGTGGAAGAAGGTCACTGGGGATGGGCATTGAGGTTTTATAGCCTGGCATACTTCCTGTTTGCTTCTGCTTCCTGATTGCAGACACGATGTGACTTGTCAACTTCCTATTCCTGCTACCATGCCTTCTCTGCCATGATGGACTGTGTTCTGGGACTACAAGCCAAAATAATCCTTCTCTCCATTAAAATTGCTTATGTTGTGACAGAGATATGTAAAGCATATGAGACAGTAACGTATCAGAAAATGTTGCACTGCTCTGTAATAATGAATGAGTTGCTTTGCTAAGCGATGAGAAGACAGTGATCGGCTGCTCAGAGACTAACCAGCTAGTGATGTCACAGCAAAAAGATAAGGTATAGGACTAAAAAGATAAGGTATAGGACTGGAAATTCTCATCATTTATACACAGGGTTGTTGACAATCTTCAGCTGAGCACTTAAGCAGGTAACAACTTAAACACAGAAGCACACTTCTGCAAACTGATATGAAAGCACCCTTTTCAGTCGCTGTTCTCTTCTGGAGTTAAACTCTGGTGACATTGTTTATCTGGACACTCCTCATGCTAGCACAACATTGGCCAGTGGCTGCCTATTGTATTTTATTGTGTAAACCTTTCCGTTGCCCGTGTTTCAACCTAGCCTTTGCATATCTGAAGCCTAGATAGACCATGAATGGAGAATTTTAAAGAACAGCCCATTTTCTGCTGGCTGCCCTTTGTTCTCCATCAGAAACATGTATTAGAACTAGAAAGGAGACTCATGGCCTGTAGACTGCGACATGGCACTCCATGGAACTCAGGCACACTAGGAAGCTTAGGGCAACCACGGAGGTCCATTCTGCTAAGGAAGGGCTCTCCTGTCAGAACCAGAGCTACACATCCCACCACCACTCTCCAAAAGAAGGCAGAGGTTTCTATGTAAAAAAGAATCTCCTCCTTCCCCATCCCTATTCCATAGGATACTGGCCCCTAAAACTTTCCCAGCTTCTGTTTGGGCAAGGAAAGTACAGCTTGGCTTGCTCTCATAGAAGCACTTCATAATGAATGCCAGAGATTTGTGGGTCCAGGGACACCATGGCAGAACTCAGCTGTGCTTCTCCATACACAACGTTCACATGTACATCCTTGACACTCACCTGGGGAGTCATCCCATGGCATATGTACACGATGGGGACATTCTCTGTATCTGGGCCCTGATCAAGACACAAATCAGTCTTCAGGGAATTCTGCAGCTGAACATCAGAGGAAATATGGCCAAACCGAAGGGGAAAGAAAAGAGAAAGCACATGTATTAATTTAGGAGAGGCAGGTGTAGCCCTCAGAGAGACTCACAATCTTCATCAATCCAAAGTCACTAAATACTGTGGTGTCAGCAGGCCCAGCTATTTATTTGTACAAAGGTATGGCTGGGGACTGGCCCACACTCCATGAGAAATCATGACACTCATTAGAGAGGAAGCTGCCTTTGCAAAGCTAGTATCATCCAAGTAAATACAAGAAGTATACAGTGAGAAACACTAGGGTCTCCATTCTTTCCCTGCTCCAGGAGGGGAATGATGGAACAAGTCCTGACCAGCCTTTGCTCTTGAGAGTTGGGGAAAGTGAATAATAGTTTTGTTTGTTTTTAATCCAGGGAGGTCCCCTGTGACCCAGTATTCTGTGCCTCCTGCAGATCCTTCAGGAGCTTGCCCAGCCCCTAAGGGTGGTCCAGTTTCTGAGGACTCTCCAAAGTAGAAAGCTTGGTGGGGGAAGAAGAGAGAGGGCTCTGGTAGAACCAAAAGAGAGAGAAATCTTTTACTCTCACTTACAAGTGCACGGACCCAGTCTCATGAATCAGCAGAACACATCTGGGTATGAGAATCCATACTCAATGGCCTTCATGACCTAAGCCCATGCTGAGTCCTTGAAAAGGATGGCCTGCAGGTCACAAGGCCCTTTTCACTAACCATAACAGGGTAGACCACGAGGTACCAACCCACAGTCTATAACAAATGACTTATTCTCTTTCTTCTCATATCTTTCTGGAATTTGAACATATGACAGTTCTTTTATCCTGGACCTAAAAGAGCCAGATCTCCTGAGATATGGTTTGTGGGTAGTAGCCACCAGAATAATGGGCAAATAAGACGGCATGTGGAGGATTTTCTGGGTGTGTATAAACTGAGTAACTCAGATGTGACCAGAGAAGAGACAAAGCACAAGGCAGATAGAATCAGAAATAATAGAGGCCACCTGCCCCTGCCTGGCTCCCATGGCTTCTGAGCTCACACACATGGCCAGTTTCCATGCTCATAAGAAGGTTAATAGGTGTCTTCCCCCATACTCACCATGGGATAGTTTAATTGTGTTTCCCTTCTTTTAGAATAGGAGACTGGAGAGAAGAATCCAGGGACACTAAGGCAGTGAACTATGGCTGAGTCACTGTTCAGGTAGAGGCCAGAACCAGAAAGAGGCTGGGCTTGTTGAATCCTGATACCCTAAAAGAGTACAAACGTGCAATGCTCTGTCATGAGCCCTGTGTCCTCTGCTAGGTATAGCTTTGTGGGAGGAAAATTTGGAAATATTCTTTGAACTTGTCTCCTGGTTCACGAAGAGAAGAGTGTAGGATCTAAATCTGTGATCTGTTATCAAGATCTGCTAGGTGCTAGATCAAGGAGACTCACAGATCCTGTTAGGCTTGGCTTTCTCCAGGTCCCAAGTCGTGGCCTCTGGGTGACAGATGGATTACATTTGACACATTTCTTCCTGGTTCTGTGTTGTGCCTCCCCTATTAAGTGGGTGGTCTATTGGAGCAGTGAAGCAAGAGAGACTGGGCCACCCCAGAGTCCCAGAGTGTTGACTCTGGCAGCAGGGTCTTGGACAAAGTAACTTGCCATGTCTCTTTTCTTCCCTTGGAAATAAGGATAATAACAGTGCCTGCCTCTCAGGGATGTTATGAAGATTAAATGAAATAATATCTGTGAGGGCTGAGCGTAGGGCCTGGTAGCCAGCAGCAGTAATTGTTAGCTTCTTCTATTACTGCTGTAACCTCCCTGAAAGCCGTTCGGGAAAACTAGCAGTGATGAATGCATGGGTGTTCCAGGAGCCTTCCAAATGAATCCTATCTAGATTTCAGGAGAGCCCATAGGCTGGGACTGTGGTGTAGTGGCAAGCGCAGCCCCTCCACCCAGCCTCCTGCTCTGTGATTCTGTCTTCATGCCATGGAATACTTTGAACACCCTCTGCTTTGTTGTTGTCTTTGCCTAGCTAGTGTTACTGCCACCCTGCCAGCCCCAGTCTGCGGGGGAAACCACTTGCCCTATGCTTTCTCAACACTCTCATTTACAAATTATTACAAATTATTTTAATTTTAACTGTGGTGTGTGTGTGTGTGTGTGTGTGTGTGTGTGTGTGTGTGTGTGTGTAGGTATGTACACCTGGGTGTCAGTGCCCATAATGTCAAGATCCCCTGGGGCTAGAGTTATAGGCATTTATGTGTTGCCTGATATCAGTGCTGGGAACTGAACTCAGGTCCTCTTTAGGAGCAGCAAGTGTTCTTAACAGCTGAGCATCTCTCCATCCCCACTCTCACTCATGAATCTTATTGCAGTATTTAGCACACTGCTTTCTTATTGCTTCTTTACTTGCCTGCCTCCTCATTTATCACAAATACTGGGTCTTACTTATCTTCCTCATTGTATAGAGCATGGACCAGGGCATGAAGCACGTAGTTGTCATGAATGTTGAATGAGTGAGTGTGTGCAGAAAGTGAACAAATGAATACGGTTTTGCAAGCGACAGTGCCACAGTATACCTGACCTTGGAGGCCAAGCTTTTCCCATCATATGTGTGGCTATGAGCCTGATACTATCAAATGTTCCCCTTAAAGAGAAACTTTACTGTAACCATTGAGGCTATGCACAGTGCCAAGCTTATACAGTGAGAAAGTGCAAAGTACATGTCCAGAAGTTGGGCATGTCTGATTCTAACTTCCCCTGCATCTCTAACTCACAGCACAGATCTGGGAGTCATTCAAAGCCCCCCCATCTCCCAGATAGTGAGCTCAGGGGAAACCTATGCAGTACAGCCCACAGTTTCTTCAGAAAGAGCAGTAATGTGCCCTATTAGTAGCTTAATGGCCTGGGCTATACACCTGACACTGGCCCAATTGAGTGACCCAAAAGTTTATTTGACCTGAATGATGTAGCTGGAGCATGAATTGGAATAGAAAATAAAAAAAGTTTAAAAACTGCTGCTCCTGCAAGGACATCTGGCCTCTGCATTTTAGAATAAATCTAATAATCAAGGAAGAACAACTCAGACCCAGCAAATGTCTTTGCGCTTGTGGCTGGATCCTGCATGCCCCTCATTAAGAGTTCATGGTGCTTCTGGATCAGCAAGCATGTCTCTGCTCCTGAAGGAGCCAGGCACTGACATATTGAGGAGACAGGGGGAGGGGGAGTCTAGCTGGACCTTGCACAGTGTCTGGTAGATGAACATTATAAGGACAGTGACCTCCACCAGCCCTGGGGATGGCTAGCACACTCATCTCTGTGGGATAATGAATGGGTAGCCTTTTGTGTGACAGAGTGCAGACAGTCTGAGCTATGGACCCAGAGAGATCTAGACATAGATTTGTATACTTACTATCTGGTCAACCAAAATGTTCTGTCTTTGTCATCAAAGGGTCCCAAAAGAAACCTAATGCAGTGTGTATGTGGAAGATAAGACATTTTTACACAGAGAATGTAAAAGGCCGGAAATACAATGGCTACATACAAACACTCTTGTTACTGCTTCCTCTGACTCTCCTGGTAAGTATGGGTGATCTCACTCAGCTCCAGTGATGGACTGATGAGAACGTGAGTCTGGAGTGGGTCCTGGCTCATGGAGGTTTGGCTCTAAAACTTTCTTTGGGCACACAATATTCTCTTAGGACTGTGTCAACAATAGCCAAGTGGCACCATACAGTTTTTATGGAGCAGAGGGTAGGATATCTCCTGGAAGGTTCTAGTGATGTGCATAGAGCTAATGGGCATCATACAATGCAATGTGCTTCTGTGATGAGGGAGGATGTGGTGTATCATGTAGCAGTGGGCAGCACCATTTGAGGGGATGCTGTGACCCCCAGCCTCAGAAGTGGAAAGGTCAGAGGCACCATTTCGGGGTGCAAACATGCATGGGGCTGTCATGGAAGATATAATTCATCCTTACAAGATGGCCCTGGACAGTCTTAACTGAGAGTTGTCTAGGGTTCTACATCTGTGTCATTCAGAACCACTGGGTAGGAGAGTACTGGGTACTAGTTCTGAGTCAAACCTCTCAGAAAAGGCTCTTCACACTCCCAGGCAAGAGCTCCATCCATAATGTCTCCAGCTGGGGAAGCCCTTAACTCAGCTCTGATCACAGGGCACCAAAAAGGCCTCAGCTCTGCCTTCAGGTTTTCATCTTGGTATATCAAAAAAAAAAAAAAAAAAAAAAAAAAGCAGGAGGGGATGCTCTCCAAAGCAAAGAACTGCTGTGATTCCAGCCTGTCTTTCAGGCTCTGTCAGAGACAAGTCAGGTTTTTGCCCATTCATATAACCTGAATATAATATAAGCATCCCCACAGAGTGGAATCAATGGCTTAACTGACATAGAAAAAAGTATGTGTTCAGACATTATCAGTCAATAGAGGAGATACTCAAACGGCAGTCATGTACTGCCCAAAACACTTTAAGGGTAGAGGGTCCTGATTTAGTTGGATGATGGAAGGGTTTGTCATGGTCAAAGTATTTTAAACTGAGAAAGAAAATCTATTGGCATTTCTCCGAGTCCCTTCTAGCCAATGAGAGCAGTATTAATGTACTCATTTAACAGATGAAGAAACTTCGGCCCACAGTCCATAAGAAAGGACAAAGTCAAGATCTATTCTACTTTGTATTTTTGATGGTGCTAGGAATTGAACTCAGAGCCTTATACATACTAATTAAGTTTGCCACCAGATCTACACCCCCAGCCCAGGGCCAAGATCTGAACCAATGTCCACCAGGGCCAAGATCCACTCCATCCTGTGTCCTCTACCACACCCACTGAAGGAACAGGCACATCAACCAACAAAGTTTAAAACCCTTTTGTAAATTGAGGGGAAGTTCTGTCTCTCAGAACTCTTCCCAGGGAGGCTTCAAACTTGAATGGGAGGTGCCAGCCAGTGAGTGGGCAAGGCACAGGTGTTTGAAAGAACCCCTTAGTCACCCCAGCTGGGAGTACCAGTGGGTATCAGTTGTGTTAATTTGCAATCTGAAGCTGAAGCTTCTTTATGCATGTTTTTAAGAGGGCTATACAAACGTGGGGCCACAGATGAATTGCAGAGAACTGTAAAGGAGAGTAACAGTCCTTTCTCAGAGGAACTGGAAAGACTTGGGCTGTGAAAGTGAAGCCTATTAAAGGTCCATCAGCCTAGGTTGAGTCCAAGTTTATCACAGTATACTACAGAGGTGCTAGTGGTCTTGTTCCCTCCCTTCCCTCTTAACACCCCTCTCTGGTCTTCTTTTCTGTCTGGATAAACCCCAAGCCACTGGTTCCTTACCACGCCATAGGCGATAATGTCAGAGTACATCCTCATCTCTGGGTACACACTGACCAGGTACCACCTGAAGGTCTTGCACTGCAACTGCTTCCTCAGAGCCTTCCGTGCGGTGATGTCCCCGATGTCAATCCCTGAGTCCTGTAAAGAAGCAGAGGCAGAGATGCAGCTCCCATCAGGCCTACTCTGTATGTACTGGCTATGTATATCTAGACACATCTATGTCTATATACTTGCTGTGACTCCAGCCAAGATTCACAGAGACCTTCTGGTAGAGGGACCCTGTGGGGAGCTAACTCATGTGTTCTACAATGCAGTACTCACCCCATAACTCTCTCCATTTGGACTTTGAAATATGAGGTCCATATTGAAGGATTAGTATCAAGTGAAGTAAGGGGGTCTGAATACTTGGCTATAGTATAGTTTAAGTGGTGTACAATTATTAAATTGTATTAAATACAATTGCAATACTAAAAGAGCATTAGTTTTGACAAGGGGTCACTTTTAGACTCTCTTTCAGGACAGCTTCCATATTTTCCTAAAGATGTGAGTTTTCATAGTAAACCATTCTTTCTGTACTCAGGATCTTGTATTTCTGTTTGTGATATAATGAGATAGATACACATATAGATACATAGACTGATATATATGTATATATATGCAAAAGAATATATATATATATATCCAGTGTTCATCTGCACCTTATCATAGGATCCTCCAGAACCAGCCTCCTGCCTCCTGCTCATTTTCAACTTCTATATATTAAGTATCTACACACACACACACACACACACACACACACACTCCTTCCTGTTTATTAACTGACTTTTGCTTTTGTGTTTCAAAGGTTCAGTATGTCTGTACTGCGTTTCCCCCTGCTAGTTGCATCAAATCCTTTTAATGGCAGCGAGAAATGATTAGTGGTCTTTCTCAGACGAGGGCATTCTGGCCTGGGCTATTGGAGAACAGTGAGCCTCCCTTTCTCTTTTCCTAACATTAGTTGGATGATCCCCTCCTCCAAAATCCATGGCTGCCTAGGAACTCTGGATAGAATTTTAAGAAGTCTTTAAAGACTTCTCACAGCTTAGGAATCTCACCATGAAGCTGTTTGAATAGGATGAGCCCCCAATTCAATGATTAGTAACTTTGTAAGAGAACAGAGAGGAAGGTTTTCATATATAGAAGCATACAAAGGGGAGTCTCCCACAGAGACCCAGCAGACCAAAGTGATGAGTCTATGGTTTCGTAAAACCCAGAGCCCCCAGATGCTGGAAAAGACAAAATAGGCGATGACTATCTAAAGCCACTGGAGGAAATGTGGCTTTGCTAGTACTTTAATGTGAACTTCTGGGTTCAAGGCCCACGGGGGAAAAAAGTTCTACTGTCTTTGGCAATCAATTTTGTGACTAATTCATTTGGACAGTCTTAGGAAACTCATCAAAAGTTGGCTACAAATGGTTCAGTATTTCTGCCACGAAGTCACAAAACTCCATGTGGCCAAGCCTCAAAGAAAGGGTATGAACAAAGCAATCTGGGGACATCCCTGGCACTCAGTCTTTGGGAAGGAGATGCAGCAGCCAGGAGGGTTCTTGAACTTTGCAGAAGGAAATGTTTGCTAGAGGCTGGTTTCCCGTGTACTGACTGCAAACTGATTTTCAATTAAAGTAGCGGGATGCAAGTGCTGGAGGCTGCTCTGGCTTCTCACAAGTTTGGGACTGAATGTGGTGGTGAGGATGCAGGTGAAGAGGACAGCTCTGTTCCATGCATGGCCCAGGGGGAGGCTCAGTAGAGTATCAGGTAAGAGCCAACAAAGAACTCACCAGGAGCACCAAGGACAAGAACGGACACATCTAGAGTTTCTGGGTCCCAAGCCAGCACTGACCAGAGCCTTGATACATATTAACGACTGGATTTTCTGGGCACCACCTGAACAGGGCTGAAGGGTTTCTGTTCTGAGTTTGTGGTGGCTGCTAGAGAGGGGAAAATAAGTGGGTAGAGACATGCCTGTGCTTGAGCCAGTACTGAGATGATGATGGTTGGGATGCTCCCAGGAAGACATGGCAGCCAAACCTTTCTTTCTTTGTCAACTAATTGAGGTCCTATTCGCTATGTGTCAGTAACTGAATAGACAAGTAGGAACACCTCATGCTCTATACCTGAAATGGGGATCTGGGAGAGGCAGAGAAGCAAACAGACATGTGAGGCAGGGAAGGAAGCGGAGAGTAAGGGAGAATAGAGACAAAGCTACATAATCCAACTTGGAGTGTTGGGTACCAGGAGGGTTGGGCAGAGGCCAGGTGAGCTGTCTAAGAAATCTTCCTGGAGTTTGGCATGCTTGAGTCTAAAAGATGAAGCAAATTCTGGCTCCTTAAGCCATCATCTTGTGAGCCTGATATAGGTTCTGCCATCTCTACAGACTTTCTGACCTGAATCTCTAGGATGAGACCCAGAGGAGTATTTTCTAAGTTTACCACGAGACTCTGATGTAGCTGAATGGCATCTCTGCTCTAGGAGCCACCGGCTGGGAGTTAGGGGGAAGAGACCACACACATAGCCAGGCTGTCCCACCCATTAATAAACATCAGCATGGTTCCAAATGAGCCTTACCACCCACCCTGCCTTGTGTTACACACTGCAACACAAACATGCACATCAAAATGTCTCAGGAAGCCCAGAGTTTATCCCAGTAGTTTCAGCTTTAGGTAGGCATTGAATTCCTCAACATTTGCCTTCCTAAACCAGTCCAACTAATCTCTAAGGCTAGGGCTAATTGATTTTAATGTTCAGCCAGATTTGAGAGTCACTGGTCTAATAAGATAGAGGTTTCAGACACAGATTATTGTCTGACAGTCTGCTCATATAATGAGAGAGGCATGTTGGGGGAGGAACATTTTCCATGCTGGGGTTGGCTTCTTGTATGAAAAGTCACAAGACTTAAGTCTGTAAGGATGAAGTTTTGTTAGAGATGGGAGTTGAACATGAGGTGGATGGAGGGTAATTTCAGGTAGAGAGAACAAATGAGCGAGCACGGGGTTGAGAAGCAAGACCTGCCCCCTCTAACAAAGATGGTAGGGGTGCAGGTGGAGGTCCCCAAAGAGGACAGCGTGTGTCACACGGTGCACCTGGCCTCGCCTTTGTACTCTGAGGAGAGTCCTTCACAGATTTTGAAGAAGGGCAATGGATAAATAACTCAACAAGGATAGATTCGAAGGGGTGAAGACTTAAAGCAGGGCAGTCAGTTGAAGTCTGCATGGGCAAGGCTTGAGTTCACGTGTGACTAGATATGGACTGGACAGGAAGGCTCTGTGATTGACGGATACCAAGAGAGGAGGAGGAAAGGACTAGGAAGAGTATCCAGCCAGACATCTGGCAGATGGTAGCATGAGGAATTGAGACAAGCAATTAGGGACAAGAGCTGGCTTGGGTGGAAAATGACATCCTTAGCTGTGGTCAGACTCAGCCTGAATGCCAGGGAGGACAGCAGCAGGAGGCATCCAGCTGGCGGTTAAAGATGCCAGTCCACAAGCGGGACTCGAGATATTAGTTAGGAAACCATCAGCGTGTGTGGGATAGACATCCAAGAGCACAGGCTGTTACTGAGAGGGGCAGTATAATGAGAGGCTGATGAAGGGAACGTCTCTGGGGAGCATTTAAGGAGTACTGGAGGGAGGGTAAACCTCTTAGAGAGAAAGAAGTAGCGTCCTGAGGGAGAGGAGGCCCTCCCAGAGTGTGGGACAGGGCTCAGGAACCATGGAATCTCAAAGAAATGAGAATTCTGTAGGCTAAGAAAAGTTTTCATAGATCCTCTCTCTCTCTCTCTCTCTCTCTCTCTCTCTCTCTCTCTGTCTGTATGCACCTTCATGTATGTGGGTGTATATAGAGTCCCGAAGAGGGTGTTAGATCTCTAAGAACTGGTGTTACCAGTGTTGGTGGGACATCCAGATTGTAACACAGCTACTCCCTAATGGGAAAACTGTCTCTCCAGCTCCCGGTGAAGGAGTTTTAAGTGTCCAGAACATTATGTACTCAAGAGGACAGTCCATGAGAGCTTACCAAAGGCACACTTGATATTGGGAGTGATAGTAACTGGGAAATCCCTGACCCTGCAAAAGCACAAGAATCGTGAAGAAGGGAAATTGGAAGCTGGAAGTGACAAGGGATATGGAAAGGGGGTGTGCGTGTCTGTGCACACGTATGTGTCAGGGGGAGAGGGAGAGAGAAGAAATGGTTTGTATGTGCGTGAGTGCACATCCGAGGGCAACTTAGGGTGTTGTTCACTAGATACCATCTACCTTTTTGTGAGACATTGTTTCTCACTGGCTTGGAATTCAATATATAAGCTAGGCAGACTGGCCAGCAAGCCCTGGTGATTGTCAGTCTCTTCCTCATCATTAGGAAGATTACAAACATGTGCTACCACACCCAGCTTTCCTTAGTGGGTTCTGGGAATATAATTCAGGTCCTTGTGCTGTCAAGGAATGTAATTTTCTGACCAAGCCACCTCCCCAGCTCCACAGAAAACACACTGACATTTTTTTTTTCTCTATCTAAAATTTCCCCCTGGATAGTTCCATGTCTAACCTGTTTTCTTCCCCTTCTCCCTTCATTTGTTTGGTGCTTGGCACTTGGTGCTTGGTGCTTGGTGTTATACCCTTGAAGGGGCCTCAGGCAAATATTAATTTCCACTGAGTTTTGCTTGTTGCATCATTCACATCATTCATTGGGTTTGACTGGAATAGGGAAGACTGGCAGCTTTGGGGGACACAGAGAAGGGGACAGACATGAGTGGGACACTGATCTCACATAGAGCTATGGTATTCACTAGTGAGATCCTAGAGGGGTAAGATTTTCAGCATCCAGGAAGACCCAGAGTGTGAGTCTTAACGCTCACAGCATCAGCTGGATCCAGAAACATGGGGGTTTCTCTAGAAACCTCTTCTTGCCATGGATTCAATTGGAGGTTTTGCTAAACTACACTGAGGGTCTTGGCTCCTCCTCACTGATCATAGGGGGACCCAACTCAGGTCACTTTCCATGTGGAGGTGGGCCACTACAGTTGGTACATAACATGCAAGAAGGCCAGATTCTTTCCAGGAAGAGAGTTTGCCTAAAGCTGACACTCGAGGCTCAGCCTCGAAATTAAATTAATTAATTTAATTTTTAGTAATTATTAAATTACTTTTTAAAATAATTCAGCCAGAGCAGCACACAGTTGGTGGGAAACTCAGGGTACAGGGCTTTCCTGTGGAACCTTTAAACAGAGATAAATCATTTCACTGGTAGAGAGGACTGGGGGCTTCCTGAAGATCAGCCAATGGGGCCGGGGGGACCTGGCTTGGAGGAATGACAGAGGCCATGCAATCAACAGCCTTGTTACACAGAAGGTGACAGAAGCAATGAGCCTAGGCAGACAAGTGGGCAAGCAGGTTTGGAGTGCGACAGCTGGCATATGTTGGGTTTTCCTAACAGCATTTGAGAGTCATTTCTGTACAACACATGCCAAGGCGAACAAAACTTGGAAAGAAATATTACTTCTTCTCTGACATGCCATAACCTAAGTGACTAGAGGGCTAGAGGACTGTGACAGGCAAGAACGGGGCTCTGTGAAGGTCAGAAGGTCATAATCCTCTTTACCAAATGAGGATCTCTGCTGGAATGTATCTTGTTTGCATCCATATGGCTCAAGAAATCCCACAGACGTATGGATTTCCCTTATTGAGCTTGGCTCAATGGTGAGCTTAAAGAAAGTCTATATCGACATTAAAGTGTCCTTGAGAATTCACCCTCATCATGTTGTGTTTATATGTTCATCCTCCCGAACCACGAGACACCATGGAAGCTGAGACAAGGAAGGAAATTTAAGCCATCTGATACACCTTTATTTATATATATATTTTAGATAAGCTCTCATGTAGCCCAGGCTACCCTCAAACTCACTATGTAGCCAAGGATGATCTTGAACTTTATGATTCTCTTGTCTTTACCTCCCAAGCGCTGGTATCACAAGCCTGAGCTACCATATCTGGTTTTATGCAGGGCTAGGAGTTGAACCCAGGGCTTTATGCATGCTGGGCCAGCTTTGTACCAACTTGAGCCACATCCTATTTTCTAGTTTTCATTTAAAATGAGGCCACTAAAGTTCTGAGAGAACACACCCTCCTCCAAGCATGCTGCTGGTTGTAGATAAGAAATGTCTCAGAGACTTTTGCCAGCTTCTTCCTGTATGTAGTAAGTATAGGCTTGACCATCTAATATGGCCAGTGAGATTTGGAATGTCCTTGGGAAGAAAAACTGAGTGTAGTGCTTTGTTTCAGATTTTTTTCACCAAACTTGAAACTGTGCCCCATGCAGGCTCCCTACCTCTTGTGGTATGTTCCATGCCATGTAGACATGACTTTTGAATTCATCCATCCAGACTTCAGCTACCCTGAGGGCATTTCTTCGGACGTGGGCAGTGAGGTCCTCTGTGTAGGGCTTGTGGGCTCGCTCGATGTGGGCAATCCGAGAGCAGGGCAGGACCTCCACGCTCCCACCACACTGCCATACCTGTAAAGGCAAGGAAAGGATGTGCCCATCAGCTCCTCTGTAAGGTAGGTTACAGGCCAGCACACAATATGAACAGAGAAACCCAGCTCTACCCACTTCTCTCTACACACTGTCCTGAGGGAATGAGCTGGGTCTCATCCCCATCCACCTCCTGTAGTAGGAATATTAAGTAATTATTTCACTGCTTGGCTTTTATTGCCATGAGTTTACTTGCAAAAAAATTAATGTACCCTTTTCTTCCATCCACAAGCTCCATGTAGCCAGAGTGCCCAGATGTTTTGAGCTCAGAGAGTTGTGCTGTTCTCCCCTTATCCTCAGGTTGGCAACACTCCTCTCTCCAGCGATGGTCTCTGTACCACTACATTACAGAAAAGGGCCAGCGGGACTCCCAGCTCAGAAGTCCATCTTCAAATGGACCTTCAATGATCTTGACAAAGGTCAACGACAGCTACTGTTAAAGAGCCCAGTGGTACTTCTGTCCCCCCCTCTTCCATAGACTTCTGAGGGGAAGCACTCCAGACCTTTGGTGACAGTTGGGGTTATTTGCTGAGTATTGTCATTTGGAAGTATGGTGGGGAACTTTCATGTGTTTGACACTTGCTCATTAATGTCAATAAATACCTGTACAGGATATGACAAGATTCGGATTTACCTAATTGGTTGTGTTGGTTAGAAAGGCAAGAACTTTCTCCCACTGACCAGTATCACATTAAAGGGTCCCCATAGCCATGGCTACTGGAAGGAACTTTATTGATCGGTTCTTAGTATACTATTTAGGTCAATAGAAAGAGACAAGAATTATGAGAGCCAGCTATGTTCCAGACCTGGGATGTAAATGTGGTGGGGCTGGGGAGTTAGCAGTTAAACACAGTACTGTTGACTGAAGGTTTGCAACCAGATTGTATAGTACTGGTCCAGCTCCTGGTTCTGCTTCATGCTGGCTGTGTGACTCTGAGCTGTTACCCTGACTCATTTGTATCTCCATCCCCATCTCCACGGGGATAATAATAGCACCAGTCTCCTGAGGTCCCTGAGAGGATTAAATTGATAGCACGCAGTGCGCCTGGTACATTGCAATCCCTAATCAAGCCTGTCCATGACCATACAAATTGTAATATTCTGTAGAGAATCTTCAGAATAACCTGTGAGGCCATTACTATAATCTCCAACTCCAGGTGAGAAGCACACTGACAAAGGTCCTTGCCCAAAGCCCCATGGCTGGTACTGATGACACAGAAAGATCTGCCTGACTCTCAAAGTGCTGAAGGTAGAGCCAATGCTCCTCAGAGTGACCATGTTTTAAGAGCACCTAGCATTTTCAGAGGTGACTCTGAGGGCCAGGAGAAGGGACATGGCAATCTCCGGGCTGTGCCCTTTTCCAAACTTCCCCTTGCTAGGACTCACCCATCCTAGAGGTAGTGCACATTCCAGGGCACTTTGCCCTAATAACCTGTGAATCCTGTGACAGCATTATTGACAACAGAAAGCGGCAGGGTAATTTTTCTTCCTGTGCCTAGAACAAGGCTACTACTTGACATATTTCAACAATGCATCATAGGATGTTACTCACAGCAGTGCTCTTATGAGTCCTGCTTCTCAGAGTTAGTTTGCATTTCACCTTAAGAGTGTGCATGCCTATCTCCATCACCAGAGCCATGTTGGTGGCACCACCCACTCTACCTCCCACCTTGAATGGTGCTCCCAGCACAGTGGACACAGAGAGCACACTGAGTACTTCTTCATCCGACATCTAATTCTTCCTTTATCAGCTAGGCTTTGGCACATGTAATGTGTTTTCCTACCCCATCCTGCTACCCAAGCTCACTTTCCCTATACCCTGGTTTGTGGCCCCTCCCCCCCTCACCTACTGCTTGGTTAATCATTTCTCTTCTTTCAAAATGTTCTTTATGTCCTGATCAAATTTCCCTTCTGACATGTACTATAGGTTCTCAGGGTAGACTATGGGTGCCCAGGAAAGGTGGGATAGTGGTGGTCTGGGAGCCAAGTGTCACGTTTAATAGCACAGCTTTGGTGTCAGTGAGAATGGGATTCAGAATTTGACCTTTGTTAGCAGCTGCTGTCTACCTTGGCAGGTTGCATCTCCTCCTGAACCCCCTTTCCACCACCCAATGGGAAGGTATTCAGCCCCGTGCCTGCCTTTTTATGAATACTACAGGGATGGAGAGAGAGGAAATGAGGGAATCAAGTACCAGGGCAGGGCATCTCAGCCAATTTCTGCCCTGACATGGGACCATAGGAATGGTGCCTTTGGACTAAACTCTGCTCTAATATAGTCATGTGATCGTTTCTGGGCCCCATAGTCTGTGCCTTTGTTTGATAACAATTATTAAAATTGCTGTTATTTGACTTATTCTGTACACTCATTTTGGAAGAATGAATTGGATACAGAGGACAGGTTACCACCCCAGCAGAGAAGGGTACAAAGGTTGTTCTTCAGACTGGGAGCCTTCGGTAACTCAGGCAACCTGCAGTCTCTTCCCTTTTGTTGATCCTGTCTGTGGAGGGACAGTCCTCCCTTGGTTGTGGCCTATGAGTTCTTGGCAGCATCTGGGTTTTGGAGTAGAAAGTGTGAATTTGGCCTGTATACACATTAGCTTTGGAACCTACCGATGACACTGAAGTTAACTAGAAAAGGCTTGTGCTTATCTATTCCTAGATGACAAATGGCTCTGCTGACCAAAGAGAGCCTCAGAAGTTTTATCCATAGATGACCTCAGAGTTCCTCTCTGGGATGCTGGACATAGTTAGAAAAATAAATTACTAGTATTTGACTTACATTAAAGGTGATGTCAGGAAGCTTCCACTGGGGGAAGAGGGCCATAAAGAATGAGGAAATAAAAGAGATCTGGTCTCAGTACAGGAAATGCCCAATGCTTGATAGCAATTGCAAGCCAGTTGGAGGGTATGGTTCATAGTTCCAGAGGTGGAGAATGCCAAGAGGAGAGGGGGAGACATTGGATACCAAAGAGTAGTTGAGAAATGAAGACCAAGAGGTCACAGGTAACAGGCAAGCAAGATCCACATCCTACAGTGACAGGGTATAATAAGTCTACAGATACTGGGGACACCGGGCAGCATGGCAACCCATGTCAAAAGCTGGGTCCTGTCTCGTTTGATGGCCACTGAAATAAATGATCCTAGACCACAGCAAGCCCCTTCTAGCTTCTGCCTTCACATCTGCTAACTCATTTCCCTAGAATAATTGTTGCAAACTCAACAATTTCTTTAACCCATCACTACTGAGTTAGACTCTCTTGGAACACCCTCAGCATCCACACTCCTTAATAAAACATTCATGTTTTATTTATGTACTTATTCTTTAAATATCTGTCTTCCAGAATTGGACTGTAACCTTCACAAACACAAGGGTATGTCTGTGTGCTTTCCACTGAATATACCGCTCCTGCTTCTCAGTATCTATTCAATAACTATTAAGTGAATGAGTGAATTTGGGGGTTCTGGGCTTTCACTGACTATAGGACACAGTTATAACTAGCTCAGCTAGATGCCCTAATAAAGCCCATAAACATAAAATGTGGCCAGATTTTACCGAACACAGTGACTTTCTTTAAACCCAGGTGGTTTTTCAGCAAAATGCTGACATTAAAGTGCAAATTACTGCCACCAAAGAGACTTACTTTGGCTGCAGAGCTTAAATTAACATTGTAAAGCCCGAGAAGTCATCAAATGTTTCAAGCAAACATCAAATGTTGTGCTTGGATACACCTCCAGAGGAGCTGCAGGCCTGTTCCCCTGAGGCGACCAAGAGTCTACAGCAGAGTGTGTATAATAGCTTCAAAGGACAAAGTCAAGACCCCCTTCTACCAGCCCTTCTTCAAAAGCCCTGATCCTGTCTCCTTCTCTGAAAAGGTCTTGCACGCCATTATAGGACTGCAAAGAAACACTGGTTTCTAGGGACTGGCAGAAGAGGGCCTAGATTAGGATGGCCACATACAAGTCACTGAATTGTCCTTGCCTATGGGTGCCAGTTGCCTTTTTACTTGAGGGATTTAAATGAGATTCAGTATGAATACTGTTCACTAGCAAGGTCAACCCTGCTGAGGAGTATCGGGAAGTGAAGTCTCTCTGCTTCTCTTTCCAAGACAAAAGTCACTGGGATGAAGCCAGGGTCAGGTCTCTGTCTGTCACTTTCTATAATCAAAGCTCCCCATCTTAATCCTTACTTTCACCAAGCTATCAAATGGGGTTGACAAACTCTGATGTTTTAGATCTCTTTGACTTTTACATTGAGAGTTTGAGTTTCATGGGTCATACCTCAAATGATGACCAGGGCTTGAGACATAATGGACAGAGCCCTAGCCTGAGTCACAGTTGGGAGACACTGAAGCAGTGTACATAGGTATGTGCGTAGGCACATGAGTACCTTTGTGTTTGTATACATGCACAGGTGCGTGCATGTATGTGTGTCTATGTGTATTTATATGTGTAAGTGCATGTATGCATTTGACTGTATGCGAATGTCAGAAATCAACCAAGGTATTGTTTCTTAAGCACTTTCCGCCCTGTTTATGATATACAGTCTATCTCTGGGAGCTGGGCTCACTGATTAGCCTAAGCTGGCTGGCCAGGGAGCCCCCAGGGATCCACCAAACTCCATTTCCCCAGTGTGGGGATTAGAAGACACATCACCACACCCATTCTCTCTCTCTCTCTCTCTCTCTCTCTCTCTCTCTCTCTCTCTCTCT